>ML677352.1:40868842-40886242 GCA_007922305.1 Dermatemys mawii | reverse complement strand
GATGAAGTGGGTCTTAGCCCACCAAAGCTCATGATCCCTAAGATCTGTTAGTCTATAAGGTGCTACAAGATTTTTTGTTGCTCTTGCAGATCCAGACTAACACGGCTCTCCCTCTGATACTGTTGAGTATAGTAGGCCATTCTGCCCACTAATTAGTTTAACCCCTTTTAGTGGCTCACTTACTTCCTGCTGCCAGGATACACCATCTAAAATTGGGATCCTGTGAAAATCAAAATTAGTGGACATGACCCATATATATGTTAGTGATGTTCAAGGTTAGTTTAGAGAGAGGCTTCAAACATTTTCTTAATCAGACTATGGTATTTATTTACATAATACATCATAGCTGATGCATTAAAATTATATAAGAACTAGCCTGAAAGGCTCTAAATTCATGTGTCATCATACAAGTGTAATTTCCATTAAAGTTACACCTGAAACCTCCAGAGCAGCCTTGCCATAACTGACAGAAATAAATTAGCCTGTAAATATTAATTTTAGAGATGGCTTACGTCTTTACATTTACCAGGGAGAGTTGCCCACTCTTCACTGAAGAGTTAATAGGTGGAATTATCAAGTTGCCCCTATTTTTCTTTTCTTAAGAGGGAAGATTAAATGTAAAATGTTTCAAATATTCTATTAACAAACAGTGTTGTGTATTTAACAAGATGGCCAGATGCCTAAAATGTTTTCCATTGTCATACATCTTCTGATGTTAGTGACACTGCCAGATGAGTGGCCTTGTAACAGAAGGAAGAGGACAGAGTGGGTTTTCTCTTCTGTCCTGATCAATGGAATTCCTGGGACTTAGATGTGAACCTGCTGTATTTCATTTCTCCAGTGTCCATTCTGAGGCTGAAGTGACCCTTCTTTCCCTTTAAACAGGAAATTGGCCATATGGACCTGATTCTCAAGTGAAAGGCTCAATGCTTTGAGAAGGGAGTCATGTCACAGAGAAACCCTCAATGCCACTACATGAGCGAGGTCCCTGAAGTGTCAGACTCCACACATAGTATGTGCTTAGACAACTACACTCCCCTCAGTCACCAGCTTCTTTCTGTATCTTTCTATTCCTCAAGAAGACTGCAGACTAGCAAGAACATCTTTTCTCATAGATAAAGTTCATACTTGACCGTGACAGTTGGTTAATTGGCCGTGTGGATACCCAAAGAGGAGATTTTCCTCCACCCTAGAAATCATTCTTTTTGCCTCTGTTAGGCAAAGGGAAGGTGTGGATGGTCTTGGAATTCTCATCCTTTTATTGGCTGCTGACATCGCCAATGAGTCAGGAGTAGAATGAAATAAGGAATACTGGGGATCCCTGGTGTAGCATCTAATATAGGCAATCAATCATTCTTAGATGTGGCCGAGTTCAAGACTGGTCTCAACTGGATGTCCTTAGCTAGGTCCCACAGCAGAAAAGGTAGAGTTTGTTTTCCTCTCTCTTTCATTTCTGGGAAACAACTGAAATGTGGTGGAGACAGCACTTTAGTGCGTTGGGAGAGATAGAATCATGAACAACAGGTTGCAAGTGATTTTAAATATGATGAATTTGAAAAAAATTCATTATATAATTATTGTAATTTTTCACGCACGGAGTACAAATCTTTATTGAACTTGCATAAGATTCTTGTTACCCTGTGATTCTGAACCTTAAAATATAAAACCCATTCTGGGTGGAATTTTAGGTCACTACTTAGCATACTTTAAATTTCTGCTATCAACCAGTTACACCAGTAAGAAAATTCAAAAATCTAAAACTTTTATTGTGCAGATTACTGTGCCAGAGCGTGCAGCCCCGCCCCCTCAGAGCTCCGCTCACACAGTGTGCTGAGGCTCCCGAGGAGGGGGCACAGCACGGAGTGAGGGGAAGAGCTAACCTCCCCAGCTGGGAGCTCAGGGGCCGGATAGGATGGGCCCGTGGGCCAGATGTGGCCCGTGGGCCGTACTTTGCCCACCCAGGTGTAGGAGAATCAGGCTCTTTTTCTCTCTCTCTTTTTTTTCCCCCAAATCACAAAGCCAGGAGATTTCAGTATTTTCACAAGAGCTCACACATTAGAGGTCAATTACCTGAGATAAATTCATAGAAATTGGAAACACTGGATTTAAAGTAGTACATTGACTTTGTGTATATTTCTACACGGGTCTGAATTTCACTTTGAGAAATCATCTGTTGCCGTTTATGGGAAAAGCAGGTCTTTCTCATAGCCATATAGGGATGACTTGTTTTAAGCAAAACAGTGAACTCCTTTCTAGGAAAGGCTTAGCTCAAACTGTCTAGTGGCACGACCAGGAGTAACTTTGGTAAAAAAAAATAACCACTGGGTTCTAGCGGTTTCATGTTAGGGAGAGTAGCACAAAAATAGGGGATGAAATTCTGGTCTCAATGAAATAAACAGAAAGCCCACTGACTTCAGTGGGGCCAAAATTCCAACCCAAACATTCATAGGTAACCAGATGAGATAAAAGACTCCTTGGAAAATTACTGTGAATTTTTTTCTTTTTTAATGTAAAGAAAATCACAGTACTTTAGCATTTGAAAACTCTTACTAAAATGCTAGAGTATTGATTTTGAGAGTGATTTTTAAAAAGTTAGTGTTAATTTAAATGGGTGATTATGACATAATGATCAGAACAATCTTAAAAGTTCATATATGCTCATATTACAAAAGTAAATGTAGCATATTGTACAGTTTTAGGTGGAACATTCTAACTTGGTTCTCATTTTACAAGATGTGTAATGTTTAGTTTAATGTATCTGAAGAAGTGGGTCTTTTACCCACGAAAGTTTGTGCCCAAATAAATCTGGTAGTCTTTAAAGTGCCACCGGATTCCTTGTTGTTAAAGACTAACATGGGTACCCCGGTACTAGAGCTGTACAATCATGAGAAGTTAAAATAAACATTTTGCCCTGCCTGATAACGTATTTACAATGAATCATTAATTTTTACACATTCAACCCTAATTTCTAAAAGTGCATTGCATCAATTAATGACAAAGAATGGTAAATATCAGAAAAATAGATCAAGAATACTACAATCTTTAATATTAATTTTGTTCCATAAGTCACACACTCCCTAAAAATAGAAAACATAATTTTAAAAACCTCATACATTAACATTGTTTGTATTTTAATTAGAGGAACAAACATAATTCACAGTGTTAAAATTATTCATACCCTGTTATAACTAAAAATGTGTCCTTGTTAAATGTGTAAAATGAGATTTCTGCAGGCTTGTATGTGTCTTGTTTCTCACAGTTAAATTGTCACAGCATGAAAACATTCCCCTACTTGTGGAGCTTTAGATACCTAGTTCCCTGGTGAAAGTGTGTAAAATGAACTGGAAGAGTTATTGACAATTCAGACAGTACTCCATATTTCTAAAAATAAAACTATAAGCAAAGAACCTATTTTGACTCTAAATGCAACAATGTATAAGTAACTATTGACTTCAGTGAATTTCCTGATAATGCCCGAAGACTGAAGTCTAGTTGGTTCATAAGAGACTCAAGATGATACAGGAATCCAATTATGGGAAGCCTATTTAGTTGTTCTGTTTGCTAAGCCAAAGGTTAACGAGAACTGCACTGAAAAAACCTCCTGTGGTATTACAAAGTATTTCTTATGCTGCATAAAATGTAAATGAAAAAAGTATTCTAATCAAGTCCTCCTTTAGCTCTTTAATTGTGAATTAGTACCATACTTGTATACAATACACCACTCTGAGAACTCTATATATAGCACAATCAAAAGTGATTGAAAAAAATCTGCCATTATATTAAAGAGCAACTTAAACAGATAAACTATTACTTAATATTTGTAACTTGCAAGTCGAAGTGTCCAGATACTTCTCGCTAATGCTAATGTTAAATCTTTATAGTATTAAGTTATGGCCTCTAATTTCAGATAGAAATTAATTATATTTTTGTTAGTAACACATACAGATCTGTTTACACAGCTGACACATCTCAGCTGCACCAGATTTAAGCAGTGAGCTTTGAGGACTCTCCTGCCTTGGAGCAGATGACTCGACATTCACCAATTTCATTAGACATGAAAAAGGGAAAAATTCACCTGCAACAATGTCACTTGCAAAAACAGACTTAAAAACAGATTTATGAGTTTTACATATGCAGGATATCCTATCTTGCAGGGTGGTTTTCTTTTTGTTTATTGTGCTTTTACTAAAAGCAGCTGTTGGAACCTGAATTAGAAATCCTGGATTTCTAAACCTTTTTACTTAATTTTAAATGTAAAAGATGCTAAAATGCACTAACATTTCTACAGTTGTGACTACCTGAATGGGATCATATTTGTTATATCAAAAAATCATATCTAAAGTCTCGATTTCTGCTCTCCAATACATCAGATCCCTGCATGTATCTCAAAATTAGCTACTAAAGCTGCAAGCACGACCCAAGAGATATTTTGCAATTATATTAAAAATGTGGTCAGTCTTTGTGTTGCTTCATTGGCTTAAATCATTTATACAACATTTTTAAAAAACATGTTCTATGCAAAGATTGGTCACTCCCACAAAAGCTACATGCAAAATTAGTTAACTACAAGCTCCATTTCAGGTTCTTTCTACCTCCAGCCCCACTCACCAGTACTAGCGATGTATTACTTTGGGAAATATGGAAACAGCTAAAGCAAAAAAGAAAAAAATGCTCTGAAATATATTGTAGGGAGCAACTGTGCATTAGCAGAAGGTGGGATAGAATGTCTAACATCTTTCTACATTTAGATCCTCTATGATTATATGAAATGGTAGGCAAAAATATCTAATTAACTAGTGAGTCAGAGCTGCAGAAGTATCAGCCAACAAAAACAAATGCATATTTTCTTCTGGTTTTAAATTTTGGGAATTTTAAAATTGCCAGGTAGGAAATGGAAGTAATGTCCTCCACATTCTAATTAGCTACAAGTTTATATGTATACAGGTGGCTTAATTTTGGGTGCAGCATTTTAAAGTCTTACAGCTGAGCATAGTCCTTGGTTCAGCAAGATGGTGAAGTAAATACTTAAACATGCAAGTAGTCCCATTAACTTCAACTGGACTATTCGTCTGCTTGAAGTTACACATTTGCTTAAGTATCTTGGTGAATTGGGGCTCTGGGTCCAATTCAGGAATATACATAAGCATGTATTTTAAGTACTTTCCTAAACAAGGATGCTTTCTTGAATTGGGACCAAAGTGCATACCGTCACAAGTACTCCCATTGAGTTCTCATCTCAGCAAGGACTTGATCCTTAAAAGTACTGAGCACTTTGGCTTCAACCCAACAATGCACTGAAGCATGCACTTACATTTGCCAATGCGACTAGCTTCCATGGAACTACTTACATTTTTCAGTTCATTGCTGGGATCAGGACAAGGGAGCTCAGAGGATAAAACCCTAAATTCCCTGCACTCTTACCATTGCTGTACTCTCTGAACACAGGACAATAAAGGCTGTTACCTGAGTTGGATAATTAATCTGTGAACAGTCACATATTTACTGGAAAAAGTGAAAGGAGGTGAAACTACTTACTGAGTCATCTGTGGCAGAAGGAGGCCAGCCTTCCCACAATTGGTGACGAACAGGGATACTAGTTAGGTCATACACATTCCGCTTTACCTATTAAAAAAAGGTAAACATATTTTCAAAATGCACTTATCACACAATCATAAAAATTTAGGGCTGGAAGGGACCCCGACAGGTCTTCCAATCCATCTGCTTTATTTTCATCACTAGAGGTGTCTTTTAATTTTTATATTATATATAATTACTTATGGCGACATTCAAAAACTCAGATTTCTACTTGAAAGTAAAATGGATCACTGTTGAAAAAAAGAGCTAACCTGGAATCTAAATGAACAAACTGCTTTAAACAAACACATTATAGTTTTTTGTTATGATTACTTATAGAGTATCGTAGATGTGCATAACCTTTTACAGTATACTGTAGATACAGACAGATTTTCCAGCCAGGTGAATCTGGATTGTAAATGAAGAAAACATACTCTGGGGCATAAGAAAAGGGGAGAACAAAAAAATAATTTGTTATAAACGCTGCTGGTTAACCTACACTGTTTTCATCCTAGAAATCCTAAATTCTAGTGGATTTAATCAGCAATCAAACACTGCTGTCTACCACATAAATCTGTAGTTTTTTAGGGTATCTAAATAAAAATGAAAGTATTAAAGAGGAAAACATGAAAATACAAATCAAGACTAATATTTCCATTTGGGAAGACAAATATCAGACATTTCCTTTTTTTAAAAAAAGGACACTTATCTTTAAGCCAATTCATTCTGTGTTTTTACTTTTTGCTAAACACAACCACTGTGAACTAATAAGCTTAAGAAACATGACTGGTTGTCAGTTTGAGAGAAGTGTGGAAACTGAAAGACAGTAGGCAGGACACCACAGAATATGATAATTTACAGCCACATCAAAATTGTAACAAAACTGCCATCCTGTGCCTATTCAAAGCCAGATGAACCTTGTACATTAGTTGCAATTAGCATTTATTAAATATCACAAATTCGTATCCTATTTTTTGGTTTACAATAATTATATAATCTCTCTCACCGACAGAAAGATATAACAGATTCCAAGGTCAGATGGGACTATTGTGATAATCTAGTCTGACCCCTATACAACACTGGCCACAGAACTTCCCAAAATAACTCCTACAGCATATCTTTTAGAAGATCTAATCTTGATTCAAAAATGATCAGTGATGAAGAATCCACCATCACCCTTGGTAAATTATTCCAATGACTAATTATCCCTCACTGTTAAAAATTTATGCTCTATTTCCAATCTGAATTTGTCTAGCAGTGATGCATTTAATAATTCCAAGTATTCTCACGACCTATGGAATAATTGTTACGGCTTATTTAGAGCCGCCTTTGACCAAACATGTGTAAAGATAGCCTGTTCATAAGTGTACGCAAACATTGCCCCTTCAGATCAGCAATTGGACAGGTAAAGTGCTTACAGCAGAAATCTGAATGCCAGGTTGAACCTTTTCTGGTGTAGAGACCAACAGAGAAACTGAGTTTCCTGAGCTTTTCTTGTGGTCTACCACAGAAAATCATCTTCTACCCATCAAAACAAGTTGTTATCACATCAACACAAATAAACTAAGAGGCATCCTTCACAGCCTTCAAACTTCCCAGTGCATGACATCAGTAAACAAAACATGTAACACCTGTAATTTGTTACACAATCACCATAACTGACAAATTATAAAGGCTTTAACGATAAAACCTGTTTTGGAGGACTTTTTGTCACACAGAGTTAAATATACCAGTTGTATTTTGTTTTTAAAACACAAAATAGGAAAAAAAAATCTATTACATGCAACCATAAGGTCTTCCCCACAATATGGGCCATTAGCAGGGTTTGAATCCTAGAATTCTGGACCACAAGCACAAACCTCTGCCACTTAGATTACAAGAGCAAATATTACCCTCTAGATAACAGTTTTCAATCTGTAGTCCGGGGACCCCTGAGGGTCCGAAGTCTATGTCAAATATTTCCAAAGGGGTCTGCCCCTCCATTCCAAATATTTTAGGGGTCTGCAAATGAAAAAGGTTGAAAACCACAGCTCTACTAAGAACAACCACTAGAGGGGGATTTGACACTTTGCCAGTGGATTACACAGCTATTCGCTAGTCAGCAGTAGAATATTTGCTTTCATGCTATCTGAACATCAAGACGTATGTAGCAGCCACCAAACGCACTATGTGCCGCCACGATTTTCAGTCCTGAACCAAATCTAGTACATTATGAGGTAGAATGCCTGTGGCTTTCCCATTCTGTTTTCATTGGGTAGAAGTCAAAAATGATTCTCACAATTAAACTGGTAGGTATTCGGAACCAATGACCATACCACTTTAGAGAGCACTGGGCAACCATTTGAAAGAGCAGGACCTCTTTAAATTAGAAGACAGATCCGTTCATTCAACTTGAATTCAAACAATTTCAGAATTCAAGATTTCTGATCTCCAATATTCTACATCCAAAACAAAAAAAAAAAAAAAGAAGAATTTGAATTCTTTTCCTAGATTTGGGAAGAGCATGTCATGTAGTGGAAAAATCACTAAAATACATTCATTTGGCACATTCAATCTGAAAGGCAGTGTAGCTGAGTGGATAAGATATTGGAGACTTGGATTCTTATCTCAAATCTATTTGAAGTGACCTCGAATACCTCTCCTTAGTTTGTTTGTAAAATCACAAGGGCTAATATTTAACTGTTTTCTAAGGTTGGGGAATGAGACTTAGGTCAATAATAAGGTCTGTGAAGTGCATAGAAATACAAACAACAGTCATAAGAAGAAATCTCTGACCTGTCTCACAACTCAGTGCACTCCCCTCGACAAATGGGGTTCACTCTCTCTCAGAACTCTGCCTGCTCTTCTGGTGCAGTAGAACAGGCAGCTGGATTCAGCCAAAATGGAGACTTATCCAGTGAAATCCGGAACACATGAAAAGTTTGCTAAGTGTATAGTGGACAAAAGAAGCTTCTTAACAAATGATTCTGATAGAGGAATGCAACAAAATAAACCAATTACAACTATTCCGTGGTAGTTTAATTCAAATAATGTAATATATTTATCTGTTGCCTGTTATGACTCCATCACAGAAGTAGAAACGAGTTTTGCCATAATAGCAGGGATTCAGCCTCTTTCTTACTTCTGAAGAATAGAGAGCATATTCTCACCAAAATTATAGCATTTATTTTTTGAATATAGAATGAATTTTAACAAATAATTTTTCAGAAATCTCTTCATTAGTTTGTCAATAACATATAATTTTAAATTAATATTTAATTAAATATAACTAGTGTCAGACTTTTTTGTATTTTTCTGGACTCATCTTAACAGCAGAAAAGCACATAGATGCGTCAAACTTTCCATATAGTCTAAGCTCATTGAAACCTTGTGAATAGGATACACTTCCAGAAATTAAGCTGTAATCAAGTGAAGTTACTAATGATGGTGTACCTAATTGTTATGACTATTATAAATTTGGATTTTTTACAGACACACATGCGCACACGGGTCCTTGAAAGGTTCCTCATGGCACTGCTGCTTCAGCTCCATTGCACACCAAGGCAGCGCTGCTTGGGGAGCTGAGGCAGGAGCACAGGGAGAGTTCTTAAAGCATGGAGTCCCTAGATACACTCTTCATGGAACCAGAACCAGATTAAGCCATAGGCAACGAGGCATGTACCTAAGGCCCAAATTTGTATTTTGGTTCCCTAGAGCAAACTGAAAAAGATGCAAATTCCATTCACCCAGATTAGTGAAGTTCTTTCAGTTTGCACGTGCAAATCTGTGCGTGTGTGTGTATAATATATATATATATATATCATTAGAAGATAGGGGCTCAGAAGGACCCAGTGGTGGGTTAATACAGCTCTGTATGTAGGGCTTTATTAAGAAGACCAGTGCATCAACCCACACATTAAAATGCATTAGTAAATAAATATTGATGGATTCTTTTATATAGTTATGGATAAATTTTAGTACACTTGTGTGGAAATGTTGATATTCAGACTTAGTATGTGTATAATTTAAATTTTCAGTACACCAATTAATGATTAGGGTGGGTAAAAATTGATTCTTTTTGTTTAAATTAAATGATTTTTTTTTAAAAAATAAACCTATTTGAAATGAAATTAAAAACTGACAAACTATATTTAGTCCTAAATGTTTTTTAATTAAAATAATTTAAACTAAATACAAAAAAATTATTAAGCAGTTCATATTTGCTGATAAATTTTAAAGAAGGTCAAATTGGTGAACTCGTGGAAGTCACGGGCTAAGCACTGAAACCAGAGTTCATTGAAGGTCACATAGGTAATTTCTTCTGCAGGTATAGAATGAATATTTTATTCATTTCATATTCATTTTAGTTCAATGAGTAATTAGTTCAAAATTAAGAAATGAACTGGGAGTTGAAAAAAAAGGAAAGCTTGTTTTCCTCTTCCAATCTCTGAATTAAAACTAGGATGAAATCTACTAGTTCTAAAATTTTGGTGTCCAAAACCAATCAGTTCAAGTCACTAACTAAAGCTAAAACTGCTAATAAATCAGTTTTGAATGTAAAATAACATTTTGATAAACATTTCTATGTATCCATCACATTTAAGGTAGTTTTATTTAATTTAATAAATTAAACGCAGCATTTTAAAAATTAATTTCCATTCACAGAGAACTTGGCACATGTCACAAGCTTAAAAAAAAAAAGATGTAAAATTAAGAATCTGAATAATTGCAAGTTAAGCTAACTGCTTAAATAAGTGTTTATAAAGATAGCATATGGTCCTGGTTAGTAAAAAGCACCACCAAATTTAGTGTAAACTATAAGAAAAAAAATTGCAAATCAATGTTTTAATGTTCACCAATCAGTGAAACTCAACCTTTCTTTTAGAAAAATAACTAATTAAATGAATCAATGAATCAATGAAACTCAACCTTTCTTTTAAAAAAATAACTAAAAAGCACCAATGCAAAACATAATTAAAGTTGATTATTTAACTCAAAGTTTTCCTGTTTGCTGATTTAAATCATGATTAAAATTGGTCATTTAAATCATTTTGATTTAAATCAATCCACACTGATGATAAAAAATCCCTGATGACACTATGAGAGAAACTATAATTTTAATATGATCTGGGAGTACAAACAGTAAAACGCATCAATCAGAAAGGTATCAGTATTATTCATTAACACTAAAGGACAAAGTTAATGTTGTTGAGCTAACTGTGTGTTTCCGTATCTTAATATATTTGGATTTCTTTTAATTTTTAATCTTAGCTCTGAATTTTCTGAGTTTAACTCCATCTTAATGTAATTTTTTGAATGGTAATATTGCCACATTTAAATAAAAACATCATTTATTAATTCATTTTATTTTAAACACACAATGCCAAAGTGTCATGCTGACTAGTAATTATAGTATTTTGTATCATATTACTCTTCACCATATGTAAAAACTTCATTTTTTCAAAGAAACAGGAATATATTTTCACTGTTAAAAAATGCAACTCAATCCATTTTTAAAATCTTCCCATATACACCTGTGAGAGATGAACTGATGTGTGAAAGCTGTGTAGCCTGGGACATAGTCTGATCCCCACTCAGTTTCAAACAAACAGCTTTTCTTCAATGCTTCTTAACAAGAGACTAGCCTGCTGTGCGGCATTTATTTCACAGTCATACCAAGGTTAAGAGATGTCATTACTGAGAAATGACCCCACAACATCCCATCCAAATGTAACTACGCTAATCTGAGATCTATTTTTTGGTTCTTGCCATGCCAGTTTTACAGCATTAACTATAAGAAAAAAGAATACCTTTTGTGGGACAAATATCCTTCAATCACACATGGAAAAGATCTTGTTAAATATAATTTCCATAAAGTAAAAGTGCTTCAGACTCAGAATCTGCTATTAACTATTTTACAATCACAAACAAAACTTATTTACAGTCAAATATGGCCAATAAAACTAACATAAAATTGTTTTTAAAAAGCCCTCTGAAGTAAAAATAAATAACTCTGAAGTTGGATTCCTTACATTCCATTTTAATTCCAAAATACAACACTACGGCATTATGAAATAAACAGTATTTTCCTTCTTCATTAACTCATCTGTAACTGCACTGATTTCAATAACATTCCTCTGCTATTCTAAGCTTGAAAGGCATGCTCTGGTTATAGTGTTATGTTGGTATAAAGCACAATGCCAGACTGATGTGCTGAACAAAAGTGATCAAAGTTGAAGTAATTTTAGCCAACGCACAAGCATTCTGCTGTATTATTCTACCAGAATGACATCTGTTGAGCAACTCGTCACAGAATAAACTAGTTGTTGTAGACAGGCCTTTTCTGGCAGGGTACCATGTAAAACATATTAGGGTAATGTTTGATTAAACAAACTGCTGGGGCTAAATTCATAACTGGATTTTGAAAACATGCCAAAATAGTCCTTTTAAAAACCACAAGCAATTCAAGGAAAAAATACATTTGTTTTTTAAATATCATGCCACCTTTATCAATGCTGTAACTATTTAAAGGATTTCCCTTTATTTGGTCATTCCAATGGCATTACAAAAAGAAAAGCAAAAAAGATTCAGAGGACAGGAGAGTTCGCTAACGAAATGTGAAACTTTCCTCATGTTTATTAGCTGTTTCAATGTAAAGCTGTAATTCTGTAGGGGCGAGAAAGACCTAAACATTATCATATAAACCAACGTAAAAATTATTTTAAAAGCAGCGTGCTAGGCCAGTGGAATAAAAATATACAGCTATATTCTAGATGCAACAGATTAATTTGAGTCAGCATACAAATGGATAATAGACCTAGTAGGTTTCCAAGAGAGAGGTTGTGGGTTGGGTTTTGCTAACAAGCTCATTTGCCATTAGTAGAGAGCGAAATCTTTACAGACTTGGTGAGCTTTTTGGTCATCCACATTTACTTTGATCAGTAAGAAAGAATAATTAGCAGTACTCGCGCAGCCCAAAATCTGTATTCTCTTCATAAGATCTAGATACCATGGCGACTGCACATTACAGATGGAAGATACTCATATATTGAGATTATCATCTACCTTGTATTTAAAACCAAATTAATATGCAAATGTTTCATTGGATTCTACAGGTTTAACTATTAAAAATATCAATTTTAATCACAAAATTAACCAAAAATGCTGTATTAACCCTTCTGCAGATGGAGACTCTATGGGGACTGAGACATAATTCCTCCCAATGCATTCGATACAACCGAATTGACCCACATCAGAACATTTTAATGTGGGTGGAGGCACAGGGGGAACAAGATAGACATGTTGATGTTGAGGAGCCCAAAGTAGGCAACAGACTGAAGCATGTTACAGGATTTAGGCAAATTTCTATTTTATTTTCTCTTGCACTATTAAAAAAAATTTCATAACTATTTTGTCTAAGAAGGCATGTTCACAAACAAATTCTTTGTTTGCAGATAGCAAATTGAACCAGTATTCAAGGATCTTTTTTGTCCATGCTGGTCAGGACACAACAGGGTAAAATTCACCCCAATGCATAATACAAGCGCTCTACACAAGGTTAAGTGACGTGAAAAGTCTTTTGAGGGTCTTCTGTACTTCAGTGAATTTCACCCCAAAGTAGTCAATTTCTCATCTTTTAATTAGAAAATATGAAATCTAACACCAAATTTTAAAAATTAGAATTTTACAACTTAATCGGCAAAATTTGGTCATGCCTGAAACGACATCTTTGAATTTAAAAAAATCACATCCAATTCAAACCTCAGTGATTTCCAGAGGGCTGTTTTCTGCATATCTAGGTACAGTGTTATTTAAATAATTTACTTAATGAACTACTCTTAGCTTTAATATTATTAAATATAATTTATGCAAAACTTTAAATTGGCTGAGAAGCTGAAGGCTGTTCCAGGCATCTAGTCAGCATGAAAGACAAAGTGCAAAAATGAGAGTGTGAAAGAGAGACAAAAGGAGCAATAAAGTGAGAGGACTGTGAGGAATGTGGAATGTGGAGGGGGGGGTGCACAAGGAAATGAGCTCATATGCAGCCAAGTCCAGATTGCATAGAGCATTGAGGGAGAGGAGGAATACCTACTTTGACGTTGTAACAGAATGGAAGCCAAGTCAATAAAGCAAATTTTGGGAAGAGAGGGCAGGGGCAATGTGAAAAAAATATGAATTAAACACCAGTATAGAAAGAGATGAGAAGAGGGGAGACCAAAAGGGATCAAGCTACAGTAATCAAAGCTATAGGTGACCAAAGCATAGACAAGAGTTCTAGCAATGGGGATAGTGAAAAAAGGGTGGATCTCAACAATATTACAGATGAAGGAGCAATGGGATTTAGCAAGAGTCTCATGCAGAGAAGAGAGCTACAGATGATACAAGCTCATGAGCCTATGAGACTGGAAGGCTAGTGAAGTTAAGAGTTACAGAAAAGGGAGACAGGTCAGGAAAAAAGATTATAGTTGGCAAGAAATATTTGAGATGTACAAGAGACACCTAAGAGGATCTAATAAAAACATTTTGAGATCTAAGAATGGTCAGAGGTGTTGGGCTAGACAGGATGATTTGGGAGATATGCACGCAGAAGTGATAGTTAAAACCACGGGAGCAGATATAGTCACATCAAGATAGTACAGAGGTAGAAGATGAGGCAATCAGTAACAGAATCCTTAAGTACGCAGAAGCCAGGGAGGAGAAGTCACCAAAGAATAGGATGCTGATAAAGCAGTCAGCAGTATAGAGAGAGGAACCATGAAACAGAGAGTCAAAGAAGCCAGGAGAAAAGAAAGCTAAGAAAAGTAATCAGCAGTGCTGACCACAAAAGTTAAACTCAGTAACAGAAATCTTTTCAACTTGGTCAGGAAAAGGCAATTGGTGGTCAATCAGAAATAGTAATTTATATTTAATATAAATATAAAGTATGAACTACAGTGACTTCATGCAGCTATCTGCAGCACAGTAATCACTGCAAACATCAACAACCATGGCAAAACTTGCAGTTAAAACAATGGGAGCTTTGCCTAAATAAAATGAGCATGATTCTGCCCAGGAACTCCTTGGTCTTGGCTTGGAAGAGGAATTAACCAATGAAGCAATGAGAATGAGAGAAGGGGAAAGAGAGATCGAGAGCACAAATTGGAGATACAAAGATTGGAAGATCTAGGGAACAAGCAGAAGAGCCAAGAAAGCTAATGCCAGGAAGACAGAAAAAGTCAGATGTGGAATAACCTGATTATGGAATAATCTTATTCCTACAGTGTGTTCTTATGATTTTTAATTTACAGTTTCTAAAAAATTACAAGTTTAAAATCCATAATTCCTCCATACACTGCGCATTATACTAAAAAACTACATTAAGTCCCTGACAAATTTGGCATATCAATAAATGTTTTGAAGCAATGCATTTTAAAAGCTATACATATTACAGATTATCCTAGTCATCTTGCTATTTCCTTAAGGCTAATGTCTGACCTTGTAAATTTTAAAGTATAATCAGCCTCTGATTTCTAATATCTTGCTGATATTTAAGTTATTTCATACAGTAAATCTTGTAACTATGACTTCAAAATCAGATTGTTTTAAAACAATTTTGTCCACTTCTGAGATAGTTCTTACAATTGCAGTGGTCAAGAGAGTTTTTCTTTTTGTTTGCTGTGCTGAAATTCTTAGTTACAATTGCACTTGTATTTGATTCACTGCATTGGAACTTGAAGAAAATATCTCTAACCAAAAAAAGCTAAAAACCAGACCAGATGCAACAGAGAAGCAAAAGTATGATTATTAGATAAATGGCAATTGGCAATTTTTTGTTTTTTTCTTAACAGTGTTCTGTATCACATCACACAAACCAGAATTCAAACAGTTGTTAAATTATAATATCTGCACTAATTAATGATTTATAAAATTAGGCAGCTTTCTTTCTTTAAACACATTTTTTGCTTTTAGTGTCGCTGGTAAGACTTTATTCTTTTCTGTTTTGTAACTTTTCCCCATTAATATGTGAAACTGCCTTTCTTGTTTATTGTAGGAGAGAAAAAATTACACAATGTATTGTTTGGTCTACTTTAACCATTTAAAATTAAATGAATAAAACCCTCAATACTTCTATACTATTTACAGGTAGAGATATTTCCCCAACAACTAAGATTTTGTAACAAATTAACTACAAAATTTAAGTTGTTTTTTTAAAATTAAAACCCTAATAAGGTTTCATATTGCCTAAACTGAGCTCTCAACAATTATTTTAAAATCCAATTTACTATTTTCACTAGCACTTCAGCAAATTACAACACAAAAAATAATGAAAAAAATCTCTGCTAAACCTTCACATTCCACCTATCCACAGTTAAACATTTTATGTGCCACATGTATGTCCACTTACAAGTTCAAATGGTTACTTTTGATTAAGTGGAAATATAACAAATCAAATACAGAAAAACATTTTAAATTACTGTTACAAATTGGGTTTTGCAACGTTGTAGAACTCAGATTGTGTAAACATTTCCTTTGGAAAGTTTGTTGAGCTTATTACATAACTATAACAACTGTCTCTGCTCTGGAATTTAGTATGCACGAATTCTGGGCAGGGATTCTTCCTTTTCACAATTTAAAGAAGCAGCTACACTTAACCAATCAAAGTAATGAAAAAAGAAATAGAAGCATAAGACACTTTTTGGTCTTTTCAATTCTCAGGCTTTATGGGAAAATTATTCCTGGGCTCAGAATTTTGCAGGCCACTATTATATTAAAATAAACCAGTGCCTTTGGGTATTTGGGGAAAGATGTACAAATTTTACATTAGGCAACATTTCCCACCAAAAAAAGATTTTAGAAATAGATATACTGGGGCGGGCTGTCAAATGTTCCTAATATACTCAACAATAGTTAACGGCACAGATTTTTATATTTTTTTTCAGGGGGGGAGAAGGAGGAGGTAGAACATTTCTTAATTGGCCATTATTATGGATTGACTTAAAAATCAGGGACGGGAGGGCAAGATTTTCAGAGACGTGAATGCTTAGGTAAACTATAAACTTGGTGGGATCAAGTTTTGATGAAACTAATTTTATTGAAGAAAACATATTGGATATGCAGAAATGCCTATTCTATAAAAATTTCTGTGTGCAAGGAGTCTGTTGCAAAGCAGTGGATGATTTTTCAAGACACACACTCGAGAGGTAGATCAGCCTCAAGGTCACATGCACAACAATTACCTTGACTCAATACAGTATCACATCATCTGGATGACTGTCAATAATCAGTTCAGTGTAGTTATAGCCATGTTGGTCCCAAAATATGGTGGGTGAGGTAACAGAAGTTTGCCTAATAAACTACATTACCTCACCCACCTTGTCTCTCTAATGATCAGGACACTCAGAATAATCTAAATTAGAGAAGGCTCCTATATTTCTATTAATTTTAAAAGCCGTTTACAATAAACTACATTTCACTTCAATGGTCCACTCACCTAAACTTTCTAAACTCCTCCCAGTGTAGTTGCACTATTCCTCTGTAATCTATACTTCCTGTTTTGATGTCACCATCGGACTCTGATATAGCAAATTATCAATATCCCATATACAACAGTTACCTGATACTCCTTTCATCAGCAGAAATACCAATATTAACCTCTTGCAGTTTCTTGAACAAGTTTACTATACAAACTTTCATACTTTTTAGTATCCCATTTCATTGTCTCTATTTGGTCTTTTGGCCCAATATTTAAAAATGTTCTAATTTCTCTATCTGAGACACCAACATATTTTTATCTAAATGGAACTCTGCTATATCATATACCAGAAGAATATTATATTATATATAGATATATTTTTGTTTATATATAAA
>ML677352.1:40823706-40858842 GCA_007922305.1 Dermatemys mawii | reverse complement strand
CCTCCCTGATTAGAGATAATAAGCTGGTTCAGCCTCATTGGACTAACCTTGTTATCTCCCACCTGGTTCTTGCCTACCTATTTATACCTGCCCCTGGATACTTCCACTGCATGCATCCGACGAAGTGGCTATTAACCCACGAAAGCTTATGCTCTAAAAATTTTAGTCAGTCTTTAAGGTGTCACAGGACTCTTTGTCACTTCTGCAATTCCAGACTAACACGGCTACTCCTCTGATTCTTGTAGACACTACCTCGATCTGGAAAGAAAACACCAAACAGAAATCTTGGAAATCTAAGAGTTCCAACTCAGAATTCTGCTCTTGACTGCTGCAAGCCAGAGAAAATACTTCGCTGCTAGAGACTGTAGTTCTTCCATTGAAGTCCACAGATTCATAAGTTCATAGATTTTTAAGGCGAGAAGGGTGCCAATTAGATCATCTAGTCTAAAACAGAGCCCATAGAATTTCATCCAGTTACTCCTGTATTGAGCCCAAAATACTTGCATTTGACCAGATCAGATCTTCCAAAGTTCTCTTATTTCAACAGGACCACTCACATGCTTAAAGTTAAGTACATGCTTAGATGGCTTGCTGGATCAGGTCAACAGTGCAGTACACTGCAGAACTGAGCTGTACATTTTAGTACCATGAACAGCATTATAGTGGTTCAGTATGTCTGTTCTTCCTATATTTTCCAGTTTAGTGAATGAGTCTTAGATGTTTTGTTTTCAAACATGACTTGGGTGGGGAGAGCTCTTTTATCAACAAAATTAGTCACTCCCTCAAATTCAACCCCGGTAAAACATAAAGGGAAAAGACACCATGGAAGGGAAAGGAGAAGGTTAAGGGAATATGGCCTCCATATACTTATTATCTGTTCTGGCTGCATGTTCTACTATCAGATCTTCTATACGCATGATTCTGGAGTTGAACCAAGACAGTCCTAATTTTGTTCTGCTTAACTTGGCCATTTAAACCATTAACACTTTCTATCATGCTAATTTTGGGGACTTCTAGATCTCACATCTTTATCTGGGTGAGCTCCCATTGGCATGCATAGATGTTGAAGTCCTCTCTTGATCCAGAGCAGAAAAGAATGGAACTTGAATAGCGAACTTTACTAAACATACTCCACTGTGTTTAAACTGTAATCTGAAGGAACCCTTCTAGTTTTGAGAGGTTGACTCAGTCTCTGTGCCCTTTCAATTCTTGACTTTTCTTCTGAGACTGCCAACCCGGGTGCCAGTGAGCACCTATTGTAATGGCGAGTTAGTTACCTGAATGCCAGTCAGCTACAAGCTGCATTGAGATGACAAATCAATTTAACACATGCCTTCAAAATCAGACTTCAGAGATCTACACATTGCATTCTCTACTGAGCAATGCAACACTAACTGGTATCCTACATGCAAAGGCTTCGTTTAATGAAATTTTGAGCATCTTAATAGACATTTTAATAAATGAACAAATTTAAAACAGGATTTGAATTCGCAGTCTTTGCAATATGACAAAATAATCAGCCAGTAATCTGTTTTGCTGGACTGGGGCCTTAGTGAAGCAGCATCAAGTGCTAAAAGTTTAAATATTTTGTAATTATTTACATTTGTTATGATCATGTATTATTATTTACTTATGTACTTGTAAGAAATATGTACAATTTAAGAATTAAAAATTTGCTTCTAAAACGCTGGAGAACATATTGAAAAGAGTCAAACTAAAGCACCAATCCTGCCACTTCAAGTCAGTGGGATTCTGTACAAGCACATCGCTCTGTCTGCATATATTATCTTACAGGATTGGGACCTAAGTAATTTAAAACAAACTTGCAATGTAAGATCACTTTCCCCTTTAAAGTTCAAGTTTTAACCTAAACCCACACTACTTAATTCAACTAGAAAGCTTTTTTCAATCCAACAAGTTAAAAATGGCTAGAGCTTCCTCAGTACTAGTAACTCCAACAGCAGCCTTCTAGAAGTGTTTATAGGGTTAAGTAACCCAAGTAATTCCATACTGTTGAAATCACAATGTCAGTTTTACAAAGTCATGGATCAACAAATGTCAAATATGTATCTAAGGGCAATTTTGTTAGCGCTTGACCAATGCACAATGGAGAATTCGTGCCTTTTGTAAACTTCAGTCTTCACAAAGCATACTATTTATATGAGTAGAACAACAGCAGGACAAGAAGCAACCATTCAGCAAAAGGGACTAATTTGACACAGCTGTAAAAGTTACCATTATTACACTGTATGAACTTACAACCTCACTAAAACAGAAGAGCTAAAATAAAGGTTAACTCATCTGTTTAAATATACACAGACATATTTATTTTTCTCTACATTTTTCAAGTCTAATCTTACAACACTAACTATTAAATAAAGCAATGAACACTACAACCCATTTAATAAAGTAAATCACTTCTTACAATGTTGGTTATTAGAATTCTAGCTGCTCATTTCACAAAAATGCATATGATGTCAGATAGTAATTGATTATGATAACTCATCTTGGCCAATTCAAAATCCCAACCAGAATTATTTCTTCTCCAAAACAAAGCAACAAGTCAGACTATGATGATGGGTACCTGTAAGGGCTGTTTTATGCTATTTAAAAGCAGAAAAAATATGGACATATTAAAATTATAATACATTTCTACAAATGAAAGGAACAACCTCCTTGGCTATTTTAAGTTCCTACTAGACAAACAGTTTTCAGATTCATCTTTCTTAAATGGGTATCTGGAAGAAAAACAGTAATTAATTGGAACCTGTACATTTTTTTAAAATAGGAACACACATATTGTACCAGAGACAGACACAGAGAGAGAGTGTGTTAATTACAGCAGCATCATAGGCAGAGCTATAGAATTGGGGATTTTAATGTTTCCACTATAAGCCCAAATTCTGAGGTGACCTTTAAACACTATAATTACATTGGAAACATGGTAGAAGAGATCTCAGCCAGGAACATTATCCAGAATTTCCAGATCTGAGTAACTTATGTTAATCAACTAAATCTATAACTGAGTCCTAAAGAAATGGTCTAATAAAGAGAGGTGCTCAGCATCCAAAATTCCCATTGCCATCACGGGAGTTGCATTTCTTAGTACATTGGAAAGAAAGATCAGGTCACTTTCTTTGGTGCTCATATATGGATTTTAGGTATTGAACTTTAGCCAGCCCAATTTAATAATTTTGTCCTTAAACAATTGTTTTTTAAAAAAATTAAAAATACAGGGAACTAGTTACATTCTTTAAATGTGTTTTTAAGTGTCTTGTTTGGATTTTCTTTTACATCTGTGTAATGTAGAAATTAAACTTGGCAACCACTGGTTTATAAAATGTAATTCTTTTTGGTTAAATGACCAACTGCTGCTAACTTTGAAGCGGGGCCTGTAGTGCATGAATAAGGTAACCACTCCATCAACAATTCAAACTATTTTTTATTGCACATTCTGTAAGATATGCATCATATTAAATGTGACTATTTAGTAAAATATATTTCACAACAGTGTACACTGCAATGTTTCACAAGGAATATACTGTGGAGGCCTATCTATATAATGAAATTCCATGATTATCACCAGTTTATCACTTTGAAGCCTACAGTGTCTGTAGAATCAGTGTGAAGCAATGTAAACAGCTACATGAATAGGTGAGGTCTCCTTTTGTTCAGAATATTAGCAGTTTTAATTATCACTGGGATTCGTGATCTGTTACTATCCAATTTTTATCACCTATTTTGACTTTACAAATTATATCCATGTGACAGCAAGGTATCTATGTATGTATAGAAAATAAAGAGTAGGCAGCAATCCTGCAATGACAGGAGGTGAGCCAGATGATTAAAAAGGTCTTTTCCATCTTTAATTTCTGTGAACTCGTTTTGACTTAAGGTAATTTTAAACACTGACATTTCTGGTCATTTTTAATTGGGGCTCTTCAGTTTAAATCACACAAACATTCAAAGGAGAGATTTCAAGGTCAAAACTTTTTTCTTATTCCAACTGCATTATCTTTAAGCAGTAATATTCTCCAAATTGGTACTCTTACATACCATATATGTTGCAGTATCAGAGTCTAATTTCATGGCCATTCAACACAAACCTCCCACTGAAGCCAACAGGAGTGACTATGTGTGGAACAGCTCCAAAACTGCGCCCTACATTAAAAAAGAACTTAAGTCTTGCATCTAAATTTCTTTTCTTTTGTAAATGTATCAGACTTTTAGAGCACGCTTCTGCTCCCAATGAAGTCAATGACAGGGCTGTATATATTACTAATTTATTTTTTTAATTATACATTCACTTAAGCACACATTGAAAGTGTGTATTTCAAAAATGCCCTAAACTTTAAATGTTTTAAAAGGCAAAGAGAATTCAAATCAAAGTTCTTATTCACTTTACTTGCTACTTTTTGGCTACAATGAACACAAAGTTTTGTTTTAAATATTACATGGATATTACACCTAAGCACAAATACTATTTAATGTCTATCTAAACTACAATACATTTCTAAACTTAATATATTTCTCAGGTCATCATCATTCTAAAGCATCAGGGGTAACCAACTTTAACTAAAACATTTAAAGTTATCATTTACATAAGATAATGTGAAATTGCAGTATCAATATTATTTCTTTCTAACCCAATTAATTCTCTTGCCCTCCAGCATCTATAAATTTTGCATTCTATTGCTTAAAGATGTGCAGAGATACCTACTGGATGTACTAAGGTAACTATTGCACTGAAGAAAGAAAATTGTGAACAGTAACCAACTAGATGAGACCAAACTAAAGCTGAATCAATACTGCATGACGCCTTTTTTCAGTGTCACCTATAATAATAAAAAGGTGTCTCTTCCTTCAGAACATGTGTTATATCTATTAATGCTAATGGGAAATATATGAATACATCAGAAGAAACAGACTCAATAAACAAACCAATCATAGCAAAATCCTCTTATAAGCCTTGTGTCCTGACCAAAAAAAAGTAATCATACCAAACTTTTTGCAAAATAATTCCTAATGAAATATTCTACAGCTAAAAACAGAACACTTCATATCATCTGTTATAACTCAGTTGACCCTAAAAAACTGATACCTTTAAATATGCTATTAATTCTTTCTCATTTCATAATTTAAAATTGGTGTTAAGTTTTATTATTGGACCCAGCAAAGAAGGAAATAGAAATACGGCTGCGTTCACTTTATTGTTCTTGCAGCCAAACTTAAACCAACACAAAAGTGAGGCTTTATACTGGGGTTGGGGGAGTGTTCAAATATTTAAAAGGGAAAGAAAATCACATTTCTCCACTCTACTTTTAAAAAATTTCCCAATATACATGTACATATACACATCATTATTAACATGACTAACATAAAACCACTACATAACCTGATTAAAAGTTTTGGGTGGACTACAGGATACTCTCAAAGTTCAAGGAATAATTCTGCCCTAGAATAGTATCTCAGTAACTAAACGATGTGTAAGTTCATGTCACAACTGGTTTTTGCACTCTTGAAGTAACATGGCGATGGCGGTGCAGCAGTGTCCTGAACAAAAGGAACAGTCTGTGATAGGGAATCAACTCAATCTGGTACGAAAACAACCGGATCCAGTCTCAAAAATTCTTCCACCATGTTGTCAAAATTCAGAGTTGTAAAAGAAGGCGATTCAACTGGAGGAACAGAAAGTCCAATTGGATCATCCCCAGATTCCATTACTTGTTAAGGCTGCAACTGGTTCATATCTCATTTTCACAAAATACTGTTGGATAGTTTTACTACAAACAAAACAGGTCCCATGCCTTTTA
Source organism: Dermatemys mawii (assembly GCA_007922305.1). Lineage (NCBI taxonomy): Eukaryota > Metazoa > Chordata > Testudines > Dermatemydidae > Dermatemys > Dermatemys mawii. The sequence continues at coordinate 40,853,029 of ML677352.1, read as the reverse complement.
AATTCTCCAAGTACCCATTTCACTCCACAACCATAATTATGAGTCCACACTAAGTCTACGACACGAAAACAACAATGACGAAGTTTTTTGATCAATTTGCATAGCTTAGGATTTGGCTATAGGTGAGGCAATATCAGGGCACAGCAGTTTCCCACTGGTATGCAAAAATCATGTCAAGAAAAGAGTTACAGGTGACTCCTGGATAGTAGCTTCTGGTGTGTTCCTATAGACAAGCAAGAAATTGTCTAATGTCTGCTGATGACTCAAAATAGATTTGTTAGTTTTTAAGGCATGCTTAAGTGTTTGTACAAACTGATCCACAAATCCATTTGCAGGAGGGTGGTATGGAGCAGGACATATGTACTGAATTCCAGTTGACACTAAGAACCTCTGAAATTCTTCAAAAAAGAATTGAGGTCCATTGTCACTCGCCTTCTCTTTCTCTGGTAATTTCCTTAAGCTCATGGCATTAATTACACGTCCAAGATATTGAAATGAAGGTTTGAAAAACTCATACTTGCTTCAATGTATCTCAGCCCAGGGACTTCCAAATGTTGCAAGACAGCATCCAAATTTCAAAGATGATCTTCCTGATCCCTTTCATGTAACACGGATGTCATCTAAATAGCACCATTCAGTCCTTTCAGAATCTCATCCAGGGCTTTCTGGAACAAGATATATGTACTGATGGGATACTGAAACAAAATATATCAAAATACACCTTTTTGTGTGTTGATTGTGAGAAATTTTTAAGATGCTTGATTAATCTTCCATGGAGGTATGCATGGAGCAAATCCGCTTTACTGAAACACTGTTCATGACTAAGAGTAACAAACAAATCTTCAGTATGAAGTAGCGGCTAATCATCTGGATATAAAACTGGATTCTGCCTCACCCTGAAATCTCCACAAATGCGGACAGAGCAATCATTCTTCATCGCTGGTAGGATGGTGTGAAACCAGTGACAAGACTTCAGTGTTCATTATACGGTCCAAATCAGCTACTGCCAGAGGCTCCAGAGCATAAGGCCAAACTCTGAGCTTGCAATATTTTGGCAGACTGTCAGACTTTTGAGCTTTACTGACACATTGCTCATCTTTCCAAGCTCTTTTTCAAAAAACTTTGGTGTCTCTGTCTAGTATTTTTTGAAGATTTCAAGGTACTTTTCATGATTGTCTTGATCTTAGTCCAATTCACTTTGAACTTCTTAAGCCAAGATCTGCCAAATAATGGTGGATACTTTCCTTCAATCACATACAAGCGTAAAACAACTGACTGTCAGTCTAGTTTTGAACTTTCACCTGGAGTGTTCCCTTTTGGACCAATTTTTCCTCAGTATAAGTTTTTAAAACTATGGAGGTTTCTTCCTGAGGAACTTGCGAGAAACGCTGGTGGTAGGTTAACTGCAGAAATCAGTGAGATAAGCAGGACCGCTATCAAATTCCATTCTTGCAGGAACTCCTTCAATCAAGGGTGTAATCCAGATGCCATTTCTGACTCCAGTTTCTGATAACACAGGTAGTGCTAGGTGTTAGTGTCACTAAAACTCTTGTCCTTTCCGTATTACAAATTCCTGACTTCTGTCCTCTCTTAGGTTCAGTCTTCATAGGTGTCTCCTTGGATGGACAGTTACTCTGCGTTGCTGGTTGTTGCACTGTGCAGCAGTTCATGACCATGCATCCTTTCATCTGGCACTTTTTGCAAATAACCTGTCATGCCCAGCAAACCTTTTCACTATGCATAATTTCTGCATAACGCCCACATGGAAACTACTTACATTTCCATGGTCTTCTCTCACCCCAATGCATGAGATCAACTTTTTGGTTCACACTAAATTCCAGAGAATCCTTCGCTGTGGTTTCCATTGCAATAGCTCTTCAACAGCCTTTTTGAATGTAAGCAATAATACAGTCAGTAACTTCTTCTGGACCTGGTCATTGCATAATCCAGAGACTAATTGGCCACACAGGACATCACTTAATGTTTGTCCAAATTGACAATGCTCTGACAACTTCCTTAGAGCAGCAACAAACTCTGTTATCAACTCTCCACTTCCCTTATTGTTGCTGATGAAACTACTATCATTGATGGTGCAGGAGAAAAATGTTCCTTCATTGCTGCAGTAATTGCGATGTATGTAATGGTTCCAGGTAAAACTGGAGAAAATATATGAACTGTCATGACCTGCCTTCAGAACCATCACTGACAGCAAGACTGAAAGTCTTTGTAACTCTGCAACACCATTCCAGATGGACAAACTGCTGAAAACTTTTGAGGTACACCCCTCATGATTCACAGGTGTCCTTGAACTCACCACCACTGTCCCCCAAAGATGCCATTTCACTACTCTCCTGTTGAATGTCTTGCCTTGTGGACATCTGCCACAGGAAAACTTATTTCTTACTGCACTTTCTGCACTCCATCACCCTCTACTGGCTGTGTGCTTACATTGCAAAATGCAGATTTCTTCATTTGGCTGTACTTGGGCTCCCTCTGCTGGCTACAGACCCTCAGTGCAGGCTACAGGCTGTTTGCCTCCCTGGTTTGCCCAAAGGTCAGTCAAGATGGTTGCTTGCTTCCAACTTCACTGCTTTGTTTGAATAGCTCCAGAGCAGCAGAAACCTCTTCCTTTGTTCTGCTTCTACTTGCTTGCTTCCCATTCTCTATGTGGTTGATTTCAGATGTACCTGAAGCAAAAAGCAGCAACTTTTTGCTTCTAGGGATCCTCTGTCCCCTTTTTATAGTATTATTTGTTAACTTTGTTGTCTTGTTGTTCAAGAAATAAGAGCATTGGACACTCGTGGGATATAAATCCTGTGTTGCCAATGTTATAATTGGACCCAGAAGGAGACAGACTGACACAGAGGAAGCGGATAGAAAGACAGCTCTGCACTGTGCTCGCTTTACTGTTCTTGCAGCAAAATTGAAACCAGCATGAAAGTGAGGCTTTGCACTGGGGAGGCAGGGCAGTGCTCAAACATTTAAAGGGCCTGGACATCACATTAAGTTTTTATGCTTTAGGTTTTATTACACAGTAAAAAAGCAATCCTGTAGACTTTCTAATCATTAGACATTTTAATCATTAGTAGGATCCCATCCACCAAGTAAACTTAGTTCCCTGAAAGTATGGCCTAATCAACAGTAGAAAATTAGGTCAGTTTAACTATGTTATTCAGAGGTATGAAAAATCCATACTCCTGAGCAGCATTGATAAGATGACCTACGCTGATGGGAGAACCCCTCTCACTGGCATACAGTATCTCCTCTGAAGCACTGCAGTGGCGCAGCTGAGCTGTAGCGTTTTAAGTACAGACAAGCCCTTAGACACTTAATCTAGGCATAGAGTAGATAGGCACTAAGCTAAGTTTTGCCCTTTTGTCCCCAAATAGTTCTTTCAGTCCATCTCAGTAGTTCTCCGCAGCGTCTCTGCTCTTCCAGACCTACCAACGAATTGGGTACTTACATGGCCTCTATTATAGTAGAATCTGAGCACCTCAGTCTTGGATGCATTTATCCTTATAAGACCCCTGTGAGGCAGGGAAGTTCTATTATCATCATTTTTACAGATATGGAACTGATCCACGGAGAGATTTAGGGTTTGTTTATATGAGCACTAAGGTCCAGAGTGCACGCTGATGTACCCAGCTTTGAAACAAAGTAGATTAAAGTGCGCTACAGAACTTTAAGTGCATGGTAGCAGGGTACACAGAGACTTTGGTGCAGCCAGCTAGTGTGGGGTGGATTTGCACCCCAGCTTGTTCTGAACTAAGTGTTCATACAGACAAGCTCTAAGGCTCAGATTTTCAAATTCCATCAACTCTCAATGTGATTTAGACTCAAGTGCCTAAATCCCTTTTGAAAATGAGATTTAGCTCCTAAACCAGTTAGGCATTGTGATGCTAAGTGCAGCAACACCAAATAGCTTTAAAAATCTGGGCCTGAGTGACTTGCTCAAGCTCATACAGGAATTCTGGCACACAGTCAGACTTGACAGACTAGGAATTGAACCAGAGAGTCTCCAAGGTCAGAGTCTATCACCCAAACCAATGGACCATTCTTTCTTTTGGCCTAGAACTCTGCTGAGTAAAGTCTGCTATTGTTCCACATTATGCAGTAATCTTCAAACATTTCATTCTGGGTCTCTAGAGATGAATAACTACAATGTGCTAATCAATGATCCAACTGTCAATATATACAAGAGCTCATTTATAAACTCAAAGGAACAATGATTACCAGAGTCCTCAATACATTTTAAAAAACATGAAACTGGCAGTAATATAAGTATATTAGATGCTTTTAGATCTCAAAAAATTACCCAAGTGACACCAATGGAAACTCACAGAACAGTAGGTGGGTTTCTCCTTTCCCATCCACCAGTGACTCTAAAACCCCTTAGTTGTCAACTAGTGCCAAGCATGATGAAGGTTTGTGATGTGAATACCAATTAAATATGAAGAGGGCTGGAAAGATAAATTCATTTGACCAAACAGCTCTCAAATGGCTTATCCATCCATTTTAGCTATCCCTAATGCACCCCTGTGTTGGAACAGTTATAACCCACATACACAAATTAAAAGGTAGCACTAATATTGTACAAAAGAACACCACTCTGCCACGCAGTGATTTGCCCATTGGTTTATCTCCTTCATCTATTTCTACCTTTTCCTTCCCCCACCCCCACCCTCTCTTCTCTCTTTTTCTTTTATTTGCCTCCTTCTCTCTCAGATTCATGGATATTAAGGCCAGGTGGGACCATCATGGTCAACTTGTCTGACCTGCTGCATAATATAGGTCATACAAGAATTTCACCCAGTAATTCTTCCATCAAACCCATAACTTTTGGTTGAACAAAGCAGAATAGATTTTTTAAGCTGTTCAGTCTTAATTTAAAGATTTAATTTGCATCTCCAGGTACCCTGAACTGCAGTTGTCTGATCTGAAGATGGTAGAAGTACAAGTCAAAGTGGCACGGTCCTCATCTGAGAAGAAGGGCTGCATTCTCCTAGTTAACTGAAGGAGGAGGAAGTCCTTACCACTGTTACAACCAATCTGCACAGAATTAATGACAAATGCAGGCATCACAAGAAACGAAGGAAATCTGTATCCCAGAGATATTTTATGATATCAAAAATCTAAGTTTGGAGACCCCTGAAGTAGGAGATTATGAAGAACAAGATGGCAGCCTCAAACAAAAGTACCAAATCACTGATCCAGCACATCATGTTTCCGAGAACTGCATATCAAAGATTAACAGAAATATAATAAAAACCTTTTTAAAATCAATGCATTTAGAACATATCAATTCAAGAAGAATAACATTCAGAAATAAAATGTAGAGCACATCATATGTAAACTTCTAACACAAAATATTATTCACTATTATATACTTCTCATGTATTTGTACTACACAACCATTCCAAATGCAAATATTTAGAGAGAAATACCTACTGCCTAAGCACATACTGAAATAGTTTGCCATGCCACATTGCATCAATGCTAATTTGACAAGTTATAGCATTGCACGTTGTATATGTACATAGCCATTCTGTGGCTCTTCCCCCTGTAGTTGCTAATAAAGCCACTGTTTATAGGATTCACACTAGAGGCTTCCACTGTAGAGCATAGGGACTTATTTCCTGTTTATGACAATTTTAAGGGTGTAAAAACAAAGAAAAGAAGAAGGAAAAACCATTACAACTAATAAAAAGGTAAAAGGGTATCAGATATGTGATCAGTTTGTTTTCTAAAACTTTAGACATTTTAATTAAATTATTAATTCCAGAAGCTAGAATTAAGTGGATCGAGAAAAAAATTTTGTGTGTTGCTATCGGGCACAATATTTTGTTCAGAAATTGATCTTTTGTTTAAAAAGCTAATATGAAAAACTGACTGTTAAATAATATCTACAGAGGGACATTGATTGATGAGTTTCAGAGTTACAGTTCAACAGCCCTCCAGCTCTGCAGAAAATAGCAGTAATAACCATATAACACAATACAACAAATGGTGCTAACTTACATTCATCTTCCTAGTATTATAATTTCACAAAGAGAAACTTAAAAAAAAAAAAAAGGATAGCAACTCTTCTTGATCTTTTCTATTTTGAAAAGCAGCAAAGAACTGTATAAAAGGGAAGTCTTTTGTGAATTATAAACCTTTCTTTGCAGAGGAAAATGAATAAAATGGGATAAAAAGAGGGAATGTGGGAGGAGGGGAGAGAGAACACCAATGGCAAGGCTGAAAGAGAAAACAAGAAATAGAGGAGAGAGAATAAAAAGACCCCAAAAGGAAGGCAAAAAAGAAAAAGAAGAGAAAAAAAGCTTAGCAAATGAGAGACAAATTTAATCCAAGGGAAAGAAGATAATATACATAGATGACAACCCAGTTGTTAGCTTAAATTGGGATTGAGTGATCCTGGATTTGATTTCTGATATGAAAAAGGGCTACTTGCACAAACCCTGGCGTTTGAGAATATTGATCTGTAGGTCGTTCTCTCTCTCTTTTGGTACAAGTTCCTTGAGTCGACAGTTGTTGAAATGTGAACCAAACACTAAAGCTATGTCTACATGAGCACTTTTAGCGGTTTAATTTATTCCACTGAGGGCTGTGAAAAAAAATACCCCTTTGAGTGACATAAGTTACACCGATAGAAATGCTGGTGGGGACAGCTGTATGTTGGTGGGAGAGCATCTCCTGCTGACATAGCTACTGCTGCTCATTGGGGGTGGTTTAATTACATTGACAGGAGAGCAGCCATACAGGAGATCTTACAGTGCACAGCTGCATTGGTGCAGACATGGCCTCTGTCTGTCATCGATGGTGATGGCTTTTCACTGCAGTTCCCAAAGAGGCACCTTTTCTGAAGGGCAGTTTCCGCCTCAAACTGGTCTGAGAAACTGGGAGAGCGCCTTGGTAATCTGTTCCCCTCAGGGTAGAACTATACCTGCATGGAGGCTCATGTGAGGTCCCACTTGAATGTTGGTTTATCATAGTATCAGAGGGGTAGCCGTGTTAGTCTATAACCACAAAAAACAATGAGTCTGGTAGCATCTTAAAGACTAACAGATTTATTTGGGCATAAACTTTCGTGGGTAAAAAGCCCATTTCTTTAGATGCAAGGAGTGAAAATTACAGTTTATCACAGAAGTCTAACTATGCTGTGGGGATTCTCCTCTGACAGTCTCCCAGAATGAGCCATGCCAATTGTTTAGCCACCATGACAGATGGGTAACCAGAGACCTTTTATCCAGACTGACTGGTTCCTGTGAAGAGCTACAGTCTTTTCTGGCGAACTTAGTGGACTGAGGACTTCAAAAGGGTTGTTTGTGACTGCAGTACTGCTTTCATTCCTTCTGGTACAGCCCGATCAGTGTAAATCTTTTTTGGACTATCCTCTGCCAGGCAATTCTACATTAAACCCTGGTCAACACTACCTGCTGGATCGGTGGATAGTGGTCGATCTATCGGGGGTCAATTTGCCATGTCTAGTCTAGACACGCTAAATCAATCCCCGAGCACTCTCCCGTCGACTCCGGTACTCCGTCGCCACAAGAGGCACAGGCGGAGTCAACAGGGGAGCGGCAGCAGTCAACTCAGCACCATGAAGACGCTGTGGAAATCAACCTAAATACGTCGACTTCAGCTACACTATTCCCCCACATACACCCCGTGTAGACCAGGCCTCAGTCTTCCTCCTATATTGTAGTAAGTGCGCAAAAGTGAACACAACATAGTAGATGCTAGCTTTCCAGAGATGTATAGAGAAATACTTTTCCACCATCCTCCATGATGTGATGCCTTTGCAGTTGAAAACTGGGAGGGGAAAGAAGAAGGTTGTTTGGTCTATTTATTTACATGCTATTCTACATTGCCAGCTCATATGGAACCTGCTATCCCCATCATGCCTACGTATTTTTTGGCATTCCAAGTATCTCAGGAATATCTGCATCTTGAATTATTTCCCCAATATCTGTAGAGTGGATGTAAGACTTGATACAAATCCAAAAAAATTGTGATCAAAATTTATGGTTAACAAATTGTTTGGCTAAATCTTCCATGTATGATGAAAGATTATCATGGTAATTCATTAGCAAATTACAGATTTTGTAAACAGGCAGTAACAGATTTGGCTTTGTATCAATCATTTTAGACCAGCTGGGTAGAAATACACACAACTTTGGAAAACAGAAAATGAAGTGTTCTTTCATTTTTAATTCACTTGGAACTTTGAAGAAAAAATACTGTTCTATTTAAATATGTCAGTATCTCAAGACTTTTGTAAATCATTCAATTTTACTTTAAATACCTATAGTTTATATTAGGGCTGCAAACTATTAAAAAATTAATCATGATTCATCGCAAGATTAAATAAAATTGTGATTAACTGCTGTTTTAATCACACAGTTAAAAAATAATAGAATACCATTTAAATATTTTTGAATTTCTACATTTTCAAACATATTGATTTCAGTTACAACACAGAATACAAAGTGTACAGTTTATATTATTTTTATTTATATTACTTTATATTATTTTTTATTACAAAGATTTGCACTGCAAAAAAGATAAAACAGGAGAAATTGTATTTTCAATTCACTTCATACAAGTACTGCAGTGTAATTTCTTAATTACGAAAGTACAATTTACAAGTGTAGAATTATTTTTTGTTACATAACTGCACTCAAAAACAAAACAATATAAAACTTTAGAGCCTACAAGTCCACTCAGTCCTACTTCTTGATCAGCCAATCACTAACAAAAACAAATTTGTTTACATTTACGGGAGATAATTCTTTCCGCTTTGTATTTACACCTGAACGTGAGAACAGGCTTTCGCATGGCACTGTTATTGCCAGCATTGCAAGGTAGTTACATGCCAGATATGCTAAACAGTTGTATGACCCTTTATGCTTTGACCACCATTCCAGAGAACATGCTTCCATGCTGACGACGGTTTCTGCTCAATAATGATCCAAAGCAGTGTGGACTAACACACATTCATTTTAATCAATTCTGTTAGTGGCATCTGACTCAGGTGATTTTCTTTTTTGGAGGTGCGGATTCTCCAGTTTCTGCATCGGAACGTTGCTCTTCTAAGACTTCTGACAGCATATTCCACAGCTCGTCCCTCTCAAATTTTGGAAGGCACTTGAGATTCTTAAACCTTTAAGAATCTCACACTGGTACTTTGTGTTGTGTCAATTCTGCAATGAAAGTGTTCTTAAAACGAACAACGTGCTGGCTCAGCATACAAGATTGCCGTAACACAAAATATATGGCAGAATGCAGGTAAAACCACAGAGCAGGAGACATACAGTTCTCCCCCAAGGAGTTCAGTCACCAATGTAATTAACTGATTTTTTTTAACAAGTGTCATCAGCATGGAAGTATATCCTTTGGAATGGTGGCCGAAGCTTGAAGGGGCATACAAATGTTTAGCATATCTGACACGTAAATACCTTGTAACAATGGCTACAACAATGTCATGCGAACGCCCAGTCTCATGTTCGGGTGACATTGTAAATAAGAAGCGGGAAGCATTATCTCCTATAAATGTAAACAAACTTGTTTGTCTTAGTGATTGGCTGAACAAGGTCTAAGACTGCGTGGACTTGTGGGATCTCAAGTTTTATGTTGTTTCATTTTTGAGTGCAATTATGTAACAAAAAATAATTCTACATTTGTAAATTGCACTTTCTCGATTAAGAGATTGCACTACAGTACTTATATGAAGTGAATGAAAAAATATTTCTTTTGTTTATTTTTTTACAATGCAAATCTTTGAAACCAAAAATAATATAAAGTGAGTACTGTACACTTTGTTTCCTGTGTTGTAATTGAAATCAATATATTTGAAAATGTAGAAAAACATCCAAAATATTTGTAATACATTTAAATTTATATTCTTGTCTTGTTTAACAGTACAATTAAAACTGCAATTAATCACTATTAGTTTTTTTAATCAAGTTAAGTGATTAACTCAAAACAAATTAACTGCAATTAACAGTCCTATTTTATATAATTTAGGAACATAGGAACTATCTAGCTGTTAAGTTTACTTTAGTTGCATAATGAATTTTATAAGCAAAGATGTAACAAGATTAAAAATCACTTCACATAGTCAAAACAATGTCTTAGACAAGTATTAGACTTTTAATCATATCACTGTCATAGTAAGAGTATTCTAATAATTCTTCTAAATAAGCCTAAAAGCTAATGCTCTGGCTATTCACAAGATACAATAATATCAACATTCCTGTTCTGAGCTTTTCTAGTCTACTAAGATGTACAAAGATGCTTGTTTTGGCTATGTCTACTTTGCTTAAGCTACAAGGCCATGTATGGGGACAGCTGCATTTGGGAGCAACTTAAAACAAATTTCATCTTGGTGGCACCTAATCCAGAGCCTGGTACAAGCAGCATGGAAAAATCAGTGTCAAAATTAAACAATGCAGGCTTTTCTAGGAACAGATGCTTTTTCCTTGCAGCTGTAAAAACCTTAAAACAATCCTGTACCCCTCTGTCTGGTCACGCAACTACCACAAAGCAAGGCATAAATTTCGCCACGTATTGCAAATGTTTGCTGAGAGCTTTTATAGTGCTTTTTAAAAACAGTAGCAGGGATTTATTGAGGGTGATTAAGAAACTATTTTACACCTTAAATGAGTGCAGGGCTCTTTAATTTATGCCCATGATTCTTGATGTATTACCAAAGAAATAATTTTTATGTTAACATTGTATGTGCCACGTTACACAAAAATAGGAGTACAGCACTTTTCAAAAATAAAAATCATAACAACTGGCTTTATTTATAGCGGTAATAAGCATTTTCGCACTGAATATAATGCACCGGCAAAAGTATTTTTTTAAATTTAACAGCATTTTTGTGGTATTTATTAGATATTAATTCATGATAAATGAATAAACATTGCGCATAATGATCAGATGTTATAATGTAGTACATTGTACTAGTTTAAGATGACATAGGCTGCTTCAGTAATATATCATGCCTCTAAAAATATGGATTATAAATAAGTTAAATAATTGCCTCCTCACATGCTTGACCCTCCAAAAGCAGCACACTGTTAAGTTCTTTAGTATGTTTCTATAATATCAATGCATTAATTTTTTTAACATGGATATAAACAACGTGTCCTTCATTATTGAAAAAGCTTCTGTAACTCAATGAACACAAGCAAGTAATCAAACTCCTGGCTAAGTAAATAATTTGCAGCATCATTATCCCAGGTCTGTTCTATATTAGCTGCCGATTTTTCTTTTATGCTATTTTTTATTGTGTATAAAGTGACTAACTAGCTTTACACAGATAGAAAACATTTAATAATGTTTTCTAACAAAAATAATACTCTCAAATTGTTCACTCTTTCCTTTGTTACTAAAGTTTAAAAACAAAACAAACAACTTTTCAAGCACCTAACTTTTCCAGCATTAACACCTAACTATTCAGAAGTGTAACTGAGTTGTTTGATGGAAAAATATTGCTTTATGCCTGGAATAATTTGAATAAATAAAACTGGTTGTATGAAACAATACTGCAGTTCAGTTTTTCATTTTTTTACATATTGCTAACTTATAAAATCATAGGAATTATCTTAACCAACATAATGCAGAACAGGAAAACTTTATATTTTATACTGCAATACACATTGATGTACAAGCTAAAAATAAACAAATCTGAATTTAAAAATCCTTGCGAAAATTGTGCCGGCACTTAGCTTTTTGGTTTATGATTGATGTTGTTGATATTATATATATATAACAACATTACAATATTACATGTAACATTATTTTGCTATTCTGAATGACAAGACCTGGAAATGTAGGTGTTTCATATGCTCTACATTGTAGCTGCTTACATTTTCTTGTCATTTATGCTAACCTCATTTCAATAGCCAGCTTTACTCCAGCAGCCTTGCCCAAAAATACATTAACTCTTTGAAAGTAAGCTGTAGCAAATACCCATAAAACAAAATTACAATTCTGAATTACAGTTTTAATTTGAGTGGGTTAAAACCACTCAGTTTGCTAAATTAAGGCCTGATCCAAAAAACTTTTAGCATCATGATTGTCTTAAATTAAATTAGTAAACCCATTCACTTCAATATGATTACTTGTGAGCATAAGGACAACTTACATGATAGAGCATTTGCAAGATATGATTTCTCATAAATTGATATTTTATTCTTTTGAGGGTGTCCCTGAACTCCAGTCCCCATTTATGGGCTATATAAATATATACACATACACACACAAACTACAAGTGTGCACAAACCAAAAGCTAACAGATGTGTGACTTCTAATTAGTTATAATAATCTGTGCCTCAATCCTATTGGAACAAGCCTGTCTCTTTTCTTTGGAAATTAAATCGCTTTCTTTGGAGTTTTAAACTCTCAGGGTACTTCAAAGCCCATGTAAAAAAAAAAACTGCTTTGATTAAAATTTTAGACATCTACAGTGATAACTTTATGAAAGGAAAATATTAAATTATAATTATCCTAAACAGACACAGTCTTGTGAAACTAACCCTACATTCATATTAAAAAACAAAGGATTGACTATAATGAATTTGATTCATCCTTACACACAAAGCTTTACCACAGTAAACTCAGTCAACTGTTGCTCTTGCTTTTATATTCATAGTAGTTAAATAGCGCACTTTAAAACAAAAAAAACTCCAATTGGCTTTTCATACATCCACCCTCCCCAAAAATAACGCACTTGAAAAACCCAAATGATATGAAAAGGCTTCAAGGCTTCTTTTCTCCCTTTCACAGCACTTTCATAGCACTTTTTTTATTTCTGTTTGCAGTAATCTGCCTTTCACTTTCTCATTGCTACAGAACAAACGAGGAGGCTCAGCACTTTGAAAAGGGGGCTCAATGTGTAATGGGTCCACTAGAATTAATTTAGTTGCACCAAATCCATTGAGCACTGAGGTTTTTTTCTCTTCTCAAATCATTTTGAGTCGGACGCAGCCCCCAGCCTTTGTAATTCTAGTAAAGCACTTAAAGTGCACAGTAGGTGTTCATCAGGACCATCTGGTCAAAAGCAAAACAAGCTGCTGATTTTGCCTTTGAATAGAATGAAGCAAGTGTGAATTAGTCTCTTCAATTAGCACTATTACAACCTGTCAAGTGCATATTGTAAAACAGGATTATTACAGTATTGGTCACCAGTGCAATTATTTACTCTCTGCCTTTTCTTGCATATAAAAATGTCCATGTTTATTAGTTTCTGATAACTGAAAATGGTTTCTTTAAAGTTATGCATTTCCAAACCGCCAAAATACAAATTACAGCTTATCAAAATATTCTGTCAGCAATATGTTGTTTCATAATTAGTAGAGAAGTAAAATAATGCCCTTCATCTTATAAGCTTTGTTTCTGCAGCTCAAAAAAGAAAAGGGATAACGTTGTATAGATTTGCCTCTACAATGTCTTAAAACCAGAACTACTTCCAAAACCAATTTGAAATGTCTAATAAAGCTGTCACTTCCAAACAGGTACACAGTGGATATTTTTTTACACTGTCATTTCCTAAGGGACTCCTTTCTCATACAACGTGTAACATGTGACCGTTTTACAAAATGATTAACACCAATTTATTCAGCTGACACAGCCTGGTTTAACAAATATGTTATTATTCCTCAAAAGTTAATAAGGCCACAGGAATACTTTAGGAAACACAAGTCAGATTTGCCTTAACAAAAATTTGATTAAGGGTGAAATTTATGACTCTTTAATTTTAAGAAGAATCTTTTTTATTCTTGCCAACATGTAAAATTATACTTTTAAGTGTCAAAATCATTAACTTGATATATGTTGCTTGTTGCTATTACACCACCTCAGAATAACACAGTGAAGGATGCTTTAAAAGTATGTGCTGTAATTTTAAATTATCCAGTGTATATTAAACTCAATTTGTTATTTAATTCATTTATTTCACAAACAAAAACTCAGTTTTCATAAATATAACAAATGAAATTAAAAATACTCAACTTGGACCCAATATCATAGAAAGACCTTTTTTAATTTCTTGGATAATAAGAAAGTTATTGGCCAATCCCAGGAATATAGAATATATGTCCATTGCCCACAGGGCATTAACAGTTGATTATGATAGTTAATGATTAGCATATTAGCATTAAAATAATTTACTTGTATATTTAAACAAAGCAAGTAAGAATTTTGACTTTAGAAAAATGTTTTATGAAAAGTAAACTAGTTTTTAATAGATACAACTTATCAAACTAGTATTAGGACATCCTGCCGTCTGAATCAATCTTGGGCTAACTTATGTCATAATTATTTAGCAGCAATATTAATATGATCGACATGATGGATGTATCTAGTTCATGTTCCTCATGCTAATTTCTGATCTCTACTATACGTTACTCTCATTCAAACAGTTGCTTTGAAAATGATTTCGTAAAACCTCAAAACATAAAAAGAAAACGAAAACAGTGCAAGAATTCCTTTCTGTTGGAGTAACTATTTTTCTTCCCATGTCTATATTTATTGGTGTTATATACATTCCTTTAATGAGGTCTTTGCCAATATTGTATGGTTTCATTTGTGTATGTTTTTTGGCATCTATTCATTAACAACTAAAGTTAAAATGAAAGGGGCACAAAGAATTTTAAACAGTGGCAGTGGTTTACTCTCAATACACAATTATATTTAGCAATACGAGCCAAACACGCCCAGAAAATACCAGTGTCAACGTATATGTTTTAAAGTATTAAAACTAAAGATAAATGTGATTGAAGCTCATCAATTTGAAGACAGCTGCAATCAACATATCTCAGCTACTCTGTTAAATATTATGTTCCAGAGTCGCTGCACTTTAATTATCTGTACAAGCTCAGATCAATGAACCTGAATGAGTGACAATATGAAGTTAATGTACCGGAGGATAGTGTGGACTGTCAGAGATGGCTAATAATAACTATAGCAGAGCTTGTCCCCATAGAGCTGCACATACAGGAGTTGCTACTTATGCTTTTGGTGCTCTTGGAAACATTGTTTTCCTATGCATCTTACTCATTCTAGTCTTTGGGGAGCAAAAAACAGACTACCTGTCACAGGTGGTAAGATACTACCCAGCTACCCTCACTTAGATTAACTTATTGGCTAAAGAAACCGCCTAGGGAGCAGCTGCATGCGTGCAAAGAACCCTTTTATTTAGAATCTATCTTCTTTGCATTTTATATGTAGATCTGTTGTTTTACTAGGAATCACAATGCCTCGTATATGTTTTGCCTGGTAGTCTGGTCTGATATTTCCAGCAGTAAAAACACATCAACACAGATCTTTTTTCAGAAGCCCTTAAGGTTTCTGCACATTTTATTTTCTTCACCCCTTAATGGCCACAGCTTGTGTACACTAGGTGCTTCTTTTCTAGCCCTGCACACCAGGAATCACATTAGGCATCAAAGCCTAATAAAGTCAATAATATAGATAACTACAAACTATTACACAAAAGTTATTGAAAGTTTATTCTTTTTAAAGTAAATATATCTGATTAAAAATTTCTGGATAGCTTTTCATTTTTCTATGTGGTTTGTCTTTTTTAAAAACTGTGAAGCATGTATATATATTTTATGATCAGTCAGAAAAAGAAACAACCCCCAAAACCACAAAATTTGCCATCTAAACTGAGGCAGCTTTAATTTATAAACCCTAGGTGGGCTGTTCCACCTTCAAATGAGAATAAAAATGTGTTTTTAAGGACAAATTTTAATTTTCTCTTTAGAGATATAAGAGCCTCCCTGCCTCTCCTTGAGAAGCATGTCCACAATGTGAGATACACAAAGAATTTCAGATGGAAGGATTAACATTTTAGAGAAACATTATCACAAATTTAAACACCTCTGTTTAAAAAAGAAGAAATCAGGTTTCTGTTTAGAAGAAATTGGGTTCTTGGTGACAGACACTGAACATAGCGTATGTTGAATGTAGCTATGTCTTAGTCCATTCTTACTTATCCCTATACATGCAACGATTGACTCATTTATTCTTGTCTCAAAATTCATAGTATTTTAACTTCCAACGGCTGATAACATCTAAAAGTTATCACAGCAACATAAAAATAGAAACAATAAAAAATATTTAGACAGAAAACTTCCGATTTTAGAGAATCCTCACCTCTTTCTCTTAGAGATTTCACTATATAGTAAAATGAGAAGTCTGTATTTTTATATACATTTGTGAATTTAGAGCCTCTAAACAGAGGACACAAAAACTGTTGATTACCACATAAAAATGTCATCAGATTACGAAAATAAAATCAAGATTAGTCTTGATACACTATCTGGTCAGGACTCATTTAATGGAGCAATTTTACAAGAACACACACATGTTTGAAACCTGTGACACAGATTAATTTGCAATTTTGGTTAACGGTATCATTAAGTTTTCAAATTAATAATTCTCTTCCCTGTTTATTTATTTATTTAAGTAATGAATAAGCAAAACACACACACACCCCTCCAAACAACATCTCTCACACATCTAGAAAGATAGTTTGAGTTCCAGTTTGAATTCTATTTTCAAACCATCCTTATGGCCTGGTCATCCCACATAAAACATAGCTGATATTCAGTTTTAGCACTATTAATTCATAATTAAATCTTACAATGTAAGGGGTTCGAAATGTGCAGAAAACCCCCCAAACTTACAAATGGACTCAAACCAGCCCCTGAAATCCAAACACCCAGATATTTTGGAAGGTATATGAGGAGTGAATATGAACTTTGTGACTCAAGTCCATCTCTACTGCAAATTTATCTGCCCAATTGTTTCTAGGAGAACTATAGATATGTAAAAAAGCAAAGTTTCATGAAATAATCATTTCTTCAATTTTTAGGTACTTTGTAACGTATGTTCTAAAAGGAATCGGCACAGATCTGAAACTAGAGTATATAGTAAAGCTTGGTAGTTAACCCAACAGATTTACCCTAACTCACTGCAAAAATATTCATGACATGGTTTTAAAATGTTATGTGAAAAACAGCCTGGAAAAAATATTTACTGCTATCAAGTCACCGCAGCATTAAAATATATTTAGCAATCCAAACAACTGACCCTGGAGAGACAGTTGCATACAACTGTGGCAAGCAATGGAACATTTATAGAATTTTAAATATTTCTTTTAATAATTGATGCAGTCATTTTAAATCTTTCTGCATAGGATTTCAGATGTGAGTAGATTGTATTAACACTGCTTAAACATTTCAACTTGTCAGTATGGCCAACTCGATTTCTGAAATATTTGCAGTATTTTCCCATCGAAACAGTAATAAAGGTAAAATAAATATATGCCACTGCTTTATAATCACTGAACATTAATGAATATTTTATATCTTTTTAAATCTCCCTGTTTAATTTAAAAGGGTGAAATTAAGTCTCCTTCCTGCAATATGCCAATTATCTGTAAATCAAACAATAACTTGGCCATTATACTCCTTTTTGCTAATATACAAGAAGCTAATTTGAAAACACTGAATGGCATTTTTAGATAATAATTGAATAGTCCTTCCTGCCCTCTTGTGGTAGAGGATCGGAACTTGCGTAAAGCATTTCAGCTACCACAAAAATGTACCAAAAAATATGTAAACTATTAATTTGTTGATGTATGAATGAGAAAAAAGTGAAAAAAAATCTTCCAAACTGTCTTGGGAGAAAAAAAAAATCACTGATCCCAAAAAAGAAAAAAAAAATTACTATACAAAGCAACTAAGCTCATCAATTGCTTGTTACATTTCTATTATATGCAAAAAAGCATAAAAATAAATAATAATAATAATAATGAGAGTTAGCACCCAATAGAACCCTCTTATTCTGAAATTCGATCAATGTAAGCAGACCTTTCCATGCATACAAATCCCTACCAACTGCAATGGGGTTCTTTGAAGATTTAAAGTGACCATCCATTCAGATCCAATTGGAGGCTCTTCTGCAGGCTTCTTAAAGTAAGGTGGTCTAGAATTATATTTTTCACTCTGAATTTAATGCATTTGGTTTTGCTCAGAAATTGCATGGATAATTATATGCATCATATATGAAGCATTACCTAAGAGCATTACAGTAGCATAGTATGAGACAAAGACTCTTGTTGTGGTTTATATGAGAATCCTGAACTATAACATTCTTTTTTAAATGGAATTGCTTTTATGTAACAATACTGTAACAAGTTAGAAATAATCCTGTCGTCATCGATAGACAAAACAACTACAGTGAACAAAAAAAATATCCAATATCTCGTAGTCAATATATCAGGTCTCTGGCTCCTTCTTCAGGCTCAATAAAAGACACCGAAGAAATTATAACATGTTAACATTTTGTGTAGATAGACAAAAACAATAGAAGAAACAGCTAATATATATGTGATTAACTGCTTTTTAGGTGTTGGCAATTTCATTTAAAAATTAAAATTAAAAAAGCATAAATCCACAATCATAAATTACCAGCAGTCTTCAAATTAAGCAGTTTTTATTTATAAATTTAAGAATAGCAGCCGTGTTAGTCTGTATCCATAAATAAAATGAGGAATACTTGTAGCACCTTAGAGACTAACCAGTTTATTTCAGCATAAGCATCCGATGAAGTGGGCTACAGCTTATGCTATATGCGGATGCTTATGCTGAAATAAACTGGTTAGTCTCTAAGGTGCAACTAGTATTCCTCATTTTATTTTATTTATAAGTAATCCAAAAGTTCATCCCCCCAAGAAGTTGTGTTGCAGCAGTGTGTTTGTGCAGTTATATTTAAAAGTAGTTAATTATATTAGAAATCCATTTTCAAAGGGAAAAATTGTGTATGAGAGGGATAACATTTGTATGTTATGTTCCAGACAAGGGAATTTAAAATGGCCAACTAGAGATGTCATAAAAAATAGTATTAATAATGATGGAAATGATGAAGGCCCCTTTACCTTAGGGGTAAGGTAATATTACAGAACTTGGATTATGCTCTCTTGGGTAGGAATTTATAAGAAAATGTATTAAATCTTACAAACTTGAATGGGAAGAAAACTGAAACCAAAGAAAAACATTTAAATTGGAAATCAAATATTTCCATCTCCAGAATTCCCACCAGGAAATATTAAAGATTCACACATGTTCCTAGAATATACTTGCCAGATTCTTACAAATGTTTTGCTGTAAAAGATAATTAAGAAGCCAGACAAAGGTTTCCAGTTCTAAAACTGGAAGGGCAAGACACTTAACAGAGACTACCTTTGTTTGTAGGGGATATAATTCCAGCACTGTTCTTTGCAACACCACCCCTTGCTGGCCATTCTATGGAATAACAGGACATTGGTTATACACAAAACCCCACTTGCTTCCAACCTAGACAGAGTGAAGGAAACAACAGCCAGCTGTGCTTTTAAAAAAAAGCAAAAAAAAATCCATGAGGGGAGGGCGCTGGTGGCTGGGACTGAGCAAATTAAAAAGAAAGCAAGAGTGTCACTGGATTAAAAATAAAGTATACCTGGACTATAACTAGCTTTCCTCCTCATTCGTCAAGAATTGCTTTCACAATAAACATTATTCATCTATTTTGCTATTAAAGTGTAAACTGTGTTAGAAAAATCTATTTCTTTTAATATGTTGACAATAAATTTCTTAAAACCTTTCTAGGTCTAGTCAGTTGGTTTCTCTACAGTAATCTTTGAGGATCAAGTTAATTAAAACTAAAAAATGAATAATCAAACAAAGAATTTTCCAACCAGAACATATAAGCCCTCTTTAACACAGTTGACATTAGCTATAATGAGCTACATTTTTTTCTTCAGCTGTGAGACAGAACTCACCTCCTGAATGGTACTGCTTCCTGAGAAGTTGAGGTTGTACTCCCGCTGGACTTCTCGATGGGTGATGATCAGCATGAAGTTTTGATTTAATGACTCCTGCAGGGCACTGAAATGGTTGGAAGAAAAACAAGAAAATCAGGGATGAGCATGTTCTATCTTGCTTTACAGTTAGTTGCAAAAACCCCAGGAGTACCCTAAACTCCATACAGACAAGTCTAGGCACAATGTTATCATCTCTCTTTTTGCTCCTAAAGGCAAGAAAGCATACTGCGAATGACCAAAGGGAGCTAACCTGTTAACAACTTCTCTACTAAGGTGTTTGCACCTCAAAGGCTATGTTCTCCTCTTAAGAATTTTCAAAATTGAGAGTCATATGCTATTACCACAAACAGATATATTTAGCACATATATTTTTGAAATAATATTGGGCTAGCATGTATATGTAAATATATCCAGCCAAGACATCAAACTACAAAGAGCATTCAAGTATTTTAAGTATACAAAAGACAAATTTTGCTCTTCAGTAGGGCCGCCTGTAGTGTAAATCAGGCAAAATTTGTATGAATACACAACAACCAGACAGGAAAAAATAGTGTGAGATTTCTCAGTGTGGAGCGCCAAGCATCAAAACAAATACCTGGCATATCATGTAATCAGTACTAACAATGTGCTCTACCAAACTTTTTAAATGTACACTAAAATACTCCAAACTCTTAAGCAAAAAAAAAAAAAAATCTTCACTGATATGTGGACTAAATAAAGCTACCACACAATAATTATTAACCATGTTATCACATAAAGTAGATGTATTTAAAGCACTTCTGTTGTCTCCAAAGTTTCTATGGATTTGAAAAATATCCCCTTTACTTAAAATGGGGAACAATGTTGGAACTGACAATGTCTTTCAAAACAGAAGAAAATTTCTGAGTGAAACCATTATAGGAAACATCACAGCATACAGCGTATTAGATCCCAATGCAGTATTATGTTGGTCTGACCTTTGCTAAGAGCTTTGGAATGAAGCCATATTTATTTGTTTTTTTAATTTTTTCCTTCTGCTAATAAGCGACTGAATTTAGAAAACAGACTGACTAAAACAGCCTACATAATAAGAATGAAAAAAAAAAATCTTACTAATGCTTATGTACTGGTACTGCCACAACAAGTGATAATCACAGGAAATTTGGAACAGAATGGAAAGTATAGACATACATGATGTAAAACAATTTCCATATTAAGTCTGCAACTTTTTTTGTTTTGCTTTTGACACTATTCTGTGCAATTAGACCTTCACGTTTTGCCATGATCACATTTTATTTCTTCCTTTCAAAAAAAATCTTCCTCTAAAATCCTCCCTCTTGAGAAATATCAATCATTTTTGTTCTTCCAGCATGCCAAGAGATTAACACAAATATATTTATTTTTTAAACTAATAATTCTTGATACAATGTTCTAATACTACCCACCAATTTAGCTACAGGGGTAAGAGCCCATCTCACAAATCTATTTATTCAAGTAGTCCTTACACATGGAAGTAGTTCTATTGACTACAAATCCCGAGACTCCAAACTTGCCTGTGTTGTGAGACGGACTCAGTTGCCCAGGCTCATGGGAACAACATCCTGGAGACTCACTGAGAATGTCAATGTGATTCCTTGCGAGCCACTCCTAACTAATATATATAGTTGATTCTGAGAATCTCAAATCAGTCAGGGAAGAAATTTAAAGGCAAAGCCAAAGCAGTCCCTTCCCTGATGATCTCTGGAATGGCTCTGCCCGTGAGAAACTTTTGAGGACATAGCTAAGGTTGATAGCTTAATTTTGTTTCTGTCCAGGAGATAACAATGGGTTAGAAAAATCAGTACCTCCTAGTTAAAATACTCTTAACCTACGGGTGTAGAGTTTCTTTTATCTTATTCTGGATAAAAACTATGCCCAAATATAAAAATGGGTGCTGAAAGCTAGACTCCTAAATCCATATTTAGGCATCTAAATAAATGCCCTGATTTTCAAGGGTTTGAGCAGTTCCCCAGCACTTTTGAGAACCTGATAGATCCCATAGTTGACTGCTAGGTTCAATTTTGCCAGTATTTTGTATTTATTCTAATTCAGTTCAACATGATTTTATAAAATTCATTCAATGTTTCCTATTAGGCAAGACCTTTTTAAGGTATAAGGATTTTCCACCAAAAAAAATCTCAGCTTTTTAGATGGATAGATATGACACATGGTAATTAACATTTCCATTTTAAATTTTCAGATTTATACAAGCTCATGTCAACAGAAGTCCAAATTTACTGTAATTACAGATTATTTACATTAACACAAAATAAGAAATCAGTATGTAAATTTAATGTTTGTTGTAGCTAATGCAGCAGGAGATAGCAGATTAGATTCAAGCAGCAATCAGTTAGAAAATCTGGATAACATGTAAATGAGCAGTAGCCCTTATGTTTACATTCTATTGCATTTTAAACGTCAGGATTTTAAAACTGTCTCATGAGCAGATGTGAAAACAAAACATTAATCTTACATTACTGAAGCTTTTAAAGTAACTAAAGCAAGCTCTAGCTCCTATCCAGCTAAACAGACAATACTAATAATTGCAGTTGCAGATTACGTCATTCTTAATTAACACTCTGCTACAGTTGTTAACATACACCAAGACACCATGTCACAATCACCACCGCTCTGTAACAATCTTAAAAATCGCAGTTGAAGAATTGGCCTATTACACTGTAGGTACTTTTTATTTCCTACCCAAACTTGTGATTAAACTGCTCAGATAAATTAGAATTTGAACTAGAGGAAATACAGCATTTACAACAATCCCTTGAAGAAACCAGAATTTTTTTAAAAAATCCACATGGCCAAGCAGCTTTTATCTGTTGTGGTCCAGTAAGTTAAAAATGAAACATCACAAGTAGTTCACAGAACACATTGCTATGAAATGCCAGACTTCTGTTCACCAGGGGGGCAACCTGCTCAATCCAGTCTGCGGGGATTCACAGAGATGGCCTGGGAGTGAATATGGGTGTGGGGGGAGAAGGACAGGATGTTTGGGGCCACATGAAGTCTTGTGAAACCCCTTCCCTCGTGTTTCCTATTGCCTCCTTCCTGCACTTTGGCCAGTTGAGATGCAGCATTTTAAGGAGCAAAGGGAAGGAGGGCCACAGTAAGAGAACGCAATCCCTGCTCTCCCCACCCAGAACTGGCAAAATAGGTGGCAGGGAATTTACTCCCTGGTGAATTAAAAGACTAGCATCCTCCAACTTCCTCCCCCCTTTTTTTTTTCTAGAGGTTTTGGATGGCTGAATGTGGTAATCTACACCCACTAACATCATTCAAACAGGACATGTAGATTTAATTGGTTATATTTCTATATAAATATTTCATTTTTTTAAAGTTACTTTAATACATCAAATAAGACTAGGCAGGTTTTCAGAAAAGTTAACTGTAAGAAGTATTTTTTGTTAAATATTGATAACTATATCTTTTAAAAATAATTAGGGTGTGCTGAATCCAATATGGTTGTTACCAAGCTGTATGTTGCGTATTAAGATCTCTAAAGAGTGAATAAAGCAACATAGAAATTGCTGAAGTGTAAAACTTTATTTCCTTTTATTTTAGGATTAGCATACTTCAGTTGAATCTTAATTAGCTGTAGAATGTAACAAAAGTGATCAAATAATATGCACAACCTTTTTCTAAAGCTACTGTATGTCAGTTTCTTACTTGCAAGAGGTACTAGAAATATTTATGCAACCATGGCAGAGCATGTTTACATGGTTCTTATAACTTGAGCACTAGCACCTCGAAACAAAAGTATACACGCTGATTAAACTATCAAAAAATTAAAATGTGTGAAAATATTTTCCTATACTAAACATTAAATAAATATGCACACAATGCACATAAGTACAAGATAGCGTTGTATTATTTCAAGAAACGTTGGTATACAGTGGAAGACATCATCTTATTAAGTCACTTCTTATATGACACATCTACTTATCGATACTGTCCTTAAGCACTAAGGGCAAGTCTACACTGCAGCTTAAGTTGATCTAACTTACATCACACAGAGGTATGAAAAAGACACACACACATACCAGCAATGCAAGTTTTGCGCTGTCCACACCAGTGCTGTGTCAGCAGGAGATGATATAGCTTCTGCTTCTCGCTGACTGGAGTAATCCTGCAAATGGGAAAGTGCATTCCCATTGGCACAGCGCATCTTCACCAGATGAGCTACAGAGGTGTAGCTGCGTCAATGTTGCGCTAGACTTGCCAGGTATATTGATGCAACCACATTCCAGTTCTCTGCGTTTGCATATTCCTGTACAAATAAATCATTCTATCCTGTACCACCTTTCACCCTGTTGTGCAGCAGAGAATTTTGCCTCCATGCGGTCTTCTGGTATTGGTGGCAATGACATGAGCTATGGCACCAGACTTCTGTCCGCTTGTTTCCAACCCATTGTATTTGGAGGAAGTAGTACTGGATTTGGGCTTAAGTATTTGTATTATTAGTTGCTCAGATTAAAATATTGCAATGCCCTCTTTATTATCTTTTCTGGAAGCACAATGAGGCTCATCCTGTTACTTGTAAGAGGCACATATCTGCCTTCCAACACTCTTTAGATGGGTCTTGTACCTATTGAGCAATTTTGTCTGGTACCACTCTTAATAGGTATCTTGTAGTAGCTGTCAAACACAACATCTATTCTGTGGAAGTGTGTTCCAGTCCTATGTACTGTTTTCACAAATACATCTGCAAGGTCTCCAAATGTTTTGGCTACACTAGGCTCCAGTCTTGTACCAAAGCTTGTGCATCTATCACAAGATAGCTTCTCCCAACAGAGATGACTGTTGGTGGGCAGGGACACCAGCTGTCAGTACATCATCCAGTATTGCTTTTGTGCCTATTCTTATACTGCCATCTGTCTGTGCTAATGCCAAAGGGACAGCATTAACTCATGTTTCAAAAATCTACAAATTCAGTCTTACTAGCTTCATAGGCAGTTTCTCCATGAAGCTGTCCAGTTGCACTTGTCCTAGGATCTTAGCATTCAAGAGAGTAGTCTTGTATGGCTTCAGTAGCCAGATCTTTTGCTGTAATATCTTGCAATGAAGTGGGTGGTTCCTCCTCAGAGAATACCTTAAACCTTTCAAGCATTTGTATGAGTGCATCCTCATTTTCATTGTTGTTGCTTCCTTGCCTTTCTTGACTCATTGTGAATACGTTGGTCACCCAATCCAATATGGAACATGACTCTAGTATCTGCTGAGATATGGGCACTCAGATTGTAAATCAAGGCACATCGGCTGAGGGCTGAGTGAGTCTTGGTGATGTCTACAATTCCACCTTCTTTCTTTCTTTCCTTTAAGCTACTTTGGGCTCTGATCAGGGTCTACTTGGTTGAATTTCTGACATGATCTCTTGACAACAAAGTTTCCCTGCTGGAACTCCTTGAGCACTTCAGCTGGCAGCTGATGCATTTCTTCGATGTAGATGTCACCCTACCTTGCATAGCTTGTGTGGTCATATCTCAGCAAGAATGGCAACATGCATTTGAAGGTGCAGAGATGCAGCTCCCAATTTGCCTCTTTCTGGGCACAGCTGAACACCAATAATAGGGCCACCACTTCCATGTATTGTCACCAAAACCTGAAGTTCACAATACTTTCACCTTTTCTGTTCAGAAACATGGAGGTGAAATTTTGAAATCTTTGTGAAGTACTTACTGACATGAGCTCACCATAAAATAATGTGATTGATTGGTTTTCCTAACATCCTCTTTATAGCAGCACATAATCAAGAGCTCAAAGCCCAAGAGTTGTGGACGAATCAGGTACCAAAATGCTCAAAATGTCAGTTTGTGAGCCCACATTGCCCCGGCACGTGACTTGCAATTCATAGACTTTTTTAAAGTGTTTGATCCAAGAACTCCACTTTCCATCCAAGACTCTACTAGCCCTGATGACTATGATAGCCTATAAGTTTTTGAAAGTTCACTAAGCTACGGAACTCTCCTAACCACGGAACAAGCCAGCTCTGTACTCTGGAGTAGCCCACTGTAGTTCCATCAGTTTATGGCACAGAACTTCATCAACAGTTAAAACCTCATACTGTTGCCCAAACATGTATGCCTTTCTGTGCAACAGTATGAAGGGCGTCTAATTCATGGACAAGGGCTTGAATCATAGAATATCAGGGTTGGAAGGGACCTCAGGAGGTCATCTAGTCCAACCCCCTGCTCAAAGCAGGACCAATCCACAGTGAAATCATCCCAGTCAGGGCTTTGTCAAGCCTCATCTTAAAAACCTCTAAGGAAGGAGATTCCACCACCTCTCTAGGTAACACATACCAGTGCTTCACCACCCTCGTAGTGAAAAAGTTTTTCCTAATATCCACCCTAAACCTTCCCTATTGCAACTTGAGACCATTACTCCTTGTTCTGTCATCTGGTGCCACTGAGAACAGTCTAGATCAAGCCTCTTTAGAGCCCCCTTTCAGGTAGTTGAAAGCAGCTATCAAATCTCCCTTCAGTCTTCTCTTCTGTAGACTAAACAATACCAGTTCTCTCAACCTCTCCTCATAAATCATGTGCTCTAGGCCCCTCATCCTTTTTGTTGCCCTTCTCTGGACTCTTTCCAATTTTTTCCACATCCTTCTTGTAGTGTGAGCTCCAAAACTGGACACAGTACTCCAGAAGAGGCCTTAACAATGTTGAATAGAGGGGAACAATGACGTCCCTCTATCTGCTGGCAATGCCCCTACTTATACAGCCCCAAATGCCATTAGCCTTCTTGGCAACAAGGGCACACTGTTGACTCATATCCAGCTTCTCATCCACTGTAACCCCTAGGTCCTTTTCTGCAGAACTGCTGCCTAGCCATTCAGTCCCTAGTTTGTAGCAGTGCATGGGATTCTTCCGTCCTAAGTGCAGGACTCTGCACTTGTCCTTGTTGAACCTCATCAAATTTCTTTTGGCCCAATCCTCTAATTTGTCTAGGTCCCTCTGTATCCTGTCCCTACCCTCCAGCGTATCTACCACTCCTCCCAGTTTAGTGTCATCTGCAAACTTGCTGAGGGTACAGTCCACGCCATCCTCCAGATCATTGATAAAGATATTGAATAAAACCGGCCCCAGGACCGACCCTTGGGGCACTCCGCTTGATACCAGCTGCCAACTAGACATGGAGCCATTGATCTCAACCCGTTGAGCTCGACGATCCAGCCAGCTTTCTATCCACCTGTGGTCCATTCATCCAGCCCACACTTCTTTAACTTGCTGGCAAGAATACTGTGGGAGACCATATCGAAAGCTTTGCTAAAGTCAAGGAATAGTACATCCACGCCTTTTCCCCTCATCCACAGAGACAGTTATCTCATCATAGAAGGCTATTAGGTTAATCAGGCATGATTTGCCCTTCGTAAATCCATGCTGACTGTTCCTGATCACTTTCCCCTCCTCTAAGTGCTTCAGAATTGATTCCTTGAGGACCTGCTCCATGATTTTTCCAGGTACTGAGGTGAGGCTGACTGGCCTGTAGTTCCCCGGATCCTCCTCCTTCTCTTTTTTAAAGATGGTCACTACATTAGCCTTTTTCCAGTCATCCGGGACCTCCCCCAATCACCATGAGTTTTCAAAGATAATGGCCAATGGCTCTGCAATAACCTCCGCCAACTCCTTTAGCACCCTCGGATGCAGCGTATCCGGCCCCATGGACTTGTGCTCATCCAGCTTTTCTAAATAGTCCTGAACCACTTTTTTCTCCACAGAGTGCTGGTCACCTCCTTCCCATGCTGTGCTTCCCAGTGCAGTAGTCTGGGAGCTGACCTTGTTCATGAAGACGAGGCAAAAAAAGCATTGAGTACATTTGCTTTTTCCACATCCCCATCACTAGATTGCCTCCCTCATTCAGTAAGGGGCCCACACTTTCCTTGACTTTCTTCTTGTTGTCAACATACCTGAAGAAACCCTTCTCGTTACATCTAACATCCCTTGCCAGCTGCAACTCCGAGTGCGATTTAGCCTTCCTGATTTCACTCCTGCATGCCTGAGCAATATTTTTATATTCCTCCCTAGTCATTTGCCCAAATCTTCCACTTCTTGTAAGCTTGTTTTTTGCATTTAAGATCAGCAAGGATTTCACTGGTAAGCGAAGCTGGACGCCTGCCTTATTCACTATTCTTTCTACACTTCGGGATGCTTTGTTCCTGCAACCTCAAGAAGGATTCTTTAAAATACAGCCAGCTCTTCTGGACTCCTTTCCCCTTCATGTTTTTCTCCCAGGGGATCCTGCCCATCAGTTTCCGGTGGGCATCAAAGTCTGCTTTTCTGAAGTCCAGGGTCCATATTCTGCTGCTCTCCTTTCTTCCCTTTGTCAGGATGGATTGGCAAGTCTCCAATGGTAGTTACTTCTCATTCTGGTGTCATGTGCAATTGGTTGAAATGTGTCCATCCACATTCTGGGTTCTCATTTTGACGTTTAAATGATAAAGGCCATATCAGATGCAGCTGCTTCCACAGCAGCTTTGCAGTTTTCTTCAGCTTCAGAGTATCGTGGTTTGCAAATAAGGTCCTTGAATACTGGTTTAGTTTTACTATTTCTTACATGGGCTGGTATGTCTGTGTCAATTGTATTTAGGAGCATTGAATGGATGTCGTTTGATGGCTTTAAACCATTCATCATCACATCAGGAGCAGGTTCTCTTTGCCAAGCAGTAACTTGGGTTGCACAGAATGTGCTTTGCACAGAACGATGAGAAGCATTATTTATGTCAATATTGTTGGCTGTACAATGAACACACTTCCTGGGAACCAGGATGAGAGAATAACAATAACAATGAGAGAATACCATTCTCAGCATCCATATTTAATAGGGTTTTAAAATCGCGATTAAGTTTTTTGAGTTAATCCGTGAATTGACGGCAATTAATCAACAGCCCTACGTTAGAGTAAGGTGGCGTTTCAAAAATCTGAGATTCCACCCTGTCATTTGACACACCTCTCCTCCTTCAAGGAAAGAATCTGACTATAATTCTACAAGCTCCTACCTTATTCCTATTCTTGACATGAAGGGTTCTCCCATCTTCTATATGGTGTATGAACAGCTTCTCCTACAAATATATACAGGTTTCCTGATCTAATCTAATCCTCAAGATTGGAGGTGTTTAGATGTCTCAGCCAATGATCAGCACTAGTATCTAAACATTACAGTGAAGTTCTTTGAACAGTTTAAATAGCAAAATCTGCCAAGATTTCTATTCTGTTCTCCCTAGATTTTTATACCTGGCTCATCATCATAGTATCTGAGTGCCTTCCAGTAGTACATTAAGCAGTATGACTACACATCTGTCATGTATTTGTTCTCTCATCTTCTCCCCTGAGGGAGAAGCGTGAGCAGCAGTGTGTCTTGTTCCAATAGTGTCGTGTGTGTGTGTGTGTGTGTGTGTGTGTGTGTGTGTGTGTGTGTGTG
>ML677352.1:40688894-40823696 GCA_007922305.1 Dermatemys mawii | reverse complement strand
GTGTGTGTGTGTGTGTGTGTGTGTGTGTGTGTGTGTGTGTGTGTGTGTATTAAACACCCTCCCCCGCCACTGCTACGTACTTATATTAGAGAAGATAAGGTCTAAGAAATCAGAGGGGTGGCTGTGTTAGTCTGGATCTGCAAAAACGACAGAGAGTCCTGTGGCACCTTCGCATGCATCTGATGAAGTAGATATTCACCCAGGAAAGCTTATACTCCAATACGTCTGTTAGTCCATAAGGTGCCACAGGACTCTTTGTCGGCCTAAGAAATGTGCTTTGCTTTTGGAGTGGAAAGTGGTGAGGTCAGGGGTGGTCCTTAGTTCTTGAGGCAGTTTGTTCTTGGACTGCACTTTCAGACACTTCTGTCTCCTGCACAGATGAGCTTTACCTTATGTAGAGACTTCCATTGCGCTAGGGAAGCAGAGTTCTCAACCATGTTTTTCGTCCCAGAGCTTTAGATGATCTTTTAGCTATCCTGGGCCCAGGTCATGAAGTGGTTTGAAGAGTTCAAGATATGTAGTTTAACAAAGAGAAGGTTAAGGAGTGTCTTGATACAATCTAGAAGTATCCACATGGGGAACAAATATTTAATAATGGGCTCTTCAGTCTAGCAGAGGACTGTATCATATAATCCAATGGATGAAAGTTGAAATTAGACAAATTCAGACTTGAAATAAGGCATACATTTTTAACGGAATAATTAACCATTGGAATGATTGGCAGGGGTTGTGGTGAATTCTCCATCGCTGACAATTTTTAAACCAAGAGTGAATGGTTTTCTAAAATATATGCTCTCTAGAAATGATTTTTGGGAAGTTCTCTGGCCTGTGTTATACAGGAGGTCAGACTAGAGGACCACAACTGTACAGTCTGGCCTTGGAATCTATATGGACCAAGACTTTGAACTTGAGTCAAAATTCTGTGGGAAACCAGTTTAGAGAATGGAAGACAGGTATGATATTTTTGCAGTAACCGTTGTTGCTGAGAAGTGCTGCTTCATTCTGAACTAACTGGCGTTACCTAAGTGCTGAAGGCTTCATGCCCAGGTATATAGCTTTACTGTAATCCAACTGAGAGGTAATGAAGACATGAATAACGGAGGCCAGCTCTTCATCTGTCAGAATGGGATGGAGTTTCCTAGTCAGGTGGTGATGATAGAAAGTGTTATTCATGGATGTTGTTATCTGAGAGCTCAACATCAGCAAGGAATCCAAGAGTACTCCCAGACTATAGACTGAATTCATCAGTTGTGGGTGTGTATCTTCATCCAATGGAGACAGCACTGTATCTGCAAGCTCTTCAGAATACAGTACTCTCTTCTCCCCACCAGCATCACCTATGTCTTGCTTCGATTCAGTTTCAGCTAGTACTTCATCCAAGCCACACTGGTCCATCTTGGTGGTAGTGGCATGGTTATATGTTATGAAGGATCTGTAGAGTTATGTTTCATCTACATGTTGCTGACACTTGAGTCCATGTTGTCTGATCAGTTCACGTAGTGATTGAAAAGGAACGTAGAGTTCCATAAGGATCTATTCTCTCTCTCTGTTGGGGCCTTCTGGTAGAGGTGCAGTTTCTCATCACTGCTCATTCGGTATATCCCCCCAGGAAGAACTCAAATCATTTTAGTGCATTGCCCAGGACCGCCCTGCCTCTCTCAAGTGAGACAGCAGTATCTCATGATCAGCATTGTTGAATGCTGCAGAGGTACAGGAGGATGAGAATGGATGTTTGTCTTGTGTTCGTTGACAGGAGATCATCCATCAGTGCCACTAAGATGGTTTTGGTTCCATGTTCTGCCCTGAATCTAGAATGAGCAGTTTTAGAATGTTAGCTTCAGTTAGATGAGCTTGTAGTTGCTCTTTTTGCTAGCTTCCCTGTGAGCTTGCCAAGGATTGGGAGGTTTGATCCTGGGTGGTTGTTGGCTAGGACTGACATATCCATGGTGGATATCTTGGGTGTTGGTTGGACAACTGCATGTTTGAAGGAGGAAGGGAAGATTCCTTTTCTGAATGAGGTATTAGCTATTTCAAATCAGTTGTTTTTCTACATTTTTATATATATTTATTTCAATTACAGCACAGAATACAAACTATATTATTTTTATTACAAATATTTGCACTGTAAAAATGATAATCAAAAAAATATTTTAACTGACCTCATACAAGTACAGTAGTGCAATCTCTTTGCCATGAAAGTGCAACCAACAAATGTAGATATTTTTTTTGTTACATAACTTCACTCATAAAACAAAACAATGTAAAACCTACATTTACAGGAGATAATGCTGCCCTATTCTTACTTACAGCGTCATCAAAAAGTGAGAAAAGGTATTTGCATGGCACTTTTATAGCTGGCATTGCACGATATTTATGTGCCCAATATGCTAAACATTTGTGTGTCCTCACTTTCAGGTGACATTGTAAACAAGAAGTGGGCAGCATTATCTCTTGCAAATGTAAACAAATTTGTTTGTCTGAGTGACTGACTGAACGTAGGATTGAGTGGACTTGCAGACTCTAAAATTTTGCATTTTTTAAATTTTGAATGCAGGGTTTTTTTAGTACATAATTCTACATTTGTAAGTTCAACTTTGATGATAAAGAGATTGCACTACACTACCTGCATTAGATTAATTGAATAATACTATTTCTTCTGGGGGTTTTTACAGTGCAAAAACTTGTAATAAAAAATAAATATAAAGTGAGCACTGCACACTTTGTATTCTGTGTTTTAAATGAAATCAATACATTTGAAAATGTAGAAAACATCCAAAAATATTTAAATAAATGGTATTTCACTATTAACATTGCGATTAATCACAATTTTTTTAACCACCTGATTAATCGCAATTAATTTTTTTAATCACTTGTCAGCCCTACTCTAAATATATTATACGGTATAATTATTTCTCTCTAGTACAAATCAGGAGTGCATTTGAAGACAGAAAGGATAGTCCAGTTATAAGGATGCTAGTCTAAAACTTGGGGGACCTGAGTTCAAGTTACTGCTCTACCACAGACATCCTGTGTGGCCTTGGGCAAGTCATTTAACCTATGTGCCTCAGTTCCCCATCTGTAAGATGAGGATAATAGCACTTCTCTACCTCCCATGGGTATTGTAAGGATAAATAAATTAAAGAATTTGAGGTACACAGACATTATGGTAACAGTCACACTACAAGTACCTAATATAGACAGATCGCTATCCAGATGGATTTCATGAATATGTGGCAAAGTTCCTTAATGTCCATTTTAATTATAGAAGTTACCTGTATTTCTTAAAAGAGGGATGCTGTCAAACTAATCTGATTTGTCACTGACCTAACAGTAGGCAATAAATAGTGTAACTGGGTTTGGTTCATTGCTTCAATTAAATGTGTTTTGATCTCCATTGATGCTTTAATTGGTGGCAAGCTTCCCCTTTCATCTAGAATTTATGACTTCAGGGAGATGATCTAGACTTCAAATCATCCACATTTAAGTAGCCACTAATTAATCATCATTTACTATCCCAAAGCTTCCAAATTTGTTTTTAAAATAGCCAGAACTAATTCCCACTGAGCAACAAGTTTAAACTGCAAAGTAGCGACAACAATAAACTTTAATTTTACCAAGAAATGCAGTCTTCAGATCAAGAGGTCATATAATAATATGATCACATTATTTTCATCCAAAATATAAGAGGACTCAGAATGACTCAGATAAATGATCTTTTAAACTCTATTTATTTTATTTCAATTACAATAAATAAAATTTTAAAGTGGAGCAGACATCTCAAGCTCTGGGCATCTTTACAACATTAAACAATTTTCAATAACACAACCAGAGCTGGTCAAAAAGAGCTGAATTTTCTAAAATGATTGAAATGCAGCAATTTTTTAAATCAGTGTATAGAATTGGTAAAAGATTTTTCAGAAATTCAAGACTGAAAAAGTTTTCCACAATTTAGCCATTTTTCAACCATCTGTATGTACACAACTGTTGACTGCCCTTGCACTTATAACTGTAATTGCTACCAACAAACAGAACTCTAACATAAATAATAACATAGCCCCTTTCATCTCTCACTGTATGGCCTGTCCAAATACCTGCACTTCTAAAATACATGAGCTTTGCCCTGTCCAAAAGGTTAACAAGTCTGACTTTGGTGGTCCAATGGGGTGATGAGCATCCTAAAAGTTCACAAATTAGCACAGAGTATATATTATTAACAGTCCCCACCCCCCAACTTTTTTTGAAAAAACTGCAAGGAGACTCCCGTATGAGTGCCTCTACTTCTCACAGCCATGGCATTATAACACAAGGAAAGGCAGTCTTTCATGTAACCTAGTCCCAAGATTCTACGGCTCTAGATTCTGATTCAGCACGTTAATTATGCTCATCCCTAATTTTAGCCATGTGAATAGTCCCACTGACTTCAACTCTGGACACACTAGCTAAAGCTATTTTCTAATAGGCATTTTTGATATTAGAATTTGTGGTGCATGACCAACTTCCAACGATACATGACTGAACTCTCAGAGTAAACAGGAATAGCTCTATATCAGGGATCGGCAACCTTTCAGAAGTAGTGTGCCGAGTCTTCATTTATTCACTCTAATTTAAGGTTTCATGTGCCAGTCTATAATATATAACTAAACTATTGTTGTATGTAAAGTAAGTAAGGTTTTTAAAATGTTTAAGAAGCTTCATTTAAACTTAAAATGCAGAGCACCCCGGACCCAGGGTGTGTGAGTGCCACTGAAAATCAGCTCACATGCTGCCTTTGGCACGTGTACCATATGTTGCCCAGCCCTGCTCTATATCAATCCATAAAAGGATGAGGAAATATCATAGAATCAAACAATAAAATATCAGGGTTGAAAGAGACTTCAGGAGGTCATCTAGTCCAACCCCCTGCTCAAAGCAGGACCAATCCCCAACTAAATCATCCCAGCCTGACCTTAAAAACTTTCACCACCTCCCTAGGTAACCCATTCCAGTGCTTCACCACCCTCCTAGTGAAAAAGTTTTTCCTAATAGCCCACGTAAATCTCCCCCATGGCAACTTGAGACCATTACTCCTTGTTCTGTCACCTGGTGCCACTAAGAACAGTCTAGATCCATCCTCTTTGGAACCCCCTTTCATAGAATCTCAGAGTTAGAAGGGACCTCAGGAGACCATCTAGTCCAACCCCCTACTCAAAGCAGGACCAATCCTGTTTTTGTCGCATATCCCTAAATGGCCCCCCTCAAGGATTGAACTCACAATGCTAGGTTTAGCAGACCAATGCTCAAACCACTGAGCTATCCCTCCCCGCCAACTCTCAGATAGTTGAAAGCAGCTATCAAATCCTCCCTCATTCTTCTCTTCTGTAGACTAAGTAATCCCAAATCCCTCAGCCTCTCCTCCTAAGTCATGTGCTCCAGGCCCCTAATCCTTTTTGTTGCCCTCCGCTGGACTCTTTCCAATGTTTCCTTATCCTTCATGTAGTGTAGGACCCAAAACTGGACACCGTACTCCAGATGAGGCCTCACCAATGCTGAATAGAGGGGAACGATCACATCCATCGATCTGCTGGCAATGCCCCTACTTATACAGCCCCAAATGCCATTTACCTTCTTGGCAGCAAGGGCACACTGTTGACTCATATCCAGCTTCTCATCCACTGTAACCCCTTCGTCCTTTTTTGCAGAACTGCTGCCTAGCCATTTGGTACCTAGTCTGTAGCTTTTAGATTTAGATTTTTAAACATGAAGTACAAACCTGTATTTTTCATTCCTTCTCTACCATCTAATCCTTTTCCTCTCCAATCCTGAGGCTCTTTGACACTTGCCATATTAGTTTAAATGCTAAATTGGGAAACTTAAATCATTGCCCAATCCAGCTCTTAAGCGGCACAACTACTAATATACCAGTGTGAAAACACCATATAGATGCTGAGATTGAAGGGGAATTAGCATCCAACTCCCATTGAAATGTTACGCAATGTTAGGTACTCCTTTAGTGAGTACCTAACTCCCTTATGACTTTTAAATTCAAGCCAGGGTTTTATTCATTGCCTCTGTGAAGAAGACTTTTGTGAGCAAATGCCTTATGATCATACTGGAATATATATTACTGGTAGTTAAGATACAAGACTTATTTTTCCAACTGAGAATCAATCATTACCATCAGTGACATGATTGTGTTGGCAACTCTCTCTTGAAGAGAGTCTAAAGTTCTTCTATTCAGTTACAATGTTAGGTTAGATTTCTTAAGACTATTAGAATAAATTGCAAACAAGTTGCAACATGTGGCTCAACTCATAATTCAGCTGTATCTACTTGCTTGATTTTTGATTAGACTACAATTATAGCTGTTAGACTCAATTACAGTGCACCCCCTAGTGGCAATGTAATAATGTTAACTAGTTACATGTATGAGTCTACATTTTGGAGAAAAAAAATATCCATTTGGAAACAATTTTTGGCAATTAAAGTATAAGAATAATAAACTACTTATGTGAAACAATCTGTTCCACCTTACATTTAGATGTGGCACTCTGAGTACACTGAAGAACTGCGGCACTGCATAAGTTTGAAAGCTTGTCTCTCTCACCAAACAGAAGCTGGTCTAATAATAGATATTGCCTCAGCCACCATCTCTCCAATATTAATTTATGGCAGTGAGAATTACATTTCACTTTTCAGAAAATAATAATTTATTAATTTTCAAAATGTTCCAATATCCACTGATGTCTCATTAAGCTTTTTTTTAACATAGTAGGTCTTTATTTGAGGATTTAACAAACTAAAGTGTAACATGGAAGAGAATTTAAATTTCCTTTAATTGAAGACAATTATACAGCACATCTACATACACTCAAATATCCACAAGTCCAACAGGAGAGGGCAGCATAGCGTAATACTTTAACCATTTGGAAAGGAACATGGTTGAACTGCTGGTGACCTGGTAATGATTTGTAGATATTTATGTGTAAAGTAACTGCTATCATGTGATAGATCTTCCAAGGCCAGCATCCACTATCGTAGGCACAAAAATTGCATTCACTCATACATCACCCACACTTAGCAGTAGCAAAAATCTGTGTACACACTTTATACAGTTTGACCTTATAGCAGTTGAGAGTTAGAGAATTTGTGTTTTCAAAAAAAAAATTTAAATAAATGGGTTTTGAGGTTGTAAATCCTAAGACTTGAACACAGTGGTGCAAGTAGGGCAGTACAGCACACCGTAGCATTAAGAAATTTATTGCCAGTAGGCTGTACCGGAAAGACACAGGAGCAGAAAGCAGGGCCGCTGGGTGGCCCCATGACGGCGACTCTTCTGGCGCAGTTGTACTGCCCCCTAGTCTCACCCCCAGCCCTTCCATGCAGCTGCATCTCCTGTCTGGGGTCTATCTACACCCCCGCCAGAGGACAGGGCTGGGGTTGGGGGTAGTACAGCTGTGTCGAAGAAGCTGCCTGAATTGGGCTGCCCAGTAGTCCCACGTTCTGCTCCTGCATCTGCTCCTTTCACTGCTGTGGTTCCAATGAGCCTTGTGGCTCAGAAGTCTGTCCTCCAGCTGTGCCGCATACAGAGTCCCCCACCCCTATCCTCCCTCCCTCGGAGTCACATGGGGGGCCATATGGAGAGGGCCACATGGGGGGCCACGTGTGCCCCCCTTTAGCTGGTGCCCCCCATTTGTGTCTCTCCCATGAGTTGTCTATGTGCAGCATACCGGTAAGAAATAAATTCTACTTGAACCACTGCTTATACATTAAAAAGTGTTTGCACCTACTGAGTGCAGATGCATGGAAGTGCACACTTGGTTTTGCAGTTATGCAAGGAGAGACCTGGCAGATTCTCTTTTGAAAGTTTACCCCAATTTTTTCATAGAAATAAAATTAGGCACTATCTAAATTCATATTCATAAATGTATAACAAGGAGGCTTACCCAGAATTACTTGAAGAAGGTGGTGGAAGATCAGGTGTTAGAACATAAAGACTGTTATTTTTTGGTAAGTGTAGAGTTTTTAAAACAGTCTGAGGAAAAAAAGAAAACATTTGTTCAAGAACTGTATATTATTGTTGTTTTTTATCATTTGCCTTTTAAAAAAATTGATTATTTTAAATTAGTTAAAATACATATCAAAAATAATTCCTTGATCTTCCATAGTAAACTACTGAGCATGAGTGCCACTGAAAATCAGCTCGCATGCCGCCTTTGGCGCACGTGCCATAGGTTGCCTACCCCTGTGGTAGATCATTGGTTTGTAGACATACAAGGTTTAAAATATTGGTGTTGCAGTCTTGGCAATGGAAGATGAATTGGAGGATAACCAGAGACCATGCTGCGGCACAATGTATGCAACAGCCATCCACTACACACATATCCTGCCTAGCATGGTACATGACACATATTGCCAATGTTTAAAGGTGCACAGTATATGTAGCATTATCTTAAATTTGGGTGGAGAGTGGTAGAAATACACATGCAGAGTTACAGTTGACTGGGAAAACAGAATTCTGTTATTTCCTAGCTGTCCAATCATTTTGTTTGTTTGGGATTTTTTTTTTTTCATTTTATGTTAGCTGAACATTTCCTGATTAATCAATGTTTGTTTTTCACCATTAAATTGTTGATACATATTTACAAACAATGGTATATCCAAGAATTTTGCCTGAAGATGGAATTCTTTACTTTATTGCTAATTTAATAATGTGCATTTTACAGGTAGCAACGTCAGACTGTACATGCAAATACTATCAATCGAACAATGGAGGGTGGGGCAAATAATGCCTAATTCCACTTGCAACATTTTAAGTGATCTGATTCTTTAATAATGTTGCTAGAATCAAAATAATGTAGAAATCAACAGTCCTTGTGTTTGTTATGCTCACTTACAAGAACTTGTTGGTTTCACACATAGAAACCACTTCACTGATAAAGCTGTAGGAAACTTACACTATCATCTACATCTCCAGTCTTCCAGCCTTTTAACAACATTTTCGATACAGGAATCTGAAGTTCATTTTCTAAAATGTGTTTGATCTCTCCTGCAGAGAAGGCAAAGAAAAAATATCAACAAAATTATGTTCACATTCTTCTATATTTAGGAAAACAAAGTATCAGACCCTGCCTCACTGGAATAGAACAACATTATGGCTCCAATGTCCAACGTTCAACTCCTTTGGGGTTATATTATATCCATTTGCAAAAAGCATTTCATATTTGTGCATCTTTCTCCACCACATATAATACCTTCACATAAACAAATTAAAAAAAAAAAAAAACAACAACTTTATTTCAGCAGCCCAAGCTTCTAGACAAAACCTAAATTAAATAAAATGGGGAAAAACAGTTAGGGAAACTAATTTTCATGTAATGTAGCAAAAATCCAAAGGTCCATTTCAAATGGCGGGGTGGGGGGAAAAGAAGTTGATAGTAATACACACATACCCCTCTCACAGAAGTGTCCTTTGATTTCAATATTAAATTATTGAGATTTTCAAAGACGTCTGAAAGATACGGAGGAATTATCCTGTGCCCGATAACTTCATTGGTGCAGGATCAGGACCTTAGACACACATCTTTCATTAGCAGAGCTTGGTAATTTTTTGACCAAACTTTTTCACCAACAATGCTGATCCATCAAAACCAAAGCTATTCAGAGGAAAGGGACAATTTCAAAAAATTTCTCATTTCAAAAAAAAGATTTGGATAAAAAAAAGGTTTGAAATAATTCAAAACATCCCATT
Source organism: Dermatemys mawii (assembly GCA_007922305.1). Taxonomy (NCBI): domain Eukaryota; kingdom Metazoa; phylum Chordata; order Testudines; family Dermatemydidae; genus Dermatemys; species Dermatemys mawii. The sequence continues at coordinate 40,813,969 of ML677352.1, read as the reverse complement.
TTGTCATTTTTAAATGAAAATTTCCAGTTTTTTTTTTCTCAAAACAAATACTCATTTTTCAAATTTGGGCTAATTTTATACTAAAACATTTTTAAAAATCAACATCAAAATGAAACACTTTTTAAATTTTCAAAACAATACATTTTGATTGACCCAAACTGATTTTTTTCCCCAGGTCTCTGAAAATTTGAGATTTAGGCTGGGTCACAAATTGAGATGTGAAATTTTTCAAAATCTCAATTTTTTTCCCAGGACAGGAACACACACAAGCTAAACCCTAAGAGCTGCTTTGAAAATATCAGCCAATAATTTTATGATGGAATTAATAATGTTCTAAACTAAATTCCTAGACAGCAAGTTCATTCAGGTATAGTAACAGCTCCATCAATGTACAGACTTCAACATGAATTTGAAGGATCAGTTACGTAAGAGGATTTGGCAGTTCAAACACTTTTTTAGAAGAATAGGTCTGAAATTTTAAGCCATAAAAGTATGTATGGCAGATTGCTCTTATTGCATATTAATAAATAACACTAGTAGTTGAAAATGAAAATCAATTGTTTAGAAATTACAGCACAATAACTTGTTCTGAATCTTAATTTTAAAGCACGGTTAGGATGGTTCTTCAAATGCAACCAATTTAAAAACAGTGCAGTTAAGATTAGTTTTCCAAAAGAATTAAAAAAAAAAAAAAAAAAAAAAAAAAGATTGTTTCCACGTTCCCCTTTGGCCCTCCCCATTTTTCCCCTCAGCTTGCATATTGCAAGCAAAAGCATTCTGCTGACATCACTGTGGGATCCACTGGCAATTTTAAATAAAAGGCTATGGTATGGCAAATAGATGAGGCAAGCATCAAGATGAAGTACTGGCTGATGTAAATCTTCAAAAGAAAGATACTTCTCGCTATCAGTAACTGTTTCCCAGACTAAAGATCCACAGCCAGCTAGGGGCAGAGAGAGAGAATCACCCATAAAATGAGAGTGATTCAGAGCCACCTGGAAGGACAGGAGGGCAAGTACCTGGGGAACATTCCATTAACAGCAGCACCAGCAGCCAGCATTCACTTTAAAAATGCATTAGCCAAAAGGTGCAGAAGAACCCATTCTAAGGCTGAGATTGGGAATATGATTGGAGGGGAAAGGAACTGCACAGGCATAACAATTCTAGTACAATTATTAATGCACTTTGCATGAATTTCCACTTTTTTTCCTTTTTAAATAAACCTGCTTATGTGCAGCACTCCAGGAGGACGTATATAATGAGTATCTGGAGCTCTGCGTGCTGAAATAGATGCTGCAGCAGCCAGTGTTTCTGTGTTTTAAAGCCACAGATTAATGTATCTCAGCAGGAAACCAGGTTGGCACTGCAGTTTGCAGGTAAGAAATTCCGCTGAACAAAGAGGAGTGAAGGAACAAGGGGACATGAAAAGAGGGAGGAAGAATTACTCATTGTTAAATATATTTATTACAGCTTTTAACTAACAGTTTTCCCCCCATAAAATCAATTGTCCATTGACTTGAAAAAGGCGCCTTATGTGGGTAATGTCTTCAAAAGTAGACCTCGGCCATTACATCCTCACTGCCAGACTATCACTTAATCAACTCCTACTTCAAGAATTAACTTTGGACTCCATAAATGTTCCTAGCATATGGCTATTTCAGTATATACATAAAAATATAGTGTTACTATATGCATTCAGAACCTGATTTAAAATAATTGTTCCTGTTTCAATTTTATTACCCCTCCGAGGGCATTCTGCTCCAAAACATCAAAAATTCTGTGCCAACAATTTAAAAATTCTGTACACAATATTTCAAAATTATACAAATTTTACTTGTCAAATAAATGTGGAGGCTCCAGTATTGCATTAGGAAACACATGCCATGGGCTGTACAGAGGTGGGAGACCACTGTGCAACTCTCCAACCTCTCCCTTCCCCCCAGGACACGGACTCAGCGGTGAGGCTGCATCCAATCCTGACACAGCACAAGGACTGGGCCTACCTTAGAAACACCCCAGGGCCCTGCCCCTCCATGCCAGGTGCACAAGGTGTAGGCAGACAGGCTCAGCATGGCAGGATCCAAGTGTGGAGTGGCTTAGTGTGTCTGCGTGGGGCAGGGGGGTGGGTTCTGGGTGGGCAATCTGGGTTTGGGCAGCTCAGTGGGAGATCCGGGTGTGTGTGGGCGGGGGATCTGGATGCACAGGGGCTTGTTGGGAGGTTCTGGGGGCAACAGTAATGGAACTCTGTGGGGGGGGGTCCAGGTGAAGGTGGTTGGGACTAATTGTGGGGGTGGGATCCTAGGTGTGAAGGGGGATAGAGTTTGGCAGGGGGTCTGGGTATAGATGGCTCATTAGGGGGTCCAGATCCTGGGGGAGTGAGGCTCAGTGGGGTGGAGATCCAGGTGCTGGTGACTCATCGGGGTGGTTCAGGTGCAGGGGGAGGGGATCATCCGGGGGGGTTCTGAGTGTGGATGGGGTGAGTTTCGGTGGGAGGGTCTGGGTATGAGGGGGTCTGGATGCATGGGTTGGGAGGATGGGGGAACAGCTTCCTGTATAGGAATCCCAACCTTGCAGGATTCCTGGGGGAGGAATCTGGGGGTGGGTCAGACCCAGCCCTGGATGCCATGCAGGGGAAGAGGAAGTCCTGTCCTCCCCAGCCGAGATGGGACTGGCGCAGGGTAGGAGCCATCAGCTGGGTCGGAGCCATCAGTCGGGTCTTCCTCAGTCCCACCACCTGCCTCACAGTGATTCACCTCTCTACCGGCTGCCCTGGGCACCTGAAACACACTGCTGGGGAGGGTCGCATGACCACTCTTATGGCTTCCCTTTGGTTCCCCATCAGAAAGTCATTTTTCTGCAGGAAAGCAAAGAAATCTGCAGGGGACATAAATTCTGCAGTGGTGCAAATCCTCCCAGAGTAAATAATTTTTATAGATGCATTGATTTTTGGGTAACGTATTGTTGAAAACTTAGTAAATTTTTTTGCTCAATATAAATCAATATAAATATAAAATCTGTCCTTCTACAGAATCATATTTTCCATTACATCCACATTCCCTCACAAATATGTCATATGCCATGTACACTCGCAGCGCATTATCAAATAATTACAAGTAAACCAAATTAAATCTTTGCAGTCCCTGTAAGAATGCGGGTGTAAAACTTTTTTTTTTTTCAAATTGCTGGAGAATCTCAGCTCTTTGCTCCAAGCCACGAGGGGTTAATGCACTAATTGGATACAGTGATGCAAAATAATTTACATGAAAAATAGGTTACAGTATCCAATTGATGAAAATGCTGGCTAACCTAAACAAGGTTGTATTTAATTTATAATGTTTAATTAGTTTCCCTTCCACCCCCAAGCTATTTATCAGGCAGTGAGTTTACTCTTTCTTGAAGATTTCTCAGGTTTTGTTGCTGTGGTTGATTATGTTAATATAAGAAATACAATTCTGACCAGATTTCATTTCGGTGGATCCTGTAGCCAGTTGCTTTAAAGTTGATCATTTATAACCATTTTTCCACTATATTTCAGTAACAGACCCAAAAAAATAAGAAGCTTTTATTACTAAGTTCAAAATCAGTGTGGGATTTACATTCTTCTATTGTTTAGCTAATAAACAATAAATCACCAACCTACAGATGGACATCTTCATCAGATTAGTCTTGCACCTACGGTACTCAACTAATTTAGTCTCAGAAGATCCAGAAACATTCCTCTCTAACACATACTTGCTACTGATTCAGTTTCTCATTTGTGAGAATCAGTTTTCTCAAGTGCTGGAATCTTGCTTGACTTGGGAATTCATATGGGGATTTCTGTAATATTTTAACTCTGCTCTCATCCAGTTTACCAATATGTACACAAACTGGAATTTTCTTAAGCCCTCTGTGCATGGGCTGAATCGCACTACGGTTACAAGACAAGGGTGGATTTAAGATAATTATTCCCTTTGTAGGTATGGTAAAAGATTAACTTTTTTGTCATGCATATAAATAAATTAATGCTCTTGCATTTATATGTTATATAGAGAACCAAACAATATACTTATAGGAAAACTTAATAGAATACAAATACAAAAGCCCAAATAACTAATCCTGGGAAACAACTTTCCTTCCTATTGTTGACACTTACACGGTATACATTGGGTGCCATGCTCATTCCAACATTTACTATTTATTCAACCTTCCTTTAAAGTCTCTTTGCTAGTAAAAAGTCCCTTCTGTTCGGATCTCTAACCTTCTGGGGTGGTTTGTGGCATATTTCCATCTAGTGGACATTTGATGTAATTGCAATATAAATTCAAGCAAACTGTGAAACAGGATAGATAAGGGGTTGGCAACCTTTCAGAAGTGGTACGCCGAGTCTTCATTTTTTTCACTCTAATTTAAGGTTTTGCGTGTCAGTAATACATTTTAATGTTTTTAGAAGGTCTTTTTCTATAAGTCTATAATATATAACTAAACTATTGTTGTATGTAAAGTAAATAAGGTTTTAAATATGTTTAAGAAGCTTTATTTAAATGCAGAACCCCCTGGACTGGTGGCCAGGACCGGGCAGTGTGAGTGCCACTGAAAATCAGCTCACGTGCTGCCTTTGGCACACATGCCATAGGTTGCCTACCCCTGGGCTAGATAGATGTGGAGCCTCAGAGAAGTTGTAGCCATGTCTAAAGGGTAGTGAATGATTGTTTCCAGAAGAGCATTTTTGGAAGCCGAGTTTAATAAAAGCCACTTTCAGATACTTTACACTCTGTGCTTCATAAAGAACGCCACACTTTGGTGATGAGCCATTGATATGATGGTGATAGCTGAGAAAGATAGCAAGCTCTGGTTTACTACTATTCATGCCTTTTAACAAGAACGCAGCTAATCATTACACAAAAAATATGATGTAAATGGAATCTTTCTATTTCTGTGAGATTGACAATGGATTACATATAGAATCAGAAAAATGAAATAACTGACATTAAACTCCGGGAGTTTCTGTGTGAAGAATTTTCTCTAACTTATCAGGTTAGAAAGGTGCAGCTGAAGAGATGAACACAGTCCTAAATTCTCATTTCACAACAAATAGAAATATGGTATCAAAACACAAATTTAGAGAACGATTGCAAATGGTTGATCAATCCACTGTCTCACATTAAGGAAATCAGCTATTAGAATCCAATACAACTGAATCGAACATGGACTTTGATCGAATTCTTCTTTTGTGGATTTTTTGGCCTTCAAAATGCTCTGTGGATACCACCCCTGGGAAATCTTAGATGCATTGTGAAAGTTGGGAGGAGCAAGATGCAAACACACTTGGGACGACCCAGAACATGAGGCATCTACTTGCAGGGGTCTGGCATCATCAGTGGCCCTCACTGGTGAATGGACTGAGGCCACGTGTCCCATCTCCAGCAACCCTTCAGCGGGGAGAAAATTTTCCATCAGCTGCACTACCTCTGACAATGACTCAGGGTGATGCCAGAGAACCCACTCAAGGTCCCTCACTATAAGTATGGATAGGAACTGCTCTGGGAGGACCTATTCTGCAACTTGAGAAAGCCGCCACCAGCAATGCTCTTTTAATCACTGCACGTGAGGGTGAGCCTCCTCAGAGAAAGTCTGCATCCTAAAATGCTCCTGATGTGTTTATTTGCTAATATCCAGATAATCTAAAATAGTGGTCTTCACTCAACAGTAGTGTCTCGCCTGTCCTGGGTCAAGGTTATGGTACACCAGCTTTGCCTCTCACATCATGTAGAGGGATAAAACTAATGCTCAATGCTCTAGAGTCCATTGAGAGACCAGTGTCACTCTCTGAAAGGTGAGAAGGAATGCCACTGGATGAGCATGAGCTTTGGAGCTCATGTTAGTTAACTTTACTGACATGGGTGGTAGAACTCCCTCTGGCCTACTGGGTCTCCCTGAGCAGAGGACAGTGTTTTACTACCGCAAAAAAAGGTGTCACGTTCTTGCTGGTGGGTCACAACCTCCTTTAGCAGCTGCCGCTGCTGTGCTGACTGGACCTGCTGCTGGGCAGTCCACCACTGCTGGATCTGCCATTTCTGGTTGGCCTGCTACTGTTGCCATTCCAGTTATATCAGTGCTAATGGTGCACTGAGACTGATGCCCCCACTCCAAGGACTGATGTGGAATCTGTTTCTATCTCAAGGCTTTGTACCATGCATAGGGCATCATGCCTGCCTTCTCCACCACTTGCAATGAGCCAGCTCTCCGCCTGAGCTTGGGAGTCCATTCTAGGTCTCTTCCTTTTGGGTGCCCACTGGAACCCACTCTCCTGGGTAAGCTCATTGTTGCCCACAAGAGTTGGGCTCATTCCTGGGGTCTATTCAGAGTCTAATTATCTCCGGTCCCTGGTACTGCTCCTCAGGTACAGCAACAGGACACATGCAGAGAACAGACATCCATAGACCCTCTCAGGGCTGCATGGTCTGTCTGACACAAAAGGCAGGGGCTGAGGGAGAAGGGAAGGGAAGACTGGTCATTGCCTTGGGCTGGGCTCCCCAGGCTACTGAGGTCCTTAGCAATCTCTAGCAGACTCTCCTCTTGGGAAAAGGTCCCCACCTTGCCCAGTGGCCAGCTTCACCTTTAAAGTTCCCCTTCTCCAGGCAGAGCATGCTTTGCAGGTGCGCCTAACTGGCACTGCCTGAATGCAGGGACGCTGGTTAGGCTTATTGTCAGTGAGATGGAGGCATCTCCCGTCATATTGCTATTGTTGTGCACCACTCCAACCAAACCATTTCCAGCCCCTTCACCTCACTGAAATAGAAAAATACTGGAGGGAAAAAAGAAGCCTAAAAAGAACAGCAGGTAACTATTCTACAGGGCAACAAAACACCAGCTCAGAGTCTGAAGAGTTTATTTTGGGAACTCAGGAGTAGGGTTTGAACAGTTTTAGGAACCATTTAGGTCTTTTTAAGCAAAGCTTTCATTTTCAAGATGTATTCCCAAAATATTCCACTCAACCCACAGTCAACCTGAGTCAATACTGCTCTGGAGTTATGCCTGCGGTGTTGTGACTTACTACGAGAGGTAGCGTCTGGGTCTCGATTAAAAAAGTAGCCTACATGAAAAAAAAAAAAAACAGCTATATGTTTAAGAACACATCTGTGTTCCCACCTGTATTCCAATTGGAATGCAGATGAATGCAGAAAAAATTCCATTTTGTTTCTCCACCAGCATTGCTAAACAATCTTTTATATTAATTGATTGAATACTGCTATTGAATTTAGCTTGTAACTCTTCAGTAAGACTATCTTGACAAAGTTATGTATGTGAACAACACACTCTAGGTTCTTACAGTGATCTGATTCTCCACTGCCCTGAGCCTGGGTTAGTCATTTATACTTGTGCCAAGAGAGTGTAAAATGATATTATAGGTGTGAGTGCAGAATTCTGATTTGGTAATGTTTTTATACCTATGTTGCACAGATGTAAGTGACTGCACAAAACACAAGGAAGAGGGAATTAAGCCCAGTATCTGAAATACCAGTACAGTCTCAATAGACCCAAATAGTCACCACTAGGTGTCACCCTTCGATACTGTATAAAACACTATACATACAAACAACCATTTCATTTAAAATTATATGGGAGCAATTTTACTACCACACTGACTGCAATGTGGTATTTTATTCAGCATCTCTTCACTTTATTCCTAGTTTTGATTTTTAAAAAGTATCTTGGGTAAATGAATTAAGAGATTTGCTTCTACATCAGCTAAAAGGAATTCTTGTAGTCACAATTTTACAAAGAATGTCAGAGTACATGACCCTTGAAACATGAAAATATGTTGCAATATGCTAGAGATATCAATGCATCATTCTTAGGTTATGTAAAAACAGTTTTACGTGTACTTTTACAAAAAGGAGTCCTAAGGAAAAAGTGTAGTTAGCAACAAAATTATGCATTTTTGAAGATGGGTAAGTAAATTACATTCTCTAATAGTCTGAATTACTTCCACCCCCCAAAAGACAATTAAAATCTTTATTTGCAAAGAAATAGGGTACAACCATGCCCAGCCCTGCACAGATTCAGGGGGAGCCTGCCCACAAGTGACTGATCTGAAGTGAGAAGATGCTATTTATCCAAAAAGTGATGGAGATCACATGCTCACTGGGGCACAATGGTTGGCAGTTCACATCTACACCATTCCCTGCTGTGGGCTGTCTTAACGCTACAATGAACCATTAGTCCAGGAGTGGGAAAACTACAGCCCACAGCACCATCTGGCGTGCGGGACCATCCTGCTCAGCCCCTGAGCTCCTGGCCTGGAGGCTAGCACCTTCCTCCTCCCCTACTGTCTCCCTTCCCCCGCAGCCACACCGCCGTGCGAGCATCGTTCTGGGCGGCGGAGCTGCGCACTCCTGTGGGACAGCTTGTCTGGCTCCAGCCGGGCCGTGCGGCTGCCAGACATGCTGCTCTGTGTGGCGTGGTAAGGGGGCCGGGGCATTGGATTAGGGGCAGGGAGTAGAAGGGGTTGGATGGGGCGGAGGTTATGGGGGGACAATCAAGGAAGGGGGTGGTGGATAGGCGTGGTGGTCCCAGGGGTCTGTCGGGCGGGGGTGTGGATAGGGGTCGGGGCAGTCAGGGAACAAGGAGCAAGGAAAGTTGGGTGGGGTCCTGGGGGGGGGCAGGGAGGACAATCATGGGGACAAGAAGCAGGGGGGCTCAGATAGGGGGTTGGATCCCGGGGGGGTGGTTGGGGTGGAGGGCCTCTGGAGGGGGTGGTCAGGGCATAAGGAGCAGGGGGGGTTGGATGGGTTAGGGATTCTGAGGGGGACAGTCAGGGGCGGGAAGTGGGAGGGGGGCTTAGATGGGGGGGCGCAGGCTGTTTGGGGAGGCACAGCCTTCCCTACCTGGCCCTCAATACAATTTTGCAACCCCAGTGTGGCCCTCGGACCAAAAACTTTGTCCACTCCTGCATTAATCTTAAATCTGGTTTCAGAAGCTATTCTAAACAATTTGACTTCAAACACAATAGTTTTTCAGATTAATCATCAAAAATACAGTGGTGCCATTTTATCTAAGGCTACACAAAGGTTTGTGAATGGTCAGTATTTGCAATTGTTACTTTTCATCATTTTTCTTTTTATTCTTGGACCACAACACTTATGTTTATACCAAATAAACCTTACCAACTGTGCAGCTGTCTTCAAGTACCACATCCACATTTCTGTCTCTGTATTCAACCCTGAAGTCAAGCATCCGCGGTTGTCTTTCCACTATTTGTCGAGATGGCACTACATTTCGAAATGCTGAGGATGAGGAAGGAGTTGAAGTAGATGCTGTAGGATGACTTGGGGGACCATAGACTGGTCCTTGCAAAGTCTCTCCACCATATTCACTGAAAGATATATAGTTTAGAGAAAAAATTAAATAGAACAGACTGAGAACTGAACTATTTGAAGAAACATGAGCCAAGCAAGAGGAGCAATATATTCCCTTACTGTCATCCACAACTTGCACTTGTAACTGCTACATCGTACCATGTATCTGACATACAGGCTGTTTTACTAACTATGTAAGAAATTTTAGTATCTACAACATTTTTCTTAAATATTAGAAACTAAAAAGCTTGAGATTGTTAAAATACTGTAGGACGAGCTTTTAAACAATCTTTTGGGCCTCAAGTTAATATATAAATAAGATGAGGAAGACCGTGTAGCACCTTAAAGACTAAGGTGCTACAAAAAGTCTTCCTCGTCTTATTTACGGATACAGATTAACATGGCTTCTAATCTTAAATTAATATATGTATTACAAATCACAGAATGACTTGTACAATAAGGTACACAACACTGCAACCCCATGGAAGTACTGCATATCCATACCAGAATGCCAAGGATATCCCATGCTTAAAATTCTACACAGCGGCCAACATTCTACGATTACATCATCAGGCTAGTGTCATCCCGAAAAAGAGTCTGGGAGAAAATGTAGCAGAGATGCATCTCAGAGTCTTAGAGACACAAACCCATTTGCAAATTAAAGGTTAAAGAAGAAAATAAATAATTTTTTGCATCAGGCAGTTAAGATTATATAGACATTAGTGTATTAGTGTAAGACTAAAATCTAGAAATATGTTAATAACAGCATGTTGAATTCCAGTTTCTCATTCAGCCTTCTCTCTCTCTCCACTACTCCTGTGCACTTGCATATGGGCCACAGGATAGTAAAGTGAGAGGGGAATGTAGCCTTGAACAGATTAATTTGGAGAACTCCAGCTACAGGCTCTTTATTTAGCCTCTCTCCGAAGAGCACGGTGCTGGAGATTAGTAAACAAGGTGACAAAAGAAGGCATATTAAGAAACACCATTTAGGCCAAAGAGAATATGGAACCATTTTGACAAAATGAGCATTTTACATACTAAAACAAGTGTGGGCAAACTATGGCCCGTGGGCCACATCCGGCTTGTGGGACCGTCCTTCCCAGCCCCTGAGCTCTTGATCAAGAAGGCTACCTCAGGCCCCTCCCCCGCCGTCCCCCATCTCCCAGAGCCACACAGGCAGCACTCTGGGGAGCAGGGCTGCATGTTCCTGTGGGGCAGTGTGTCTGGCTCTGCATGGCTGCCAGACACACTGCTCTGAGCAACATGGTAAGGGGCGGGGTATTGGATAAGGGGCAGGAAGTCCCAGGAGCCAGTTAGGGGATGGAGCAGGGGGCGGTTGGATGGGACAGAGGTTCTGGGGGGACAGGGAGGGGATTGGATAGGCATGGAAGTCACGGGGGCCTGTCGGGGGGGGGGTGGATAGGAGTCAGCGGACAGGAAGCAGGGAGGGGTTGGTTAGGGTGTAGGGTCCAAGGCGGCAGTTAGGGTGGGAGGGTCTCGGGAGGGGGCAGTCGGGGACAAGGAGCAGGGGGGGTTGGATGGGTTGGGGATTCTGAAGGGGGGCAGCAAGAGGCGGGAAGTAGGAGGGAGTCAGATGAGGGCGGGGCCAGGCTGTTTGGGGAGACACAGCTTTCCCTACCCAGCCCTCCATACAATTTTGCAACCCTGATGTGGCCCTCAAGCCAAAATGTTTGCCTACCCCTGTACTAAAATGAACATTCCACCAAAGGAATCCAGGAAATAAATGTTTGTAGAGTATGGCTGGAGTTCTGCTTTGCAGATGTCCTCAAGTGGAAGACAGTGACTACAGACATACAGTGAAATCTGTATGGGAAACTGTCCTCATTAGGCAGCTCCAGATGTCCTGATGGTTGATACATGCTAAGAGAGTATACTTCAAGGATGGCATCTCAATGAATATTTATAATATATTATTTATAATATAAATAATATAAAATATATTTATAATATAATTATACACAGTTTAATTTTTTTTTTAATAGGGCTGCTGAAATTTGGGATTATGCCAATTACCTTTTTTGGGAGCTTGTTTAGAAAGCCATATTCTTTTTTTAAAAAAAAAAAAAAAAAAAGTCAAGAAGTATCTTGATGCAAAAGTTTTATTAAAAAAACGCTGCCACCTTAGTGATGACATGAACTCAGTGAGCATAGCATGTGTGTGTAACAACTGGCTATATAATTAACAAACACTGCCTACATTCCTAACTGTCTGCTGGGGCAATTCCTATCATTTTACCTCCCACAGTCTGAAAAGAAAAATTAAGTGTTATGCTTTTCTGGTAGTACAAAGGTCTCTTTTCCTTTTCTCTAGTCAGCAGACAGACACAGAGGAATTCTCAGCTATGTGAAACCTACAGGGATTTCAGAGTTCTAAAGTACACAAGGAACCTGTTTTGTTTTGTGCCACTTTTAATTACAGTAGTAAGTACCACTATTGATTTGTTATGCAGAATTAAACAATGACCACATATTGATCCATTTTTTTAAAAAAGGAGAGAGGGATTACTTAATGTTAAAATTAAAACGTGATACAATAGTGTCTGTGACAATAATTTTGTTAGTAATCCTAAATAGCATTCTCAGGACATACTTCTTTAAATCACAACCATATCACATTTAGTGACCAAGAAGATATTTGTTCTTCCAAATTATTATTTGCATCCTGCTCACCCTATTAAATAATATTAATTGCATAAAAAAAATGACAGCCCATAATTATACTTAGCTACCAGCAGCTGGATACTCACACAATGATTCAATTCATTAAAACCTTTGATTTAGAAGATTATAGGTGAGATTTTCAAAAAAGCATAAGGGACTCAGGAGTCCAACTTCCTTTGAAAGCCAATTGAAATTGGGTGCCTAATTCCCGTAAGTCTCAAATTCCTTATATCATCAGGAAAAAAAACCCACAACAATGTGACACACATTCAACTGCCTAAATTTTTTCTGAAAAAAGGAGGGAAGGAAGAAAAGAAGGAAAGAAAAAAAAATGCCAAAGAAACTTAGTGTTAAGCACCAGAATTGACTTTGATCAAAGCCTTCACTTATTGCTGAACCAAAAGAAAAAAGTACTGCTAATCAGTCTGGTAAGTATTTAGATTGAAAATGTTTTGTACACATATGTATGGGGGAGTCTCTGGGCCCTACAGTAATACAAATAAAAAAGTAAATATCCACTCATTGCACTGAATAAACAAGGATTTAATCCTGAGTGTAAAAAAGATGACTGTTGACGAAGTACATTAAATGAATTAAGACCTAATAATTAAATACAGCATAGCTGCCAAAATACTGATTTACTTACATTATAAGTAGCATCTACCATAAGTTAAGAACATTTTAAATCATCATATTGAGTATTGGTCTTGAATGCTTTGTATCACAACATTCTACTGGCTCTCCCAAACAGCTGAATTTCTGTTCTGCTGTTTCCGATTGCCTCATCAGCACTTAGCAGATCATGCTTCAGTGACTTAGAATCCCAGGCATGAGCACACAAGCCAAAACTGAATTCAAAGGTTTGAAAGAAAACAAGTGCATCGACTTTTTGAAGTGGGTAATCTACTTCCTTTGACAGAGTACCCTTTACCTGCAACCCACTGAAAGGGCACCAGTAACTCTAAGAGAGAGAAAAATTATCACCACCTTTCATGCATGCGTGTACATGCAACAAAAGAAAAAAAAATTAGCCAAGGACACAGGGGCAATTCACAGCTGCTAGAAAAAGTGCTTTGGGATTTTTTAGGTCCGTGCGGAACAGATGGGACCTCACTTTTAGGGAATTATCTGACAGACTCAGATTTAGTCAACTGTATATCCTCTAGGGACTGATCCCACACCTACTGAAGCCACTGGAAAGAATTCATTGATGTTGATGAGGGTTGGATCAGGTCCTTAGTCAGTCTTGGAAAGCTGAGGGGTTCATTCAGCCCCCCCCAGGAGTTGAACTCATGGCTCCTGGGAGTCTAACTATTTCAAAATGATATTTACAGTATTACATCTTCCTCCTAAGGGATAGAGTTGGAGATGAAGAAAGAATAGGTAGGGGAAGCGAAAGTAAACCTCTCTCATGACTACTATTACACAGTACCTCTTTCTACAAATTATTGCTTCAAGCTTCTTTACTTACCTTTGTAGAATGCCATTTTCTTGTGGTATTACACCATTTATAGCTGCCTGTAAACAAAGGATATACAGCAAGTCAAACAAGCAAGGCAGCAATAAGAGATCAGAAAAACTTGAGATATTTCTGCAAAGCATTTAAAATTTGCTTATATAAAATCCCCAAGGCTCCCTGAACACATCAAATATTCTCCATTCAGTTCATACAGGTGCACCTGACAGTGCCACTAAAGAACACTTTTGTAATAAACCCTATTTCAGAGGAGGCAGGCATGAAACAAGATTTTGGATTCAAATTGTGTATATATAATATATAAAAATGTCAGGGTGGTTAGATTTGGTTGATTACAGATGTTTGAATTACAGTTTCAGAGCCAATAGAGATCTGAATGCAAGATGTTTATGCCCATTCGCATATTTCAGTAATTTTAACATAAGGTTACCACTTAATATATCAAGTCTTTACCTAGAAATATGTTTCCTCTTTAATATTTTTGTACAAGTCCTTAATTTGCTATATGAATTCTATAAGTAGGTACCATGACTTTAGCAGGAATTCAGTTTCAGCTTCTAGGCCTGTTCCAAAAGTTAGTTTTTATTCCACACTATCCCAACAAGGTTAGTTCAATTTTGCTGATCATATGTGTTTATTGCAATGAACATTTTTCACCATTAGTAGTCATGTTAAAAAAAAAAAATAGCCACCCTCAACAGCAAACTTAGTTTCTAACAGTAAGAATACCTGTTCAAGGATTCCTAGTTCAGGGAATGTTTGCAAAACATCATTAAGAATGACAATACGATCTAGAGAACAAATGTGATTGAGAGGGGTGACAGCACAGGACTGAGAGCTAATAGTTATAGTAAAACCTGAGAGTTATGAACACCTCAGAAACAGAGATTGTGCATAACTCTGAACGTTATAGCTGTTCTTCCAAAAGTTTACAACTGAACACTGACTTAACACAGCTTTGAAACTTGACTATGAAGAAGAAAAATGCTTTCTTAATTTTTTTAGTAGTTTATGTTTAACACAGTACTGTACTGTATTTGCTTTTTCATTTTGCCTCTGCTGCTGCTTGATTGTATACTTCCAGTTCCAAATAAGGTGTGTGGTTGACTGGTCAGTTTGTAACTCTGGTGTTCCTAACTCTGAGGATCTACTGTACCAAACTCTACTCCCAGCTCTGATACTGATTTTTTTTTTTTTTTACTCTACACAACCCAGGGTAAGACAGTCTAATTTTCAAACTAGCCACTAATTTTGGCTGGTTTAGATACTATGGGCCAAATTTAGACACACTGGGCCTAATCTTCACAATTATTGAATAGCCATAACTGCAAATGAATCAATAAATGATAGAGGTGGTTGTTCAGCACTTGATGACAGGGGGAAAATTTGGCCCCAGATACCTAAAGGACAGCACTTAACAAATGGCCCTGCTTTCGAAATCTAGCCCTCAACCTCTTTCCTTCAATTTTCTCATCTGCAAAATAGAAGTGATAATACTTAATCCTACATTCCTTACCTACTTCCAACCTCTTCGGATGAACTCTTGTAAATCATGTTTAAGATTATACATTATGCAGTAATAAAGTGTTTAAGGCAGCGGCGTCCAATATGTTCGCCACCAGCCACATGTGGCGAATAGGCTACTGAATTGTGGCTAATGCATAAACATGAGCTAATGCATAGGCATACCAGATTTCAGGGTTATGGTATAAGAAAAAGAATGCAAAGTGTCACAATGAAGCTTTTGCAGTTTTAAAAAAAAAAAGGGAACTGTGTTAACTGGATTCCTAACATGGTTGTAACTGTAGCGTAATGGTCCTTTAGATACAGTCTGCCACCATATGTAACTATGGATCCTAACAAAGAAGGGCTCATTTTTCCGAATGTTGGGCTAGCCATCATTTCTTAACATGAGATGATTCCGGGGTTGGAGGATTGTATATTAAATAATATTTAGCATTTCGGTAGCATTTCAATGTATTTGTCAAAGTCTAAATTAGTCCTCCAAACATACCAATGACATAGGTACTATCTTAATTTTTAAGATGGAAGACAAACAGTGAGGATAAGGAATTGTCAGGGGCCAGAGTGGAAGTCAGCATCAGAGCCAGGACCAGAATTAGAAAGCAGGAATCCTTGGTTCCCTTCCTGTGTTTGGCGAGGAGTGCCAAGAAACTTCTCACATTATGTACCCACTCATGAACACAAGCAGTACTTTATAAAATAAAGTACTGCTATAGAAGTGCTCCCTGTACTCTGATTCCAGTTAAGACAAAGGTATTTCTTTTTAAAAAAGCTGCTGAGCATGTCACTTGCCAGCATAAATATTAGCTCACAAATATGCAATCATGGCTTTGGACAAGAATTTTACAAAGTCATGCTCTGATTGACCAAATTAGCTTTTTTGATGTTGGCCTACATATAAACCACCCCTAGAAAATATGCTGTTTGGACTCCACATTCTACAGAAACATAGACAATCTGGAAGTCACTATTCTTTGATTCAAGATTCTAGAAGAACAGTCCTCTGGGTCAGTGTGTGGGAGATATCTGGCTTAGGACTGCTTTGCACCACAAAAGGGTGCACCTTCAAGCCATCTCAATGCAAGGATTTTTCAGACTTGACATTCCAAGTTGTTGCACTGAGAGATTTTGAAATGCAGACAACAATCAGGCATTTTACTACTGAGTTGTTCTTGACCTTGTTTTGAGGAAGGGCAGAAGATATTGTAGTAAAAATGCCAGAATCTTGTCTACACTTCAGTCTAGCAGACACATCCTAAAACAGTAGAGGTACAGTGGATCAGATTAGAAGGGTTCTCCAATTCTAATGGTCTTAGCTGAAGAGGAGGAAAATGTCTCTCTTGGAATGTCTTCATACTAAGCTGCTTCTATATTTTATTGGTCTCCTTCAGGCTGAAATTCAGAAGTTCACTTTCATTTAATATTCTCATTCAAAATGCAATTTAAAATTTCAGCTGCTAACTCGCTTATTAAAATAAAAAGTAATGTCTCTACCACAAATTCAAAACAGGTAACTCACTCAAGAAGAGCTACCACTTACCTACCGTATTTGTCTTTGGAAAGTATAAACAAAATGTAATTATTATTGATTTGTATATTTTGTTTCAAGATATCAGTGATACACCCAGAAATTGATATAACTAGGAACACCTGGCAATACAGGCACTGACAATACAAAACACCCAAAACAGGGGGTGAAGAGGGGCAGAATGTACGGCATCATAAACCACAAGTGAGCTATAACACTATATAGTTGCATTATCAAATTTCAAGATCCACAGTAATGATACTGCTATGATTATGAATTTTTGGTCTATGAAACAACAAAATAGTTATTTAAAAATAGTATGTACAATATATTTATTTGGCCTCTATTATGCCAGAGCTGTTTCCTGGGAGAAACAACAATGCCAAAATGCTGCCCAACCTTTCTAAATATCTGTCTAGGTTAAAACAGTGAAACACTACAAAAATATTACAATTATTCAAGATACCTATGATCCATTGTGAAACATAAGGTGTTACATTTTGAATTTTTCCCTGGGACAATTCTGCCTGTCCCCTTACAAATACAAAATAGCATAAAAAAAGAAAACAAAAAGCTGTTTATTATAAACCACTACAGATAAAAAGGGATGGCTTGACTCAATACACACAATTACAAAAGGTCACCAACAAACACTCAATTAAAAACAACATAGTGGAAGGAGAGAGATCACGGTTTTTCCCCTATACTAAAAATAGAAAACTAATGTGGTATTTTCAATACCACCATGTGCTAACTGTTAATTTATGACATTTAATGGAAACCACTGTAGATTTCAAAACTATTTGGCTGCACTGATCATGCTTACATTGTTTCAAAGCTAAAACAGAGGTTTTATTTTACATATTTCATTCCTATCAAGTGCCATCCACTGCACCACACACACTTTCAAATGGAAGACTGAGGATTTCTCAATCTATAAATGGGATGCATTATTTCTAGATACCAGGACAAAGGCTTAAACTTACCTTCTTAAGAGCCTAACGCTGGTCCATACTGAAAGCCAAATTTAAGGGCTTTGTACAGGAGAATTCCTGAGATAAGGAAGCTTCTCTCCTAAGCCTCTAAATACAGTTGTCTTCCTGCCTCCCCACATTAAGCAATGAAGTTTTGGATGGTGAATGCCATGGACAGAGGCCCTATACAACTCTCTACATTCAAACCTCCATGCCATGCACAACGGAAAAATACTAGTCCCACTCCAATGTGTCAGGAATTATGGATTTATCTCAAGAAGGCATATGAATATCATGAATTAAGCTAAAGTAATCAGTGGTCCATGAGGTACAGCATACTATCTCTAAT
The DNA here is from genome assembly GCA_007922305.1 of Dermatemys mawii. NCBI lineage: Eukaryota > Metazoa > Chordata > Testudines > Dermatemydidae > Dermatemys > Dermatemys mawii. The sequence goes on along the minus strand of ML677352.1, from coordinate 40,796,091 downwards.
AGTGGCCAGTACCAGATGCTTCAGATGAAGTTGCAAGGAAATGCGATGAAATAACCTCCCCACAGGGGAATTTTCTTCCTAACTCCCATAGCATAGTGGTTGGCTTATGCACATGAGGGTTTACAGAGTTTATAATTTTGTTACGAGTAACTACGGATGTTCTCAGTATCCATTACATGTCCAATTTTTTTTTTTTAACCCTAGTAGGATCTTTCTTCAAGAAAATAACCTCTTTTTATTAGGGCTGTAGAAAAATGTAAAATAAATAAATGCATACATAAAAATCAAAAACATCTGATTTTTTTTTTTTTTTTTTAAAAAAAAGACCCTGAAGCTATACTGCAGCTCTTCTACTTTGTCTTAATTTAAAGGAATTTGGGATGAAAGCAAAAATATTCAGTTTTGAGAAATACATACTCCTAAGCATGGCCCTGTTTTCTTTGGCTCTCTAGCTTACTGAACAGAAGGTCAATCTTAATTTCCTTTTCTTCTACATTTCAGTGCTGCAGCTGATTGTGCAATAAAACACCACCTTCCGGAATTCTACTCACCATGTTTTTATTGCTTAATCCCCATTTCATTTATAATCCAATACCAATAAATGTATCTGATAGTTACAGAAAAAACACATTTGGAAACTGAAAATGGTTATGGCAAATGCATTTAAATTGCCTTATGAAATCCAGAATAGATGAGAGAATATCACACATAAGAACACATATCTCAGAAGGATGTGAAGAAAATGAGGGTTGGGGCAGGACGGAGGGTTGTTCATGCATTGATACAACAAATTTTGTAAATCAATGATACATAAAAAAGTTTCACGTCTTAAAGTTTGCTTTAGTTTTGACATCTGCACAGGGAGGATTTGAGCTAACACTTTCTAAACAAATTACCACGGAACCAACCAAAATAAAATATAATGGAGCAAGAAAATAATTTAATTGTGAAAGTTGCATTTAAAAACTGTATCTAATATGCATGTGTGCTTTTCTTTATTTTTTCCATAGTAACTTCTCAATAAGTATTGATAAAAGCTCTATCATAAACATTTAGCCTCGCAGAGTATCAAGTTTTATTTTATTTAGGGCTGTCGATTAATCGCAGTTAATAAACAATTAATTAAAAAAATTAAACATGATTAACCATAGTTTTAATCGTATGATTAAACAATAGAATACCAATTGAAATTTGTTAAAATATTTTGGATGTTTTTCTACATTTTTAAATTTAGTGATTTTAATTATAACATAAAATAAAGTTTACACTGCTCACTTTACATTACTTTTTCTTACAGATATTTGCATTATAAAAATGACAAACAAAAGAAACAGTATTTTTCAATTCACCTCATACAAGTACTGTAGTGCAATCACTTTTTCATGAAATTGCAAAGTACAAATGTAGATTTTGTTGGTTACATAACTGCACTCCATAGCAAAACTTTAGAGCCTACAAGTCCTCTCAGTCCTACTTCTTGTTCATCCAATCGCTAAGAGAAACAAGTTTGTTTACATTTACAGGAGAAAATGTTGTCTGCTTCTTATTTACAATGTCACCTGAAAGTGAGAACAGCCATTCGCATGGCACTTTTGTAGCTGGCATTACAAGGTATTTACTTGCCAGATATGCTAAACATTCATATGCATCTTTATGCTTGGACCATCATGTCAGAGAACATGCTTCCATGATAATGATGCTTGTTTAAAAAAAAAAAAAAAAAAAAAAAAAAAAAAAAGCACTAATTAAATTTGTGACTGAACTCCTTGGAGGAGAAGTGTATGTCTCCTGCTCCATGGTTTTACTCGCATTCTGCCATATATTTTGTGTTATGGCAGTCTTGGATGATGACCCTGCATATGTTGTTTGATTTAACAACATTTTCACCACAGATTTGACAAAACATAAAAATTCCAATATCAGATTTCTGAAGACAGCTACAGCACTCAACCCAAGATTTAAGAACCTGAAGTGTCTTCCAAAATCTGAGAGACGAGGTGTAAAACATGTTTTCAGAAGTTTTAAAAGAGCAACACTCTGACACAGAAACTACAGAACCCGAACCACCAAAAAAGAAAATCAACCTTCCATTGGTGGCATCTGACTCAGATGATGAAAACGAACATGTGCCGGTCCAGGCTGCTTTGTATTGTTATTGAGGTGAGACAGTCCTCAGCATGGTGGTTGAAGCATGAAGGAACACATGAATCTTTAGCGCATCTGGAACGGAAATACCTTGTGACGCTGGCTACAACAATGCCATGAAAATGCCTAGTCTTACTTTCTGATGACACTGCTGAAGCCTGCTGCCCTCACTCTACATCCTCCCGCTCCTCCTCCCTCCCCTCCCCCACCTCGTGTGCCCACTAGCAGGTTGTCTCTGCAGCCCACTATGACCCCTTTGCAACAGAGCTATTATTATCAGCTACTCCAAGAACTGCCCTCAAGTTTTACATCAGAGGGATTAAGAGGATACATTCAAAATTAGATTAGCACTCACTTACCTGCTTAAGGGCTGCAAAATGAGTGACAGGATGCTACAGTACAGAGCAGCTGTCCCATCATATTCATTCACTTCCTTCCACTGAACCCAATACACAGGAGTTTCAATAGGACTAAAGAAAGGGAAATAGATGATTCTGCTGAAGAACCACTCCTCCCTCTGCGTTTTCTGCCCAGTAGGGTTCTGCTTTGGATGGCCCCATCTATCCATGAAGAAAGTACACACACCATTTATATAGTGTGATATCAAAAAAGCTTTTGGCAGATTAATTTTCAAAAATAGTAAATTTTGAGTTTAAGTGCTCCCAACTGTAAAATGACAAATTTACTTTCATCACACTGAGTATCACAGAACACTGAACAATTCATATGTTACTTAATATGATTTAGGCCTCACCTACGGAAAGTTTTACTTGTATAGTTATACTGGTATAGCTATACTGTCAAAACCCTCCAAATGCAGTCGCAGCTAATACCAGAAAAGAGTGCTTTTGCAGAGATACTGGAGAGACAAACTAAATTAAACCAGCAAAAGCACTTTTATGCCAGTATAACTTGCATCTACGCTAGGAATTTTACCAGTGTAGAAAATGTCACAAAACCTCACCGCCACCCCTATAAACAACATTGTTATGTCAGCTCACATTTCTAAAGTAAACCTGGCCTTAGACTTTCTACCCAAAAGTTTTGGGGAACTGAAAGTCTGATATTTACCTGTACATTTTTTACTTCTTCTGAATTACCATATGTGACTTGAAGATTTTGCAGCAATTAGAGCTTGTTTCCAGCAGATGTCACTAGGACCTACCAAGGACTACTTAGCATGAACAATCAAATATTTCTAAAAAGACTACAAGAACAGATTAATAATCTGAATACTAATAATTGGGTAATATAGGCCCAAAATGCTTTCCACTGAACTGTATGAACTTCCTACTCTAAATGATGATTCAAAATCCATGGAACTGCCGAATTTACTGTTTCTGAGAAGAGAAATGCATGGGTAAGAAGCAGAATTTCTCTCTCTCAAAAGAATGTGTGCAGTTGCATTAATGTAGGATGTAACTACCAGTGAATTCAGGAAGATTGAGAGAAGGAATATATCCTTGTGTTTCTTCCTCCCCACCCTTAAAACTCTCTCTCTCTCTTGCACACACCCCTTATGCTGTCTCCCCATCCTACCCTTCCCCCTTCCCTATGACTGCTTAACAAATGCTACAACCAGCAAGCCTAATATTTTCAGTTATAATGTTTGGTAAACAGATGGATCAACTCCATATAATTGATTTCCATATTTCTTTGATTCCCATGCTTACCTTGCAGGAGTTCCCACTGATGTTCTAGATTGTGCTTTAAGGTCTGGCAAAGGATTCTTATTTTGCTGATGGTTCTACTGGGATTTATGAAACAGAATAAATGCCTACCCCATATTCTGTGCATCCTTTCATAGTTTATTGTCACAGTAAGTTAGTTGTAAGATTTCTCAGCGTGCTTCAGGAAGTAACTATATACCAATCATACATATTAAGTTCCTTCCACAGGAGAGCTACATGATTGAATTGTACAGAAGCACATATTACTCCCTGACCGTCCCAGAAATGCATTTAGGCACCTTGTTGTTGTGAACTGCACATTATCCATCCACTGTTGACTGTGCCCCCTTCAGACACTCCTGGCCAAAGTTATGGGGGACCAACAATCCTATTTTGATAGATAAAAAAAAAAATCTAGGGACATGTAGTGTACTGGCTTCATTAAATCACGTAACGTTATATGTGGATTATTGGGTGGACGTTTCACCTCCAATAGATGTCACCTTGTAGCTTGTTTATAGGAGCTAGCAATATAAAAGAGGACTAGACAGAGGCTCTCAACATCCAAGTACTGGAATTCAAGGCTGTTGTTAATTCTATCTTGCAACAGTTTGGCCTCAGGTCTGCTGACAGGCTCTTGAAGGAGTTGACAGGCTCTGGACAGCAGACGGGAGATTTCCAGTGTCTCAAATGGCACTCTGTGTCCAAATGAAAAATCTGGGCATGTTTCTGAGTATTCTATTTATTTTATTTTTCTTCAGTGCTGTTAACAGATTAACTTCTTCTCTGGAATATTCCTGACTGTCCAATATTTCCTTTGAAGCATCAACACTGCTAACTTTCTGCAAAATAGTTCCACAAGGTGATTCATTCCCCATTGCAGCAGGTTTGGTCAGGTTGGCAAATGACCAGGCATAAAGCTGGCACCAGGACCATTTTGGAGAACAATGGCCTTCTTGGCCAGTATGGAAAGGCTCAGGGAGCAAGATGAGCATCTCTTCTGATCTAACTTACAAGATTTTTGCTGGCCATGGAGTTGGGAAAGCAAATTATTAGTTACATAGTCAGGCCCAGTACAATACTTCATTACTATGGCTCTGTCGTTTTCATTCTGGAATGTATTTTTCTCTACGTTATTTACTAAGCACTGGGGCAGGTCCACAGATATGACATATATGTCGAACTACTATCCGGATTTCACATTGTTATAGGGATAGGCTGATATATAGTCTGATAGGTATATGTCCTGATAGGCTCACTGGAAATGCAGGCAGATTAGATGGCTCTCATCATATAATCAGAACAAACATAATGTGAAAGAGACAAGAGGAACATATCTATAGACTTGGAGGGAGCATTTCTAGTACCCTATTTACATCACTATTTTCATGACAGGCAATCTTCTCATCACTAGTATGGATTAATGTGGGACCCCATACTGATCTATATGTAATATTTAAGAATATTATATATAGATTAGTATTCTTTTAAGTTGATTTTTTTGCTTTCATATGATAAATTATATTATACTTAAAAATCTAATTTTGTTCACACATTTCCTATTCCAACAAAGTAAATGGGTGATAAAAATACAAATGAATAAAGTGAAGCTTTGTTACAAATCTGTACAATTGCCGTCTGGTCAAATCTTGGAGACGGGAATGAAAGAGAAGCAGGATTAGAACACAGAATGGATGAGGGGGCCAAGTGAAAGGGAGGAGTTGAAGAGGATTCCAAGGTTATGAACTTGAGTGGCAGGGAGGATATTGGTACGCTCATTAAGAGGATACTACCAAGTAATCTTTCATTATATTTGTTTTAATATTTTTAAATACGCTATAAAATATTTTAAAATAATGTTCCCTCAATATTCTCATTTTCTATTTGTCAAATATTGGTTTTGGCCTGTGTTTTAAACTGAGACTAACTTGGCTGTGGTTAAGAACTATTGCTGGGTCTTTCCCATGACAAAACATTTAGTCTGACCAGCTGATATTACTATCCAAAAGGAGGTGCACGTTTTCTCCCATCAGTTTATAACTGTGAAGCAGGGTAAAATTTGGGGGCTAAAACCTTTAACTGTCAATGTATAAAACAAGCATGGTAGATGATGCTTAACTAAGCAGCACTGAAATGAATATAATTACTGCAAAGAGAAGGCAAATAGCACAAGCAGCCCAAATTAATAATAATAGGATTTATTTAGTTCACCTGTAACACAATTTTTTCCTAGTCATTGAGGTTGCATTGTTAGATTCCCTATAACAATGTGAAATCTTTTAAAATGGCTCCATGAGGCAATCAAACCTCTGTAAACAGGCATGTCTACAAAGATCACACTGGCACAATTCCACGGGATGCCTATTAAAAAGGCCATCTCTTTTACATCAAGGGCTCTTTGATTTAGATATACACATAAGAATACCTTAAAACACATCAAACCCACAAACTGATATTTTAGTACCAGCGCTTTAACAAAATTATTTTTTCCTAGGGTATAAACGTTATTGTCCATTCAGTGTATTTAAATAAAGGTAGTAACCCCTGAAGCAAAGAGGACCAGTTGTTCTCTACAAGCAAACCAACAAAAGCAAAGTCCATTTCCATTATCTTTGGCAGATTATGCAAGGCAAAGAATCAAGTCGGCTTATTCCTGTAGCTTGCATTATACTTTGTTGGCATTCCCCTTAATTCCCAAGTTCCAACACAAAATATTTCCAAGTACTAGGCATGAAGTCACACCCACAGTTTTTATAGAAAGCCAAGATTTCTCCCCATCTTCTTTTTAAAATGCAACCGAAGACTGTAACTATGCTACTCTGAAATGCCTTCCATGCCATCTGCTGTATTTCAATGTGTTGTTGTTTCTTCACAATGAACACACTTCATGAAAAGCTGTAAGGCGAACAGAATGACTAACAAAGTAAAATTAACATTTTTTTTAAAAAAAAAAACACATCCCACACAAATATTTTCCTACAGATTCCATCCTTCATTCTTACCAAATAGGAAAGCGCACTGGAGTAACTTACAAATAGCACTCTAGGTATAGATGTCGTCTGTTTTTCCCCAGCTACACTGCGGGTTTCAAACAAACTTTAGCCAAATTCTTCAGTAGTTTCTATGACATAAGCAATGCATTTGAAACCTCTGGCCACTTAGAGCTACCTTTATAAACCTCAAACCAAACACATGGTTCTTAAATACCCACTGTGAATTTTATATTACCACTGGCAGTGGAATTATCTATACACTGCAACGCTCTTCAGAAGACAGAAAATAACTTTATTGCCCTTTTTCCTGTGAGCACACATACTGAGAGCCATAAGGAAATGGCAGAATTATTAAAAGAGAGAGATTAATCCTGTACCAAATTCTATAACTGGTTGATACATGTCACTATTTGGGAGTAAAACCTGGAATATCCAGTTGAAATCCACTCTCAGCAATCCACTCATTGAGTTTCAAAAATTGATGCATTTTTATAGTTCTGTATCAAAGGAAGAATTTCAACGTATTTGTCTGAACGCACAGAGGAAACAGTTGACCCATCTTCACCCAAGACTGAACTCCACTTGCAGGGATTCCATTTAAGGCCAGTAACAAGCCTTTTATCGGCCCAGCAACTATGGTCCTTTTATACATAAGAGGGGGGAAATGGCAGGAGAAAAAACAGAAAAACCTATTCACAACCCATTCTTACAGAAGGAGAGTGAATAGAAGCCTGTTTTTATGTATTGTGTGGAATGAACCCCTGAAGAGGGGTACTACAGCTTTTTAAGCAAATGCCTCCCCACTTCCTGGGTAAGGGGAAAAAACGGTGTTCTTATGCCACCATGCAGTGAACCACTTTCTGGAATCCTAAAATATTAAGCCAGGCAGCAGTAAGAAAAAACAAAACAGAGCTACATGGTACAAAAGTGGTGCTTGAAAAATATATCTGTGCACCACATTTCCCCAGGCATTTTTATTTTTTCTCTCCTGAATTACTTCACATGAATTTTAACATTAAAGCCAAGAAGCATAGGAAGGGGAGAGCCACCCTGTGACAAGACACTTTACTTTTATCTTACAATCACTTCTTTGTATAGTATGCCAGTTCTCAATAAAGATCAAAGGTACAGTAGTGCTGACAAGTTATGACATGAGAACTCAGAAAAGTACATAGGGTATTAAGAAGTATCACACAATAATTCCCCTTTTACTAAATGGGGTGACAACGTGATATACAATCTATGACAATAACTTCTAAATTACCTTAATCTGGGTCAATACAGTATTTTGTCAAACAAACACACACTCAAACCCATCAAAATAATGCTAAGAGTCTGGCTTCAGATTATGAAAGCAAGGAAATTCAGAGCTGAATGCTGAAATCCAATCCTCAACCTGTTCCAGTCTCCCCAAACAGTGGGCGATTATACCTACTGTACCATGTGGGCTGGGATCGTAATCCAGAGTAGGGTTGCCAGACATCCGGTTTTTCACCTGAACGCCCAGTCGAAAATGGACCCAGGGAGCTCTGGTTAGCACCGCTGACCGGCCCATTAAAACTCAGGCTGGTGGCATAGCGGGGCTAAGGCAGGCTCTCTGTCTGCCCTGGCTCTGTGCGGCTCCTGGAAGCAGCCACTATATCCCTGCAGCCCCTAAACAGGGATGGGGGTCAGAGAGGCTCCTTGCGCTGCCCCTGCTCCAAGCACCAGCTCCACAGCTCCCATTGTCTGGAAATGGCAGCCAATGGGAGTTGTGAGGATGGTGTCTGTGGAGCCTCCCTGGCCTCCCCTCCATCTAGGGGTCGCAGGGATATGCTGGCCACTTCTGATAGCCACCCAAGGTAAATCCTACCCAAGAAGCATTCAAGAGCAGATTAAGGATGGATGTTAGTGTTTAAAAAATAAATCTACAATAGGAGTACAGACACACACACATCTTTAGATATGGATTTATGTGGAGTTTTGACCTGATTGACCTACATGATCTTTGGGCTCTATGATTGCCAGTCATGGGGCAGTAGTCTTACAAAACAGTAAGTTATTTGTGATGTAGCACAGTATCTGCAAAGATGCTACTTTCTAAGTTTAATAACGTCAGTTGAATTCATCTCATTCCCCTCCCACATATATCCAGCATGATTAAGCAAGTGATTCATCTCTAGTAAAATATACATTCATAAAATCAGTGCCATTTGAAGTTCAAATAGAGTTACAAACAAGTATTAATTAACTATTTTTTAATTACAAACTAATTTAAGTTTGAAAAAGATTTTTAAGACATTTGGTCCAGACTTGAATGCTGCAGGCCAAAGTAATGCTAAGTCAAAATCTTCATAGCACACGTATGAGGTACTGAAACTACGTATTGGTGATGGAAATATTTTGGGGGTTTTGTGGGGAGAGAGTAAGGTGGGGAGAGTCACACTTAGCTATCGTTATACCTCCAAGTACTGCTATAATCTCAGGTGCTGCTTTTTGGGTATGCTCAATGCACAAAGAACTCTCTATTATAAGAAACAGATACTGTTTCTCCATCAAAAGAAATCTACATTTATTAGTCCCGCTGCTTGTTTAATGACTATGCATTTCTTGTTGGCAGACGTACAAGGAAAACAGAAGAAAAGGAGTTCATTTCAGTAGTCACTAAATTCCATCCATTATTTAGACAGGAGACACATGTTGCTTACATTATATGTTACATAAGTTACTTCATAATGTTGATGCCAGAGTTCTACCTAAGGAAGGCTGATCAATCCAGCTGTCTTTCAGGCCACACATTAAAGTCCACATGCTACTTAGCAGCCAAAACAGGCAATATGTTAGCATGCAAAACACCATCTTACACTACCTGACTTACGTATTCACATTTCTTATGCACTGATAAACCAAAACTAACTTGTTATTCCATGGCGTCAAAGGCAAGCTTCTTCCAGAATCTCAGGGTTATATTTAAATCAAAAGTTTGTACAGTAGAACCTCAGAGTTATGAACACCTCAGAAATGGAGGTTGTTCATAACTGAAATGTTCATAACTCTGATCAAAACGTTATGGCGGTTCTTTCAAAAGTTTACAACTGAACATTGATTTAATACAGTTTGAAACTTTACTATGAAGAAAAATGCTTAATTTAAGTTTAAATCTTAAATTTAAATAAAACAAGCAGAGAAACAGTTCCCTTACCTTATCAAGTCTTTTTTTAAAAAAACAAAAAACAAAAAAAACCCTTTCCCTTTCTTTTTAGTAGTTTATGTTTAACACAGTACTGTACTTGGGTTTTTTGTGTGCATGCTTTTTGGGGGACTGGGTGGTGTCACTGCTGCTGCCTGATTGTGTACTCCAGTTCCAAATGAGTTGTGTGTTTCATCAGTCAGTTCATACCTTTGGTGTTCATAACTCTGAGCTTCTACTGTATACAGAAAAGGTTGTTAAATATTTCATGCAGGAAATAATCATTTTATTACCTTGGAAATTGAAAAACACTGCAAAATAGTCATTAAATTACTAAATTTGGTGGAGATGGAAAATATGGACTCACTTTTAGATAGTGAAGAAACAATATTTTTTCAAGTGGATGGAGAAGGATGTTCATTCATGCAGACGCTGGTAGACACTTTGCTCAGCTCTGTGCAGCTATACCTATATATCAGTTTTCCCATCTGGGGATAATATTTATTTACTTTTCTCCTTTGTTCCATCTCTCCCTTCATCTTTCCATGATATGGTGAGATGAAAATGAGTTCTTTAGCTGAAATCAGTAAATCCTCAAATTTCACATGCATCAAGGAGGGCAAAGTACCAATAAGCAAACAAAATAGGAATCTAGAACTGCTGAGATCTTAACTGTTTTACATGAAAATTCCTTTTACTCCTTTTCTTTCCTTTCTTATAGACCAGAAAAATTCTTGTCTCCAGAATAACACATGTATTTGCACTGTTTGTGAGACCACCACAAAGATTTCACTCATTTCACAGCAGAGTGGAACCACATAAAATCATGGGAATCATGACGTACATCACTTTTTAAAAAATTATTTCAATCACATGGATTTGTAAAACTACATTTGAAAGTGTTCTGCTATTACAACTTTAGATTAAAATTTATAATTAAACTAATTTATAAATGATTTTTTTCAATGCCACTACTGGTACAGTATCATTTAAAAATTTACAAAGAACTGTTATAGGCAACAAAAAATTGAAAATTAAGGCCCTCATCCTTCAAATGCCCAAGCAGATATGTAATTTTACTCCCATGAATAGTGCCATTTTGACTGCATCTCTGCTTAAAGTTAAGCAGGTGCAGAAGAGCTTGCACAGAAGAGGCTAAAACTGTATTTTTACTTTAAAAATTTCTCAGTGGTATAAAATCTCTCATGTCAAAACACAATAGTTTCAGCACTAACTATGAAAGTAGTTTAGACTTTCTATCTAAGTTACTGTAAACTTTCTTTAAAAAAAATACTCACTCTTTCATGCCAGAGCATCTTCACAGACACAAGAAGCAGTACACCATAGATATTCATTCCTGCCTATGGCTCGTTCCTCTGTTAAGCCTAGCCTGGTCATGTCCCTGCACACAATCCTACTAACTAGTCAATGGACTGACCTCAGGTGTGTCTGCATTATTTTCTTTAGTATTTCATCATCTATTTGTCTTCTGCAGTGTCCCCATTATTGCAATCATTTCAACTGCAGCCAATCCCATACCCTGATTTCAGTTACTACTCCCCTTTTAACATCTTCATTGGTCTTTAAATCATTCTTCTCTACTCACTGTTTGAAGAACTCGTATCTCTACAGTTGCCAGCCTTTTGATGACTGTTTAATTTACTGCATCTGCTTTCAGATAATGACACAGAGTAATACTGGTAGTACAGTGATTTGATAAGTTTTCACTCTGGTACCAAAAGTAATGTTTACATCAGTCCATCATTTTGTCAATTTCTGTGAACACGTGCTGCTAAGGCACATCTCCTTTTAACCTCATAGTTGCTAGAGCCGTCAGTACCAATCAAGCTTCATAGGTACACATAAAAGTCCACTTGTTCTATGGGTTCACCGCTATCACCTTTCAACATTTTTTCTATTGCCCCTTTTCCAAGATGCAACTACTTGGTCATCTTGGAATTTACTGCAAGTCCAAGTCTGCTACCTTGGAAAACTGGTATAATTGAGAGTACCATTATTAGACGGAATGCACCAAATATTAGGGAATAAGGTACCATGAACCAACAGTACCTAGAGGAAGAAAAACTGATTTCAAATCAGGACAGACAGAGTGGGGGGGCAATTTGCCCCAGGCCCCACAGGGACCCCCACGAGAAAGTTTGAGGTCTGAGACAGGACTGCCAGAGTAAAGCCCACCGGGGCCCCTAGGCTTAAGAAGCCAATCTGAGATCTCAGGGTAGATTGGTTTGACTGGTAAACAAGGCAAACTGAAGAGCACGGTTGCGCACTTCACCTGTTCTTTGTTTGCAGACAAGGGCATAAACAAAACAGTATTACTTGTTTTGGATGATGTTTTTGTGTTGTCTATCGATTCTCTGTCAGTCTGTTCAGTCTATCATTCGCCAAAGGTAATGGGCAATGCTTCTTGATGTTGCCAAAGCATAACGAAGTAATATAAAGTTAAATTTAGAGCATATGTTTTGCAAGATATTCTCCCTCCTGTGCATGATGGTCATGTCAGGGACTTCAATGTCTATTTTAATTTCTGTTGCAGTTCAAATTGTTCCGCAACACACGGAGTACATAAAGAATTTTTCAATTAACTACCTAACAAAATGAAAGATACTAAGGGAATTAATTTGTTTGCAGGTATCATCACATAGTCAATGATCATAGGGGTTAGAAAAAGGAAACGTACGTATCTTTCAGGATTTGAGAAGAAAAAGCAGAAGAAAGCTAAACAGACGCAAGAAGAAAAGGGAAAAATAACTTTCCACAAATTTCTTCAGGCACAATCCAAGTCAAGTCAGTTGACTCAGTTGACCGATGTTGACATTCAAGGCTCTTCAGAGGTGGGAAGTGAAAGTGGTGTTGTAAGAGAAAAAGCAAAGGCAGTGTGTGACGAATCCAAAATATTACCACATTCAGAAAACAATGTTATGGTTGTTGCGGAGAAAGAGAAGGAAATCCAGCCTCTTTGGATAGACAATGGAGAACACAGTGGTAACACTGCTATAATTGAGAAACTGGTACAGTCGACTAGTCCTGCTGCTGTAGATGGGAATGACGAAGAAGAGTTGTGCAGTAACGACCCAGCCTCTTGGAAGTGCCTAGATATAAAGAAAAGAGATCTTATTGTATTGAAGGGTCCATCACATAAGCCCGGAAACTTTCCTTGTGATTCTTTTGGCAGGAAATTGCCGATAACAGTTTTTTCTAAACATCTGACTAATGGCGAATGTGTTGAAAGAGACTAGATGGTGTGGCATAAAGATGCTGCAGCAATATTTTGTTTTCCCTGCAGCCTCTACAGAAGTGAAACTCAAACTAACCAATTACATCTTTCAAAATTTGTCGAAGGTGAAATCGCCGATAACCGGAAAAAGATTTAAGAGAAAATCAAGAGTCATGAAGCAAACGCTTTAAATTTGAGCAATTACATTAAGTGGAAAGAATTATTTCAGACACTCAGTGATAGAAGAGGCATTCATGCAGCATTACAGCATAGTATTAAGCAGGAGGAGGAAAAATGGCATAAAATATTAACTGCCATTGATGACGTAATTCTTTTCCTAGCAAAGAATAATCTGCCATTTCGTGGTAGCCATTCTACTGTTGATTATGATGACTGTGGGCTTCTCTTGTCAACACTGAAATCTGTGGGCAGGTACAATACTGATGTGAAACCACATCTAGAAATGGTAGCTCAATGCAGAGAGTCTGGTCGAAGAATTCAGGCTCAATACCTGTCATGGAGTAGTCAGAATGAGTCCTTGAAACTTTTTAAACTATTCTTAAAGAGGTTAAGAAAAGTCCAGTATTTCTGCATTGTTGTTGATGGTACACCTGATGTTTCATACACAGAGAAGTTTTTATTCTCAGATATGTGATGCAAAAAAATGGAAATTGGGATGTGCATGAAAGATTTGTTAAACTAGTAGATTTTTGAAAAGAAGACTGGAGCAGATATAGCAGAACAAATAAAGAGGTTTTTAAAAGAATGTGACTTAGAACGATCTTGGTGCAGAGGGCAGGAATATGACCATGCCCCTAACAGGTCAAGAAAATTTCAGAGAGTAAAGACAAGAATTTTGGAGAAAATGCTCAAGCTTATTTTTCTCCATGCAGTGCTCACACGCTGAACCTCTGTGGCACCCACACATTGGAAATCAATGTAGAAGTAAAAACATATTTTGGAAATGTTCAGAAACTCTATAAAATATTTCCTCTTAGCCCTGCAAGATGGAAAATTTTGCAGACCACTGCGAATGTCTCTCTTCACTCTGTATCTAAAACTAGGTGGAGCGCAAGAGTTGATGTTGTTTGCCCCTTAATCAAAAAATCACACAGGTGTGCTGGAAAGTTTAATTCAAATTGAAGAGGAGCTTCATTTACCTCCCAAAATCCAGGCAGACGTTGACTGTTTGATTAAGTGGCTTAAGTCATTTGAATTTGTACTTCTTACTGCAATATGGTTTAAAGTGTTTGAGTGTATTGATTATAAGAACAAGGTGCTACAAAGCTGCAAATTAACAATGGAAGAGGGAGCTAAACACATGAGCAACTTAGTCAAGGAAATTCAAACAATGAATGATTCTTGGCCAATTTTTTTTTAAGCAGCCAAACAAGTCTCTTCAAGCCTCGGCATTGACTTAAAAATGAAAAGTGACTCAAGGATCCAGAAGAACAAGCGATTCTTTGATGACACAGGGGATGCAGACTATACATTTGACTCTCCTAATATTCAGTTCGAAGTACAGGCGATCTTCCCAACAATGGATTTGCTTCTATCTGAGCTAGGAGGTCTTGGCGAAAGAATGGCTGAAGTCTGAAATTTATTTTCACCCATTTTGTGTCCGCCAGATAAAGTGGATGAATCTTCTATAGAAAATTTGGTTGATACTTTGGCCACAGCATATCCAACAGATCTTAAAGAGGAACTTAGAATCTTTCACAAAATAAAAAGATTTCAGCTTAAGAGTTCATGGACATGTAACCTCTGCACTTATAATTCTTCATGCTCTCTTCAAAAAAGGACTAGAAAATGTGTTTCCACAGATTGGTATTTGTTTATGCCTACTAACAGTGTTGTCAGTGTCGGTAGCATCGGGAAAGTGTGCATTTAGTAAGCTAACATTGATTAAAAATAGTTTGCGTTCAGCCACCGGGAAAGAAAGGCTGAACCATTTGCTGGCTTTGAGCATAGAATATGAAATGGCCAAAGACATAAATTTTGATGACATTATTAATGAGTTCGCTGAAAGCGAGGAAAAAAATTGCAGCTGTATAATTAATGTTCAGAACAATTTGTAAAAAAAAAAAAAAAAAGATTTCATAAGAAGCATTATGTAATTGCAAACGTATACATACCATTAAAGCATTTAATGGTTTTAAATAATGTATTTTGTGTATTTTCAAATTATTAAAAATCAATTTTTGAATGTATTTCACTGGTTATTTTTTACGTTTCCAAATACGTTACTATAGTATTGCAACTTTTTTTTTTTTTTTTTTTTTTAACGGAAGGGGCACCCGAAATTGCTTTGTCCCAGCCTCCTTAATCTTCTGGGCAGCACTGCAGACAGAACCCACTTAACCTTTTCAGACAAAACTGTCAAGAGAAGAATTCTGATTTCAAATCCAAGCAGTTCAAGCTCGTTAGCCTTACAAATCAAGTGGACTAAGGTAGAATCACTGATATTTATTCCTAGCAGGCCAGCAGGCTAGGATATGGTATTCCCATGACCTAAATAGGATGGATTGGCCTAACAAACCATTACATCCAAAACTCACTTGCTATACAAACAGTATTGCAAGCCAAACTGATTTATACAGATTTCAATCCCAGCCTAACAAATGGAAAGGATCATAGATTTCAGATAACAGCTAAACACAACACACACATCGCATCAGACCAGACTGAGCTAGTATTGGAGAGTTAAGGAAGTTACAAGCTTCACTTGCTGCCATAGAGGAGATATGTTGGTTGGGTAAAGGAGAGCTGACAGAAGATATACTTTTCTTTACTCGTCATTCAAAAGGACAAGCAAAGTACAGAGATTTGGTTGCTATAGCACTAGCAAAAGAACAGTTATGTCAATGATCAGCTGGACACTGGTGGTCTGAGGAGACTGCCATAACAAGGTGTTTGGGGTTGGGGTTTTTTTGTTTGTTTGTTTTATACCAACAGGCCAAAATTTTCCAATATAAGAGTGCAAAGTTAGGCTGCTCATCCATGACCGAGTCATGCTTCAACTCTCCAAAACGCCATTCTGGCACTTTTTTTGAGGAGGGGTAATATAGAAAAATGTTCCGCTATTTCCAATACTCTCACTTATGAGTATGTTCCGGCGCTTCTTTTTTAGGACTGGAGCTCTGGGCTAAACCCACATTTAGGCACATGTAGGTGGGATTTTCAGAAGCCATTTAGAAGCACAAGTCCCACTGACTTCAAACTATGATGAAAAAGTATAGACTGGTCGAAGCATAAACTGGTCCAAGTATTTCCGCCTTCTTAACTTGGGGAAATTCAATACCATCAGAAGATGGTGCTGCCTGTAAATATACCACTGGGTCTTTGTGCTGTTCTCATAACAAAGATGTTAACGAGCCCCAGGAACTTGTCTTTTACAATACATATGAGGATTTCAGTGTGAAACGTCTTGGTTTAAAAAACAAAAAAAAAAAAAGAAAAAAAACACTCTATATAAATATTTAAATTCTTCTGACAACTAGGGACCTAAAGAAACAAATTGCTAAAATGGATTTCTTTTGCTTAAGATTATAACGTTGGAACAAAGCAAATAACTAGCAAATAAACAACTAATTTACAATTTTTAAATAAAAAAATTATTAGATCATGGGTTTTACCCACCCTGATTCACCGAAGAGTAGGGAAATAAAAGCTGCTGCAATTGCCTTCAGATGAGGCATGGAACAAATTGGAACAGCAGCACAAGAAAGGATCTATCAAAGGTTGACACAAATCTTCAAGTTTCTAATTGGTCAGCTACTTCTTAGGGAGGGGACAGTCCAAAGTAGGAGAGACAGATGCTGCACATCATGGTAAGGAGTACAGAAAAAAAAAATTAGAAGTTTCTTAGATTAATCTAAAGAAACTTTTTCCTAAGTCTTAACACCATGTTTGAAAGCCTGATATCAAACAACCTGCCACAAATAGAAACAAGAGCTGAATCCAACTGGAAAGAGGAAATCCCAGATTTTAAATAAAATGAAGCCTTCATGCCCAGCATAGTCCAAGACTGAATACTGTCACACCCATACCATAGACGAGGAGTGGGCAAAGTACGGCCCGCGGGCCAGATCCGGCCCACGAGACCATCTCGTCCAGCCCTCCGGGAGGCTGCCCCGGCCCCTCCCCCAGAACCACACCACGCGGGCAGCACTCCGGGGACCAAGGCTGTGCGCTCCCTCCCTGCGCTGGAGCCCCACCGTGCGGGCTGCACTCTGTGGGTCGAGGCTGCACACTCCACTCTCTTCCCTGGAGCCCATCCCTGCCATGGACAAATGCAATTCTGAGGGGAAAAAAACACATTTTGGATGCAGAGTATCTGTTTTGGTATTTAAAATTCAAGAAAACTGCTCAGAGGTTTGGAGCGTCTGAAGAACAGCATTAGTTCAGGGGAAGGTGTCAACGATGTAAATTAAATCATATGGATCTCACCACTACAATATATAGACTCACACAACACTGCCCCAACCACAGAAATACAGCCAGCTGTGGCATGGAATGTAGCAGCTGCTTAATATCACACAGCTACACTGTGCCATACTTAAGAGAAATCCTGTGTCAATTTTAAACTGCACAAGTAAGTTGGGAAGGCAGAATGTAACTAACCAAACTTGTATTTCCAAGAGTTAAGCCCTAGTACTCTGGGGAATGAAAATTCAATGGGACCTTTAATGCCACAAGTTTTTACAAGATTTAATGAGACCTAAAGCTAGATGGAGGTAACAATTGTCGCACACAGATCCAAGGCACTATTGACAGAATTTGAGGTAGATTAATACATTTCTGAAAAGAAACACAGAAGGTAAGATGATTAAAATGACTTCTGAAAGCAGTGACCATCAGTGGAAATCTCCACTGGCAACTAACGGTGAAACAGAAAAGCCACTCAAGTGCATGTTATATGCCACTTGCTATCACTGCAATGGGTGGAAGAAGACAGCAGTCCTCAAGTCCATCAGTTCCCACCAAGTTATGCAAGGATCTATTACAAGTGGTATCTTTGGAGATTTTATTGTTTCTAAATGTAGTTATTTTTTAAGTCTCAAACAGAGAAAAAAAATGTTCATAGTTTAAAAGTTAGACACATTTCAGAATAGTTCATTTTTTATTTAACTAGACCTCTCTCAAAATATTAGTGTGATCTTTTATTGAGCATCTTAATTCAGACTCTTTCTTTTTAATTGTCTAGTAATGAAAACACTACACAAGAGTTAGGCATTATTATTCTAACAAATAGATCTATTAGAAGCATCCAGCGATCATCTTCCATTTCATAAAATTAAAATGACTTGAAACTACATACACTCTCAAATTTAAAAATAAATAAATCATACATTCCAATAGGATACAGCTCTTCCAAAGGTCAGACACAGCTCCAGCTATCTGTCTATAAGCCATTTAGTGGGTTATTTATGCCCTTAATAAAAACTAAACAAAAGCCAACAGAGAGAGCAACAAAACTTACAAATAAAGATTGCTGATAACTGGCAACAAGGAAAACACCACTGTTCTATTCAGGAATCTCATCTATAATTGGAACCCCAAGAGAAAAAGATGTTGCAAAATCAAACTTCATCTTTTCTAATTCAGATCTTTTAATCATTCCCTTTCTTTGTCTTTAAAACAGTAAAAATAAGCTCAAGGGTGCATTCTTTTTATATTTATCTATATATAAGTATTTAACTGACCCTCCTACAAAGTCAGTTTTTAAAAGGAATACTGTTTAAAAGAAAAACTGCAAAGAGAAATACTATTAAGTTAGTCATAAATATACTACAGGTGTGGAACTGAAGCATTATAAAAACAGGTGTTAAAAACCACACATTTTTTCTTTCCCAGAGCACAGAACAGTTTTTGTCAGCTGATTCTTGGAAGTCGTGTAAGAGAGGAACTGCAAGTCATCACATTTACAGGTGCACTAAACCACTGGTTTTACTGCAATTACACTGTGCTTCAAACCATTGCCAGCAGAAGGAATAAAAGAAGTTAATACAGCAGCAAGGCACATATTTTCTGCATATAAAAAAGCCCACTTTAAAATGTATTTTAAAAATAAAGATGATCATTGCCATTTTGTAAGTTTTTGAAATTTATGAACTTATTCTGAAATGGTTATGTGAACTTAGAAAAATGAACCCACTATATATTAATGAAACTTGTCTTTTTAAGAGCTAGATAATATTATGTTAAGTGGCACATACATTACAATTTATATCATTACCAGTGTGGAAAAAAACAACAAAATAAAAATTATTTCAAAATTAGTGTTCTATTTCAAAATCCTATGTAAATTGTTTATCAATTATTCTGCAGACAGGATCACAGAATCAGAACTGGAAGGGACCTCGAGAGATCATCTAAACCAGTCCCCTGCACTCATGGCAGGACTAATTATCAAACCGTTCCCGATATGTCTAACCTGCCCTTAAAAATCTCCAATGATGGAGATTCCACAACCTCCTTAGGCAATTTATTCCAGTTCTTAACCACACTGACAGTTAGGAATGTCTAACCTAAACCTCCCTTGCTGCAATTTAAGCCCATTGCTTCTGGTCCTATCCTCCGAGGTTAAGAAAAACAATTTTTCTTCCTCCTCTTTGTAACAACCTTTTATGTACTTGAAAACTGTAATCATGTCCCCTCTCAGTCCTCTCTTTTCCAGATTAAACAAACCCAATTTTTTCAAATCTTCCGTCACAGGTCACATTTTCTAGACTTTTAATAATTTTTGTTGCTCTTCTCTGGACTCTCTCCAGTTTGTCCACATCCTTCCTGAAATGCAGTGCCCAGAACTGGACACAATATACTCCAGTTGAGGCCAAATCAGAGCGGAGTAAAACAGAAGAATTACTTCTCGTGTCTTGCTTACAACGCTCCTGCTAATACACTCTAGAATGATGTTCGCTTCTTTTGCAACAGTATTACACCGTGGACTCATATTTAGCTTGTGGTCCACTAGGACTCCCAGATCCCTTTCCACAGTATTCCTTCTTAGGCCGTCATTTCCCATTTTATATGTGTACAGCTGATTGTTCCTTCTTAAATGGAGTAGTTTGCTTTTGTCCTTACTGAATTTCATCCTATTTCCTTCAGACCATTTCTCCAGTTTATCCAGATCATTTTGAATTTTAATGCTATCCTCCAAAGCACTTGCAATCCTTCCCAGCTTCATATTGTCCGCAAACTTTATAACTGTACTCTGTATACCATTATCTAAATCACTGACGAAGATATTGAATAGAACCAGACCCAGAACTGATCCAAGCAGGACTCCACTTGTTATGCCCTTCCAGCCTGACTGTGAACCACTGATAACTACTCTCTGGGAACAGTTTTCCAACTAGTTTTGCACCCATCATATTGCAGATGGTAGGAAACTGAACATAACAAACCCCGCTTCCTGTTCTATTTACCAATTAGAGTTTGTCTACACTAGAAGTGCAACACTGCTGCAATGTATCTGGTGATGATGCTCGATGCTGATAAAAAAGAGAGCTCTCCCGTCAGCATAATTACTCCATTTCCAGCAGAGGCGGTAGCGATGTTTGCAGGAGAGCGTCTCCCACTTGGACTGGTGTAACTTGTGTCGCTCGGGGCGGGGGGCACTTTTTCACACCCCTGGGTGACGTAAGTTACAGCGACGTCAGCAGTAGTGTAGACCTGCCCATTTTGTACAGAAGCAAAAAGAGAGGGTTACTCACCTTGTGCAATAACTGAGCTTCTTCAAGATGGTTGTCCCTATGGGTGCTCCACTTTAGGAGTCTTGACACTCTGCACTTGTAATCAGAGACTTTTCATAGCAGTGCCTGGTTGGACCGTGCACATGCCATAGCCATCCAAGTGGTTGCATAGCAGTGCACAGCCAATTGTCCCCCTGTGCCTTCTCTACCTCAGAGAATAGGCCTGAAACTCTTAAGTAGGTGGGAGGAGGGCAGGTAGTGTTGTTTTAGTGGCACAGATGGATACATCCTGATATTCACTTGGATAGTCTCTGTTTTGAGATGGTTAAATCTATCAAGCATTCTGTTATGGAACCAAATAGTCTAGGTGATTTTCTAAATGTTTTTGTTCTCTCACGTAGAAAGTTAATGCTCTGTGCGGAGTGCGGACTTCCTCCCGTCCGCATGTGGCTTAAGAAAAAATATAGGTAAGTAAATGGTCAGTTTAAATGAAAGAGTGAGGTGACTTGGGGTTTGCACTTAGGATGCAGTCGCAGGGTTACTTTATCTCTAAAGAATAAGGTGCATGTGCCATTAGGGCACCTAATTCTCCTAATTCTGGTGGACATGATGGGAAAGAGGAAAACCACCTTCATGGATAAGTGCAACAAAGAGCAGGTTCCAAGGGGTTCCAACAGCTTTCCTATGAATTCGTGTAGAAGATGACTGAGGTCCCACATGGGTGCACGGTTTCTTATTTTGAGATAAGTGTTTTCAATATCTTTAAGAAAGTAATTATCGGTTGAGCAAATATAGTGACCCTTTTCACCTTGTCATGTAAGGAGGTAATAGCAGCCAAGTGTACTCTGATATAGTCCAGGATACTCTGTAGGGCAGAGGTGGACAAACTACGACCCGTGGGACCGTCCTACGCGGCCCCTGAACTTCTGGCAGGGAGGCTGCTCCTGGCCCTTCCCCTGTTGTCCGTCCCCTCAACAGCCACGCCACTGTGCAGGCAGCGTTCTGAGGGGCGGGGCTGTGCGCTCCTCCGGGAAAGCAGGGCAGCGTGTCTGGCTCCGGCTGGGCCACCAGACACGCTGCTCTGACAGGGGTGGTAAAGGGACCAGGGGGGTTGGATAAGTGGCAGGGAGTGCGGGGATGGTGAGGAGGTTCTGGGGGAGTGGTCAAGGGATTGGGAGCAGGGGAGCTGGATAAGGGGCAGGGAGTCCTGGGGGAGCAGTTAGGATGCAGGGCTATGGATACGGGTCAGCGGACAAGGAGCAGGCGGGGTTGGATGGGTCGATGGTTCAGAGGGGGAGGGGAGTCAGGGGACAGGAAGTGGGAGGGGGTCAGATAGGGTGTGGAGACAGGCTATTTGGGGAGGCACAGCCTTCCCTACCCGGCCCTCCATACAATTTTGCAACCCCGATGTGGCCCTTGGGCCAAAAAGTTTGCCCACCCCTGATGTAACAGTTATGGTAAAATCTTTTTATCTAGGCCCCAGGGGCAGAATCGTTTCCATTAACTGATATATATCTTTCTTGCACTTAATCTCCAACTGCTCAGTATTGTGTCTCTTTTACTTCCTCAGAACACGACTTCTCAACCCCAGTCAGCCATGGAATAACCTGGCACTGAGGTGGAATACTGCAAGGTTGGTGAGATGGACAGATTCCATATCTTGTGATAGAAGGCGAGGTAGTAGGGATAGTGTTTGAGGCGGTTTCTTTCCCATCTGATGCAAGTATAGGAACCATGTTTGTATGGGCCATGAGGGCTCTAGAAGAATGACTCTGCACTTGTCCTACTTGATTTTGTGAATGACTTGTCTTAGGAGTGGAGTCGGAGGAAACGCATATATCAGTGGTGCCTCCCATTTTATGGGAAGAGTGCACCTATAGAGTGGTGTCCCAATCCCTCACTGGAACAATATTGTCGCAAATAGATCTATGGTGGGTACCCCATAGTTTGAATATAGGCTCGAGAATTCCAGGATCAATCTCACACTCATGGGTTTGTGGGAAATCCCTGTTGAGTATATCCACTGCTGTATTTTGACATCCCGCCAGACAGGGTGCTAATATCTTTATGTCGTTGGTGATGCACCAATTCCAAAGACATATTACCTCTGTACATAAGGAGTGTGATCGTTCTCTGCTTTGGTGGTTTACATAAAACATTCATGCTATATTGTCTGCGAGGATCTTGATAGCATTGTTCTTGATTAGCAGGAGAAAATGGTTGCATGCATTTTGGACTACCCTTAGTAGGTTGTGCAGATTGGACTCTGCTGGGAAGCAGTGGCCTTGGACCATATCATTGAGTAGATGCGCCCCCACATCTATTAAGGAAACATCTTTCATGACTGTCATGGTTGGAATTCTTTGTTGGAAAGGGACTCCTGCGCAGACGTTCTTTGATTTTGTCCACCATGTTAACAAGTCTTTTACTCTGCGTGCTACTGTGAAGCGTCTGTTGAGAGACTGTCTGTGTGGTATATACACTGGTCGACGCCAGGCCTGCAAGCATCTCATGTGGAGTCTGGCATGATTCATAACAAACATTGCCAACATGTGCCCCAGAAGTTGTAAACACATTCTGGCGTATGTTTGTGGGCTGTCCCTCATCATTGAGATTTGATTGACTAGAGTGAAGAAATGTTGTTGGGGTAGCATTGCTGTTAAGACAGTCAAAACAGGCTCCTAGAAATTCCAACTTTTAGACAAAGAGTCCTGTGGCACCTTAAAGACTAACTAAAGTACAAGAGCATAAGCGTTCATGGGCTAATACCCACTTCGTTCGATGAAGTGGGTATTAGCCCACGAACGCTTATGCTCTTGTACTTTAGTTAGTCTTTAAGGTGCCACAGGACTCTGTCACTTCTGCAATTCCAGACTAACACAGCTACCTCTCTGATTCTTAACTTTTAGACAGGAATCAGTGTGGACTTTTGCACATTTATTTGCAATCCTATGTTCGTGGAAAAAGGTTATTGTGTTCTGTGTGGCGTTTATCACTTGTTGCCAGATTGGTGCCCATATGTGGCAGTCGTCCAAGTATGGAAACATCATTACTCCATGTTTGCAAAGGTGAACTGAAACAACAGTGAGAACCTTAGAAAAACCCCTTGGGGCAGTGGATAGGCCGAAGGGTAGTACTCCGCATTGGAAATGCTGTTTGCCTAGGATGAATCTCAGGAATCTTCTGTGTGATGGGAGGAAGGTAATATGAAAATAAGTGTTCTGGAGGTCGAGGGCCGAGAGTCAACGTCCCTTCTCTAATGCCAGAATTATTGTGGTTAGAGTCACCATTTTGAAGAGTTGCGTTCTCACAAATTTGTTGAGTTTTTATAAATCCAGGATGGGTCATCACCCACTGGTCTTTTTCTGAGTTAGAAAGTATTGCGAATAAAAACCTCTCCCCCTGTGTTGAGATGGTAGGGGTCCACGGCACCCAACTGTACAAGGTGGTCTATTTCCTGTTGTAACAAGGTGCTCCTGAGAGGGGTCCCTGAAGAGGAGCAGGGAAGGAAGGTGGAACAGAAATAAAGGGAATGGAGTAGCCCTTCTGGATAATCTCTAAAACCCACTTGTCTGTTGTGATGGTGTTCCAGACTGGGTAGTATGGTAACAGAGTGTCTCTGAATGGGCAAGGGACCATTTCTGGTTCCAGAGTCAGAGAGTATAAAGGTCTCATGCCTCTGACCACACCTTCTCAATGACTGTCTAGAGGTGTCTAAAGGCTGATTTTGATTCTGCCAACATCTGTTCTCTCTCTGTTTATGCCGCTGGTCAAACTGTCTCTGGGATTGAGGGGACAGCATAAACCAAAATCTCTGGTTATAAAACTTGCATTGTTTCTTTTTGGTTGCAGGTACTTAAATGCCCAGGATTTTTAAGGTCGCTCTTGAATCCTTTAGGATGTGTAAAGGCACATCGGTTTTGTCTGTAAATGGTTTTTGACCCTTGAAGGATAAGTTCTCAACCATTGCCTGGACCTCCCTTGGGAACCCACAGAGATGGAGCCAGAATGCACGATGCATGACCACAGATGTCGCGATGCATCGTGCTGCTGCGTCTGAAGATCAAGGGCTATCCTGGAGATGAGGGACCCTTTGGAAATGTTCACATATGCGGTTCACAATGTGTTATGTGGACTGAATCCAATACTACCTGTATGACCCTGAGGATGTCACATGAGCCACAGCTCTGTGCTGATTGGGCCGCAGGCAACCCGCATTGAGCCGCAGGTTGAAAACCACTGCCTTATATTGTTATATATTCCCCTTGACCTGTCCGTGGCTTTTACTAAAAATATCAATGACAAAATCTTAGCTTTCCCCATGGATTATAGATCTGCCATGGCCCAGGCCACTGACCCTGTATCCACATCCTTGCAGGATGGCTCTGGGAAAAACCTGCTGGCTATGAAGTTAGTGGTTGATCTCTGGTGGCCATCAACTCCTCACTCTCAGAGCCCCAGGAGGAATGGTCATCTTCTGGTGATGATGGCGGCATCACCATAGGGTAGGCTTCCCCACTATGTCTGCCAGTCTCATGCCTGCCAATCGGGGAGGGGTATTGGGACTCCAATGAGCCATGCCGCCTTTCAAGCAACCGGCAGCACTGCTCATAGGCCTGGTAATAATTCAGAGAACGATGCCACTCGCTTCAGGAACCATATGCAGGCTCCAATGACTGGGAGCACGGGGATGGTCTATGACACTCTGGCAATTGGCATCAGGGCTCCAGCAACTGGCATCTGGGTTCCGACAACCAGAATTGCTCCAAAGAGCAGTGCTAGGACTCCTGAGAGTGCCGAGGATGCTCTGGTGAGTGGCACCTGGGAACCAGAGAGCGGCACCTTTCAGGTGATTGCTGCTGGAAATCTGGGTACCAGCAGCATGCCTCTATGGCCCGGTACTGCAGATCTGGTGGCTGATGTCTAGATCCCGGAGATCAGTGCATGGAATTCAGCGATTAGTGCCGGGAACCCGCCGATTGGCCAGGGGTCTGTGATTCAAGATGCAGCTCTGGAGATTGTTGGGTGACTTCTGCAGAGGTGCCACAGACGGTTTTCCCCAAGAAATGAATTCTTAGGCCTCTCTTCCCAAGGAGTAGGCAGCACCAGGAGGGAGATGTCTTTTGCCACTCAAAAGGCTTCTGGGGTGGATGGCACTGTGAGGTACTGTGTACCTCTACCACTCCCTGGCATCGGAGGCAGGTCACCAGGTGGACTAGACCCAACAGGCGAGGCTGCCATGTGGCTGCACTCTGGTGACAGCGAGATGGTCTGACGTGGTCTAGGTTCCTATGCTCCCTTATCCTTACAGGATCCTGGGGGGCGCCCTCTCCTGGCACGCTTTTTGTGTCTTTTGGCCAGTACCAGTGACAAGGATCGGGGTCAGGAGGAAGTCAGTGCCAGGGGCACATTTTTTGTCGATGCCAAAGTACTCGGCACGGAGTCCAAATGTGCTGGCTCCAAGGCCAGTGCAAGAGCTGACCACGAGGAGTGTGCAGAGCCTAATGTCTCTCTTCTTTTAGGTCTGGGGCTTGAATCCCTTGAAAATATGGCACTTTTCATGAATGTGAGACTCACCCTGACACTTCAAACTACTAAGATGTGGATCGCTGATTGGCATGGGCTTCTTACAGCAATCTCACGGCTTGAAGTGTAGGGAGGAGGGGGTGCCCCATCCCTGGGCTAAGTCCCTCCGGGAATGACAAATAACTAAAGTATATTAACGCTATTAGGAACCGTTAACTATCTCTAACTGCAACTATTTACATGAGGAAAGTTTGAAGAGCCACTGAAAGAGAACCACTTGCTAGAGCAAGGGGAGTGTTCCAGCACTGGCAGGAAGAAGGAACAGAGGGAGCCAGTAGTGCCCCTTACACTGGTACCTATACACACCACTCCGGAGAGCACTAGAGCTAGTCCCTTACGGATACCACTGAGGAAAAACTTCCAGCACCGGTACAAGTGATAAGAGCATGCACCTACAATGGCATGGACATGAGCAAGCACTCAAAGAAGCAGGAGTAAATTCATCATCACTTACTTTTAAAATCAAGATTCAATGACTAAAAGATACAGGACTCAATAGTGTTCACTTACGTAGTACAGATGAATCACTCAGTGGCATTTTAATGGATTTTAAATCACAGGCCTTAACAAAATTGAAGCTTCGCCCCCATCCCAAATCAAATAGCAATAATCATATCATATAGTAACCCATTTTACAAAAACTATCCTTCACCACACAAAAAGATCCTTGTAAAAGCTTGCGTCAAGAAATAACCATTGCAGTATGTCCATTAAAAAGCAAACAAAGCAAAAAACAAACCTCACCACACGCACTGGGTTCTTTTGGACTATGGACTAATTCAAACGTTGAGAACCTTTCTGAGGCCACCCTTGCCACCAGCTTCTCTTTTATACAAAAAAAAGACTGCAGTCCAAGCACTTCTGCTACTAGCAATTGCGGCTGAATGGCACAGAGAGGGGAGCACTGTATATTTATGGCTTCACAGGTAAAAACCAACATATTAAACTCCACTTGGACACCAAAAAAGGTAGCCATTTAACCAGTGCAGAAGCCAAACCACTGATGTCACCCTGTTAATCTTTAGAAAAGCTCTAAAAATGCCTTCACATTTTTCTGAAGCATCTGCTCTTTGCTAGTTCCACCCACTCCGATTTAAATTCTCTCTCAGCCTCTACCAGGAAGTGCTTGGCTACTCTCATCTTGGGATCCGTTTTGCATTAAGCCTCACTCTCAGTCCTTGCTTTCTTCTTGCGTTGGCTGGTGTCCCAGAGAACAGGACACTCGTGATCACAGCCTCATAGAATTCAGGAGGACACAGGTGACCATGAGGCATCCTTCTAGTTTCCTCTCTACATAACACCTTTAGGGTGAAATGGAGCAAAGATGACACAGGTAGCCCGAATGAAGTCCAAATGAGCTCCCTGCCCTTAGACTAGAACTTCTTTGGCTTATGTTTCCTTGACTTTCATTTCTTACTGTTGCAAGAGTGTCCTGGAGCAGAGATTGTTCATATTCTTGCATGACTCATTTGGCTAACTATTTAAGCACTTGAATTACTCTGTATACCCTACTGAAGTTCACCTGACAACACACCAGGTGATACTTTTTGAGCACAAGACTGTGGAGAGAAGACTGCTCCTGAAGTTCTAAATGCTGCCCCTTAGCGCTATATAGTTCAGGAAAAAACTCTGAACTTTTTGGAGACCTGCCTCAGAGTTGCTTTTGGGTCATGATGTGACCTATGTAAGAACTCTGATTCTATTTCTAGAGTCACAACTGGCGAGAGAATCCTTTCGTGAAAACTGATGGAAAACCCTCATGTGACAAGGTGTTATATTTTACTTCATCACTTTTCTGAAAGCAGCCACTCTCCAAATTCCTCCCTCACCCCTTTCCTTTGCCACTCCTGTTCATCCCATTGCTCTCCAAACCTAGCTTAACCTTGCGCCTCTGCCACTGAGCAACTCCGGAGTAAGCTCAGGGACCAGGCAGACTTCCTACACTACAGATTATTTCTATAGTCCTTCTTAATTACAACCGAACTGCTGCCTTAACTCATAAGTCTACCCTGCCCCTTATCTCATCTTCACTTTTTACATGCTCTAATAACCCTGCCCTAGACAACCTGGCATTTGACCTGCGTCTAACTACCATCTCATTTCCCGTCTCCATTCTACTTTCAAGCTTCTTAAACATGCTCTCTCACTCAACACATTGATTTCCTTTCCTCCAATTCCCTATTAGCACATTGCAGTTTGGCTTTCACTCCCTTCCCTCCACCAAGACTGCTCTCACCAAAAGGTAACTCATCACCTACTGGCACTGAAGTCCACGGGCCTCTTCTCCATTCTCACACTTCTTGACCTATGCACTGGCTCAGAAAGAGCTTATCACTCCATCTTCACAGGACGCTGCCTTCCTCTCTTTCCCTCCCCCAGCCAACATACTTTGCTTCAGAAAATACCTGTTCTCCCCTTACCTCGCCAATTTTTCCTTCAGTATCTCCTTTATTAGCTCATCTTCCTCCCTCTCCAACTTTCCAGCTGTCTCCTTCAAGACTGCCTCTTGAATCAGCTCTTTTCCCCCATAAATGTTATTTCTGGGTAACTTTATCAGCTCTCACAGCTTCATCTATTCACTTCCCCCTTTCTGTTTAGTCTTGCATCTCTGACATTGCATCCTAGGATGTCCTGCCATCAAGTTAAGATCAGTAATAAGATTGATCTCCTTAGCTGTCCTCATAAGTTTTCATCACAGTTCTGTTAGCCAGACTCTCAAGCATTTGTAATATTACATTCCACCTTCCCCACATCCAGACTTCAGGATAAATGGTTAATGCATCAAACTGAGTATTTATTACCTGAATAAAATGCATAGGAGTCTCCTCCTGCTGCATAAATGGTGAGGCAAACTCACATTTACTTTCAAGACAGGAGACATGATGTCATGACAATGTCCTATCACAGTGTCTATTTTTAATTGCACAAAATAATCAATAAAAGTTTCTGATTACCCTGCCCAGATATATGAAACAGCTGTCTATTGGGTTTTTTGGGGGGAAGTGGTCATTTGGCAAAAATCTTTAAATGTTTTATGTAAAGTTTAACGAAGAAAGGCCACTTTGTTTTATTTGCACACGTCAACATTTGGCTATTTTACTCTATTTCGTTTTCAAAATGTGCTATCCTATCCTCATTCTCTTAAAAAGCCCCAACCACCACCACTACCAACCCTCTATCTTAATAGCTCCATTTTGCATTTTTCTCAGCTTTTGTAGACATGGATAATCCAGATCTTTAGCTGCCTCACAGACTCACTACAAATGTGCAATTCTTCTGTAGAACACAAATTGTTAAGTACTTCATTTTTAAAATTAATAACTTCTTTAAAAACTTCCTAAGATCTTATTTTCATAATGACCTACCTGGTTTTACTAAGAAAAACCACAATATTATTCCAGTTCTGTGGCATCTATAAGAGGAAGGTACCAATGTCAACAGGGACAGAGAAAAGTCAAGGGGAAAAAATCAAAAGGTCATGACTCATGAATGGGAAAACCTCCCTAACAACATCACTGAGCCACTACCTTAGTATCCTTCAAATTCCTCCTTATGACTTACCTCTTCTACAATATTTAGAGAGTACTACCAGATCCCAACACCTAAGCAGGCAGTGAACCAACATCTCTGCTTAATACACATTGATTTGCTTACTTTTCTGGTACCTTGCCAGCCTGCCCACTGCCATGTTTGTCTCACCCACACAGAGTCTTGCTACAATATATATTGTGATACTTGGGATAGAAACTGTGTCTTTACTAGTGTCTGGACAATGTCAAGTCTGGAGGAAAAAGTGGGCGGGGGGGAGAGAGCGGATTCTTGATCCGGTAGGCACGACTGTAATACAAATAAATTGCAGCAGCAAAATATACTGCAGTGGCAAAATTAAGCCATTCAAAATATAGCTTATTTGAAGAAAATGGTTTACCTTCCATTTCTTTCACGGGTACTAACTAAATCCTTGAAGATTCTTAAATCTACAAGTTGTCTTTTTAAAAGGTTGCCTTTAATAACTGTATACATACAAAGTTACACTTGGATCTACTCAACAGTTAGTTAATTCTCCAATGAATTATGTATTTAACAGGGGGAAAAAAGTCATAAATTCAATTCAAGTTTTGCTTAGACAGTACCAAATATATGACCTTGTGCTACAAAATCATTTTCTTAGACATACTTACCACTAAATCCCAGTTATTTTGTTCAAGTAATGTAATAGCTTCATCAATATTTTCAATGCCGGTACATGCCTAAAAGGAAAAAAGAAGTATTAAATGGAGGGGGGAAATGTTGATTTAAAACAGAGTTCAGATCAATATTAATTCTTTAAAAGTTATGTAGCTAGGCACAGCCAAAGCCAAGGCATGGGTCTTTGAAGCCTAGAACCATGTGATGACAGGACGAAAAGGACAGTTTATGTCAGAGGCTAGCATGTTAGTGTAGGATTTGGGAAACTTGGGTTCAAGCCCCTGCTCCACCACAGTCTTCCTGTATGATCCTGGGCAAATCACTTAACCTCTCTGTGCTACTGTCATACATGTTAAAGATGAGGATAATAGTACTTCCCTATGGCACAGGAGTGTTCTGGAGAGACATAGTTTGAGATGCTCAGATACTACTATAATTTAAGTAATATACAAGAACCTAAGATGGACAGTTCTGCCAAATCAAGTCTAAACATTTTTAAAATTAATAGAAACAAAAGTAGATACTCCTGTGCAAAACAAAACAAAAAACACTAACCAACAAATCTGACTGTTAGACTAGGAAGTATGAAGAGCAAAAAAACAAAAATTCCTTCTTGACCTCTGACCACAAAAACTGAGTAACACTCCTTTAGATGGTTCAAAAATATGTTTAGTTGAATGTAAAAGGGGTACTTCATTTAGGTAAATACACCGGACCCTCACTATAGCGCAGGGTTTGGAATCCATGCACGGTCTTGCGCGAATGCGGGGACTGCATTAACGGGGGGGACACATTGCCATGGATCCCAATATTTAAATTTCGGATTCATGGCAACGACCACGCTGTATGCAAACCTACGCTATACCGACGCGGGCTGTAGCGAGCGTCCAGTTTATATATCCATGTTGCTCTCTCTCTACACTATACTGTTCTAGAACCACACAATTTGCCTAATGAACCCACAGTGTTGGGATTTCTTATTATAAGGTATTATAACAGAATCTTTGGGATTGTCATTACACTGAAGGCTTCACTTGGAGAAGATTATAGATTTGCCAGTTAGGTCAGAGAGAGTTCTTTCACTTGTGGTTGGCGGCTGGAGGGGGAAGAGGGGAGAGAAAAATACACAACTTTATAAATATTTCCATTTGTATATCCTTGACAGCATCCCCTTTAAAACACATTAAGAGTAAATATTTTTTAAATGATGATAATAACTCACAGTGGACTGGTACGGTAGATTTTAGCTCAAACTCCCAATTCAAAGCAGAAGCTCTGTTCTATTTACAATCCGCATGCAGCATGCCACTTGCTTTTAGATACCTACATTTTTCTCAGCTGTTCAGCTTCCAACAGGTAGGGCATTACTCTCAGCTTTACCACTGAGAAGTCACTTCTCCTCATACATTGCCCAAAAACTGATTAATTCATTATTTAACACAGTCTATCATACAAGTATTCCATGGGGAAGTGTGAAAGAGTTGTTACCCAACTATTTCTTTCTGGAACTAATCTCTTTACCACAATCCAGCACAAGTTAGTTTTGCCTCTCTTTCTACATACATGTATTAGCGTAGTGTTATAAGCAAGAAACAAGAAGTAATTCTTCCATTGTGATTAGGCCTCAACTGGAGCATATTGTGTCCAGTTCTGGGCACATTTCAGGAAAGATGTAGACAAATTGGAGAAAGTCCAGAGAAGAGCAACAAAAATGATTAAAGGTCTTGAAAACATGACCTATGAGGAAGATTGAAAAAATTGGGTTTGTTTAATCTGGAAAAGAGAAGACAGAGGGGACATGATAACAGTTATCAAGTACATCAAAGGTTGTTATAAGAAGAAGGGAGAAAAATTGTTCTTCTTAACCTCAGCGGATAGGACAAGAAGCAATGGGCTTAAATTGCAGCAAGGGAGGTTTAGGTTGGACATTAGGAAAAACTTCCTAACTGTTAGGGTGGTTAAGCACTGGAATAAATTGCCTAGGGAGGCTGTGGAATCTCCATCATTGGAGATTTTTAAGAGCAGGTTAGACAAACATCTTAAATAAAAAGATCTGATTTTTCAGAGATGTTAAGCACTCACAACTCCCACTAGTCACTTCTAAAGTACTAAATCACTTCTAAAGTACTACAGTAGAACCTTAGAGTTACAAACACCTTGAGAATGGAGGTTTTTCATCACTCTAAAATGTTCATAACTCTGAACAAAATGTTATGGTTGTTCTTTCAAAAGTTTAAAACTGAACATTGACTTAATACAGCTTTGAAACTTTACTATGCAGGAAGAAAACGCTGCTCGCTCTCTCTCTCTCCTTTTTTTTTTTAGTAGTTTATGTTTAACATAGAGTACAGTGCTATTTGCTTTTTTTTGTGTGTTTGTCTCTGCTGCTGTCTTATTGTGTGCTTCTGGTTCCAAATGAGTTATGTGGTTGACCGGTCAGTTCTTAACTTTGGTGTTTATAACTCTGAGATTCTACTGTAAATTTAAGTCACTTCTAAAAATGGTCTAAATCCCAAGAAAGAAGTTGTCCTTGGTAGTTCTATCACAGGAGAGCACAAGTTTGTTTATTTGCCTTTTCCAGTTGAAATTACAGTAATTAAGACAAACACCTCAATAAAAAATATTGTGATTTTTAAGACATTCAAGCTTCTATACTGAAATCACATCATTTAACACTATTTAAAAATCAAACTAGTCACCGTTTAGATACTCGGAGTTAGATGTAAAACCTGCACAGTCAAATGCAGCCTAAAATTATCAAGATACTTCCCTGAGCCACTATAAAGTACCGAGTGCTAATTATAATTATTTAACATTGAAAAGTGACTAATTTCTGTTTTCTCAGCATCTTGTAAGTGACATGTTCCTAAACTGAAGTTCAGTTCTATTCTGTCACTGTTGAAATCTCTTTCCATTATGGGATTCTGCTTAGGAGTCATTGAACTACAATATCAAATTTAGTCAGCTAACAAGTAAAAATGTGATTATTTTTTTTAAACATGTCAACCTTGCAAACTCCGGGTGACATCTGACAGTCAAGTTGTGTTCTGACTCATGTCGCTACCAGATTCTTCAAGTCCAGTGTTGGCCTTTGATTTATGACTACAGTTGTCACACAGGAGTAACTGAGGTCAGAGTTCATCACACAGTTGAAAAATTACTTACTTAACAGTTCTATTGATGATATGCAATTCAGAACAGAATCCTACTCGTTTTCTAATAGTGATGTTTAGCCAATACAGGTAACAGGAGTACACCAGGAAGTAACAATCAGTCACTAAAATAAACAAATGTAACTGAATAAACAAAGGAAGCAAAATCTGTCAAATAAAGTAGGGGTATTTTTACATAGGGCAGTCGTGCACATTGAAATGCCCTGTACAACCTGTACAGAGTTTCAAGGTGTATTAAGTTCGCTATGTACTGAGTTAGTGCGGACTAGCACTCATGTGCACACAATGCTCTTTTACACTATTTTGACAGTCTTCCAGCTGCCATTCCACACTGCTTTACGTGCCATCATGACCAACCCGTCTGTTTTCCTGTGTGCTTTCCACTGTACCAGGGTCAAGTAGACTGGATGTAGCACCCTGTTTAAATGCTGGCATGCAGCCGGGACTGGTCAATTTCCTCCTAAATTTGAATATTTTAGCATTAAGTTGGTATTAATATAGCAGCGTTACACCATACCACATGCATCTGCTTGGAGCCAAGTAGATGTCGTTGATCTCCTCATCATCTCAGGAGATGCAAGTGTGCAGGTAGTGCTTACCAACAAGCAATGAAAGATGCATTCACATCCATTGCTAAGTAGATGGCCATGAGGGTCACAGCTGGGATGCTATGCAGTGCCGCATCAAGAGCAAAGAGCTCAGAAACCTTCATAGGAAATTCAGGGATCAAAACCAAACCTCCAGCAGCATGTAGCTATAATCTGAGGCAGGTAGTGCTTTCCAGCCTATAACTGTGTCATGAGACAGCACCATCTCCACTTCAGCTTGCCAAATGCACATTCCACTGTCATCCTACAACTACTCAGGCGACAGTTAAACAGTGCCTTTCTTCTATCCAAGTGCCCTACAGATGGTTTCAACAGTGAGGGAATCAGAGGATAGGATGGGTCTCAGATTGACAGGAGTGATCCTGGAGCAAATCTTTCATAATTCATTACACCAAGCAGCTATGAATAACAAAAGATACTAGCATCATGGACGTTTCCAGACCCCTCTGCATTTATGTATGTTACCATGCCAATCAGGCTATAATGCACCACGGAGAAAAATCCCATTCTCTTTATAAACTCTGAGGCCTCGTGTGCGGGGGCCACACGGGTCCCATAAATTGCCCCAAAACAATTTGGGAACCCCATTTGTGCGATGCAATCAATTTCCTGCCAAGCTTTATGACATGTTGCAGCAATACCTCTTTCAAAACAGCATTCACCTGTATCACAAATGGTCCCAGTCAGTCAACCTATCCATGTCAAAATAAATAGCTACTGACCAGTGAGTCAGAAGTGGCCTCCAGATGATGACTTGTTTCTGAACAGTTATAGAAACTCATATGTTGCTATGCTGCCTCTACAGCTTTGGGGTGGACTCAGCACTGATCTGTAGGAAAGCTGCCTTCACCAGCCTAAAATCCTGATGTCATTACTGGTCACCACCCCAGCTCTACAGAACAATCCTTTTGCAGTCGCTGCTTCTTTCCCAAGCCCAGAAATGGCACTGCACTGTGTGAAGCTACTCCAAGAAAAGTTTGTGCAGGCGCACTTGCTCAGTATCCTCCTCCTCCTCTCCCTGCTCCTGCTGGAACAGCCACTGTTGCAGGAAGTGCTTAGTTGCTTGGGTGGAGAGGAACTTATGCAGCATACAGCATCAGGAAGGACAATTCAGGAATAAGCAGAAGGGCGGGAGAAAACTGATGGGTGCTTGTGTTATGATACAAGAGAGAATGGCTGCAGTCTTGAGTTAAATCACTTAGACGTTTGCCCCCCAAAATAGTTACAAGGTCATTCTGTACCTTCTCTGACTTGAGCACCACCAATTACAGTCCCACCGACTAACTGTCAAGATGGGGCATGGAAAAAAGACCATCTTGGAAATAATTGAGGACTAGCCTCTTCACAGATCAGAACCAGGATCATGAAGGATTTAACATAGGAAAGCCCCTTCGTTTTCAGTTTAAGCCAATTTTTACTGAAAATTTCCCAGGTTTTACAAAAAGTATTATTCAGTCTTTTCTGATTTTCACCCTACTTTTGTATCATCCAAATATATAAAAAATAATTGTTTTATTAGGAAAATACAATACATTGCATGAGATACCAGTATTACAATAATACATCAGTTGGTGTGTATATTCAAAGCTGCCTGGTGACGTAAGGCTATGTATTAGTCTAGAACAGGGGTGGCCAACCTGTGGCTCCGGAGCCACATGCGGCTCTTCAGAAGTTAATATGCGGCTCCTTGTATAGGCACCGACTCCAGGGCTCGAGCTACAGGCACCGACTTTCCAATGTGCCAGGTTGTGCTCGCTGCTCAACCCCTGGCTCTGCCACAGGCCCTGCCCCCACTCCACCCCTTCCTAATCCCTCCCCAGATCCTGCCATACCCTCGCTCCTCCCGCATGCCACGAAACAGCTGATTGAGAGATTCAGGGTGGGGGAGGGTAGGCACTGATCAGTGGGGCTGTGCAACAGCGAGTGCCTACGGGAGTAAGGAGGGGTAGGGAAGGTGGATGGGAGGTGCTGGGATTGGGGGGAGCTGATGGAGGTTGCTGACGTATTACTGTGGCTCTTTGGCAATGTACATTGGTAAATTCTGGCTCCTTCTCTGGCTCAAGTTGGCCACCCTGGGTCTAAAAGATACACACAATAATCACTTAGACGTTTGTCCCCCAAAATAGTTACAAGGTCATTCTGTACCGTCTTTGACTTGAGCACCACCAATTACAGTCCCACTGACTAACTGTCAAGATGGGGCATGGAAGAAAGACCATCTTGGAAATAATTGGGGACTAGCCTCTTCATAGATCAGAACCAGGATCATGAAGGATTTGATGCACAGGCATGCACGCATGCACACTCTGAAGTGTGTGCACATCTGAATGTACTGATAAATCAAACTCACCACGTACACATTTCAAGCTGTCAGCAGATAACAGTTTAAAGATCTGATACATTAAAATGGGAAGAAAACGAAAATCAGTATCAGAATACATTTCAGAACACAAAGAAGAATTCAAAAGTTTTAAAAAAACAGAGAAAAAAGATGAAGTTGAGTGTATGCACTGCAAATGGTGTGGCCAATTATTAAATGTAAATATTTAAAGGCTAATAGTTTTAAGTCTACAAAAGTAAGCTGTTTAGTCAAATGAAAAGTTTTATTTGGGGATTAGAGATGTATTGTTTTCTTAAACTCAGAGGTGGTGTGTTTTGAGTGCTGTTTTAGTTTTGCAGCAAACCACATTGATAAAAAGAATTCAAAGCATTAATCTACTGAATACTTCCCCACCCCATCTTTCTATCTACCAAAATAAACCCCAAAAAATTAATAGTTTTTTTTGCACTGATTTTCACCTGTTTTTGTTGTGATAATAAACACTTATAAATTCCTAGAAAAAAAATTTAAACTGAAAATGAAGAGCCCTACACATAAAATAGAAGTCAGTGAACTGCACCATGTAGCCCTATAATGTGCTCCCGCTCCCTCTCCCTCCTGTTTGATCCGTTTAGGAAGGTGTTCACTTTGTTATTAGCCATTGCTGTTTATATGTGAACTCTGCAGTCAAACCCAGTTAGGGCATGTTGTAGTAACCCAGTCTGGAGGTGAAAAACATGCAAATTAATGTGGCTAAACCTTCGAGAGAAAGGGCAGTTTTCAGCTAGCAAGAAAATGAAAGGCATTTCTGGCCTCAGCTGCTATCAGGATATCTACTCCGGAGGGGATTCCACATGACTGCGCGCCCACAGAAAAAAAACACCCCTCTCCTCCGAATTCCTGTGCTTCTCTCCAGAAAACAGCAGGGACGCAAAGGTAAGATGCAGGAGGAGCAAACCATGGGTGCGATTTGGGGGATGGGGGGGTTGCATGAGGGGCACATAGAGTTACATGCCACTGCCCCCATCTCATTCCTGGATAGAGTGACCAGATGTCCCGATTTTATAGGGACAGTCCTGATTTTTGGGTCTTTTTCTTATATAGGGTCCTATTATCCTCCACCCCCGTCCTGATTTTTCACAGCTGCTGTCTGGTCACCCTATTTCTGGAAGCACAGAGCTGCCCAGCTGAAGGAGGCTGTCTGGGCTCTGCAGACTCTGCAGCTGATTGTCGCCTCCTGGGTCCTAGTGCCAGCCGTGCTCCCCTTCTGCGTGCTGGAAGCCTTTTTTTTCCTGTGCAACTGTGAGTGACTGTGGTGGGACCGGGAGTAAGGAGGGGTAGGGAAGGAAAGGGGGTGGAATAGGGCAAGGGGAGGAGAATGTGGGAGAGAGGGGAGGAGAGTGGAGAAGAGAAGGGGATAGGGAAATCACAGGGGGAAGCGGGAGTCCAGCATACAGCATCCCCTTGGCAGCAGCTGGGGTGCCCTGTTAAGCAGGCCCATTGAACCTTCACAAGGCCTACCTGCCTACATCTACCTGGACCCTTCTGATGATCCCCCCATACCCATCCCCTCACACTCAGACCCACCCCCTGAGCCCCAACCACCTTCATCTGGATTCCCTAAAGAGTTCCATTATCCCTGCACCCGGAACCTCCCATGAGCCTCTGTGCACCCAGATCTCCCACTGAGCCACCCATACCTAGATTTCCCCACACAGAAACCTCTCACCCCACACCTGGATCCCCCCCACACTTGGATCCTGCTGAGCTGAGCCTGCCCACCCACACCTAGTGCACTTGGCACAGAGGGGCAGGGCCCCGGGGTGCATCTGGGGCGGGCACGGCCCTTGCACTGTGTCAGGGTCAGATACAACCTCACTGCCAAGTCCCTTTGAAGTGGGTGTTCAGGGTAATCTCCCACCTCAATGCAGCCTGTTGCCTGTGCTCCCCATTGCCATGCTGGAGCCACATTTATTTATTTATTAACCAATAAAATTTGAAGAATTTTAAAATATTGTGCACATAATTTTTTGGCACAGAATTCCCTCAGGAGCAGGTATCCAGAGCAGCAGTGAATCCAACAGACACCCTTAAGGGTGTGGTCATAACTCCTGCCAATTTCTCAGCATGTTTTCCTCTCCCTAGCAAAGTTAGCTTCATCTCAACCAGAATACACTTAGCCAACTTCCTTCCGTCCTGACTCGGATTTCCTTCAAACACGTGAAACACAGCACTGTCTGTGCTAGATGAGAAAAGGAAGAAGAGCTGTGTACACTGAGCAAGTTTTTGGCAGTATAACCCATGGCATTTCACAATCTAACTCAGGGGTCGGCAGCCTTTCAGAAGTGGTGTGCCGAGTCTCCATTTATTCACTCTAATTTAAGGTTTCACGTGCCAGTAATACATTTTAGAAGGTCTCTTTCTATAAGTCTATAAAATAGAACTAAACTATTGTTGTACGTAAAGTAAATAAGATTGTTAAAGAAGCTTCATTTAAAATTAAATTACAATGCAGAGCCCCCCGAACCAGTAGCCAGGCAGTGTGAGTGCCACTGAAAATCAGTTTGCATGCCACCTTTGGCACGCGTGCCATAGGCTCCCTACCCCTGATCTAACTTCTAGTCTTATATAAATGTTGACTAAAGGGCAACAGGGCTGAGTCCTGCAAGACTCCAAAGAGAAGACTGCTTGGGAAAGAGAAGAATCTGTCCACCCTTTGGGATCCAGGGGAGGGGAATGAACGAAGTCAGCTTTAATACAGCTCCACCCACTGATGTAAGATCTTTTTGACAAGCCGGCAGCATTTCATGTTACACATGTCAGAAATCACTGATAATCTGAACAGAATCTTGGGCGGGGGGAGGATGTCTTGCCACAGCCATCATTCACCAATGCAATCAAAGCCAGGGGTCGGCAACCTTTCAGAAGTGGTGTGCCAAGTCGTCATTTATTCACTCTAATTTAAGGCTTCATGTGCCAGTAATAGATTTTAGAAGGTCTCTTTCTGTAAGTCTATAATATATAACTAAACTATTGTTGTATGTAAAGTAAATAAAATGTTTAAGAAGGTTAATTTAAATTAAAATTAAACTTAATTAAAATGCAGAGCCCCCCAGACCTGTGGCCAGGACCCAGGCAGTGTGAGTGCCTCTGAAAATCAGCTCGCGTGCCACCTTCAGCACCCGTGTCATAGGTTGCCTACCCCGATCAAAGCTCTCTCATTGCTATAATCAGGTTGAAGTGAAAATGGTTAAAAATAGCGGCAGAGACCAAAAGTCCGCTCATCCCAGCTTTCTCAATAAACCTGCCTCTGAAGAAGAGATTAGTAAGCAAGCAGCAGTTAAAGGGTCCAAAACATCAAAAAGGCTTTCTGATCACAGTCCAGTTCACCATAAAGGCTGGTAGAATTCCCTGACTAAGGGTGGTATTATTGATCTTGGTCAAGCAGCAAGCTCTCACTAAACAAACAAGCGGGACATTGCTTTTAGTTCACAGATGGTTTCCCCGAAATGCAACCTAATAAATATAGAGTCTAGGGGCATAGAGTATATCAGTTTGAATCATGAACAAGTTAAATCATGTACACCAAATTTTGGTTCTTCAGCGGACCTTTCATCTCCAGTAAGTTAGCAACATGGTCCGCCTTAGGATCCTAGCACTATACAGATGACTGAACATGAGTACTTGTTTACAGGATCCATGTATTAATGAGCCACTAATGTACATCACAATCACATGGTAACAAAATCCCCTGCAAAATTTAGTAGACTGGAAGGTTCCAATGATTCAATCTGGTTCTATATGCCAATTCTAAATCCAAGCTGTATCTTCAAGTATTCTCTATTTATTGTATTTAGGTAAATGGCAATCCCACATTCCCTCATGTTGGTAATATTTCTGACTTCCCTGTATTTCCTTTGGACCAACCAGGAGGCTAGCCTCCTGAAGAACAGGTCCAGATGGCAAGCTTATCCCTGTTGTCAGAAAAAGATCACATCGTTTTCATATGACTTTTGGTAGCAATGAATTGGTGGCAAACGTAAGTCAGCTGACCTTGTCTTGTACAATGCTTCTGCTGCCAGAAATTTGTGGTCCCTCATTCCAGAGAATTATTTCTGCACCTTCCTGAGATGAGCTGACAGGAATACATCTATCTTTGGCTCCTCTAAGACAGAGGCTATCCAGCAAAAGGCAACATTCTTCACACTCCATAAACCTTCACTTATGGATTGCCGGGTCAGCCAATTCACTGTAGTTTAGCAAGAAAAGGTTTGCTTTTATTTGTTGTCCCCATTGCCATCCTCCCTTATCCATTTCTACCAAACACATCCAATGTGGTCCCTGTTCTCTCTAAGATCTGAGGAGAAATCTGTTCACTTTGAATGCCAAGTGCCTCAACTGTTCTGTGACCTGGTCTCAAACTTATCAGGAGGCTCTTTTCTGGGACCTTTTCATTGGAAAGGGCTATGCATGTCCATTACTGTCCTTGTTACTAACCCATGGTCACCAGGAACGATAGGAGACAACAAAAGATATAACAGCTGTCTCCCCCATATACCAGTTCACTGAAAATCTGGGAATTCTTGATAGCCAGACAAAGGATCGCTTCCCTTAAATGCTCATGAAATTCACATTCAGAAGCTGTTGTGACTCTGCTGGAGCCCCTGCTGTCATCTACATGAGTGGATGACATTCATCCACTATTATTTGTATTGCAGGAGCACTTAGAGAGCCCAACCAAAATCGGGGCCCTACTGTGCTTGGCTATGTACATTTGCATAGTGAGAGACAGTCCCACCCCTGGAACCAGAGAACTTACAACATTAATACACAAGACAAAAGGATGGCAGAAGAAAACAGAGGCATGGAAAAGGGAAGTATGTAATCCAAGTCACATGAGAGGTCAATGACAGAGTTAGGAGCACAACCTACTTCTATCTTCAAGTCCAGGGGCCTGCTCACTAGATCAGTAGTTCTCAATTTTTTTGCTTACCAGGAACCACTTTCCATCTCCTGAGGATATAGTTGGAATCACTCTTCCACTTCCCAATATGGAATAGAGTGGTCACAAACCCCAGACCAAGAACCCATACACACATCTTCCCTCTGGAGGTATCTTTCTAGACAAGCGATATAGGACCTAACCATTTTACTAGTCTATCAAGATAGCTACACCAAGCATGCTGAATGGCAGAAGCATTGTTTTGCATTGGGTCAAGTCTCCTGAGGTCTCTGACTCTGTTTTGGAAAACTACTCGGCAGAGGAAAGAAGACCTCAGCATCGTGGCGTCACAGCAAAATGAAGTTGTCTATGAGATGTTCAAAAAGTACCTTTTATAGCAAGGAGACAGTGAAATCTGATGAAAAATCCCATTCCACGATGTGAATTCACTGTTACAAATGTTCAGAAAGAAGAAGAAAAAAAAAAAAAAAAAAAAAAAAAAAAAAAGGCTCAGCTTCCTGGAGATAAGATTTTTAAAAATTACATGATTTAAATGATTTGCTGTACTGGAGAAACAACTAATAAAACAAACTAGCTACTTCCTCTCCCATATCTCATGGAGACCTAAGTTAGTAACAAGTCCAGTAATAGGAAGATCTGGAAGTTAGTCAATGGGCAATTCCCAATGCCATCTACTGGAAGTCAAATGTAACTACCTCCAAATCCTTAACTAGAATACCTACCCATATGCACCAAAGTGCCAGACATACTAATAAGTGAGAAACCCTGCTTTCGGAGACCATGCACTCATTAAAACAAATTACCTTTGCAACAAGTCAACTAAAATCAAATAAAAACACAACTGACATTTTACTAAAGCAAGTAAAAATCATGAATTATAGTAATTAGCTCAGTCAAGCAAGTTATTATGAATAACTTGTAAATCCTAGTACTGGAATAAAACATATTTCAAATTAATCACTAGGCCAACATTTTCAAACTTGGGTCCAGATCCACAAAGGGATTTGAGCATTAGACGCAGCCATCAGAGCTCTAATCACCAGGCTATGAAGTTATTCTCACTCTCTCTCTCTGGCCCAATGATTCTTTAATTATTTATCCACAGTGGAACAGCTTCAACCAGAGAGACTGAGGGAGCCCCACATCAGAATATCCCATAGCCCAGTGGTTACAGCATTCTCCTAATAGGTGGGAAACCTCTGTTCATATCCTCTCATCCAAGCAGGCAGAAGGACAAATTAATCCTGGGTCTCTCACATCTCAGGGAAGTGCTCTAACCACTGGGCTAAAAGGTAGAAGGTGGGCACCACCATAACCTCCTTCAGATAGGTACGTTCACAGTCATTGCATAGAGCACATCTACTGAAGTGAGCCCCACAGGCAAAACAGGCACTCCTCCACCTATCTTCCCCCAGTTTGTGGATCATGGTGGGGCTTAGCCAGGAGATACAAGTCCAGAAGCCTATAGTGAAGCAGCAGTGTGCATGCCCAGGGATAGAAATCCAGGTGCCTAGGAAACTTTTACAGCAGAAAAGTAGGCGTTGAGTGAGTGCAGGTATCAACAGGGTTCAGTGGCAGCTGAGGTTTTGTGGATCACAGTGGCACCTAAAACACTTAGGTGCCTGAAGTTAATCACATAAATAAAAGTGGCCTGACTGGAAATCAATGAAGTATGGATTTAATTACCCAACTTCAAGTACCAAATTTGAAAATTGTGGTCTAAGAACATTTAGAGAGTAGAATAGCTAAACAGAAAGCCTATCCTCACAAAGAGAATTTCAATAGAAATCAGACTAAGACTTTAGAGTGGAACTTCTACTACCTCTACTACTTCTTGTAGTTGTAAACCAAAAACCTAATTTGTAATTCCATAGATTTACAATTAAGTTTTGTATTGCAGAATTTTAACAAGCCTACAGCACACTGAGTCCTTTCCAGTAATAAGTTCTGCAGTGTCAAAGCAGCCACTTCTCCAGCTGGTCTAGGCCACACACAATACAGGCTTCATTAAAGAAAACAGAAAAGGAAAAAGGAAAGAGATGAAACTGGGAATAGACTCCATGAAAATAAAATGAAACATTCTTAGCATACAGGAAGATGAGACTTTAAAAAAAAGATACTTTGCTATTTTTTCAAACTAAAGTTAGATACTAATTTATCAACAACCACATGACTTAAGATGCAAGTACAGCAAAAGAGTATTAGGTGGCTGTACATTGTTTCCACTAAAGAACATAAGGGTATGGTTTAAAATTTTCCAGTGAGTACTCAGTTACATTGTACACAAGAGGAGCAAATAAATGAAAGGCCACTGCTGAATCAGAAGTTGTTTAGCAAGAACAACCACGTACCAATCTTATGATGATCCCAGTTTCTTAGGTACCCCGCAGGTGAACAGTATGCTGGATCTACATGGAACTCTTTGTTCAGCTTACCATAGAAAACATCTCTTCAAGTCAAGGTCATGGCATGGGAGTGCACAGAAAATAAAAGCACATATACTCACAGACTTTAAGGTCAAAAGGGACCATTATGATCATCTAGTCTGACCTCTTGCACAATCTCATCCACCCACTCCTGAAATAAACCCCTAACTTGTGTCAGAAGTATTGAAGTCCTCAAATCAGGGTTAAAAGACTTCAAGGTGCATTCCAGCTGGCTGTCTTCTTATCAGAAGACTAGAATACGAAAGTATACCAAATTTCTATTTGTAATTTAACCATTTGAAGAACCATACATGAAAAAGAGGGGAGAGGGTTATTTTATTTTTTAATTTGTGTCACCAACGACATTCAAAGACCCCTATTGCCTAATAGTTATTTAAGACTTGAATCTCTTTGATAGCTCAACACATTAGTATAAAAAAAATGAAGGAGGAATTCATCGTTTAAGTCATTTTCTGAACTTTAACATTTTATTATATATCAAAATAATATATATGTAGGGGGCTGTTTGGCTGATTTTGTTCAGGTTTGTTTTTTAAAAAAAGATTTTATTTTTAATCAGATTTATAGAGCTTGCAGAACTTTTTTCTAACTGATGTTTAGCAGGTGAATTTCAGAAGCATGTACAGAAATTGCTTCATCGTAACTGCTATGAATTGCATTTAATACAGAAGCTTTTTTCCTTCTTGTCTAAGGTAAAGGTAAAAAAAAAAAAAAACCTT
Organism: Dermatemys mawii; assembly: GCA_007922305.1. Lineage (NCBI taxonomy): Eukaryota > Metazoa > Chordata > Testudines > Dermatemydidae > Dermatemys > Dermatemys mawii. The sequence continues at coordinate 40,751,178 of ML677352.1, read as the reverse complement.
CATGACACACCAGCTTTGAAAGTCAAATTGAGAAGTCATCTGTCAGACTCACCCAAATAAAAGGAATCTGTGACTACAATAAAAAAGCAGTTTGAAGATTGAGTCATCTGGTAATGTAGAAACAGATTTGCAAAGTATTCTTTAATAAAAATATATCAGCATACTTACCGATATCATAAACACTGACATTCTGGGGAAATGGGAGAGCTCCTGGAATTTATGCCAGGATAAAATTTTGCTTAGTGCCGCTCTTCTGCAACTGCTTACAAAGCTCTCATCACAACAATATCTGAGCATCTCACAATTATTAATGAATTTTACTCACAACAAACCTGTCGATTGGACCAGTATTTGCCCCATTTTACAGCTGGGAAATTGAGGCACAAGGCATTTATGGTACTTGCCCAAGGTCAGAGAGGAAATTTGTGGCTCAACCATGGATTGAAACCATGTCTTCCAAGCCCCAGTCCAGAGTTGTAATCTTTAGACCAGGGGTCTCAAAGTTTGAAGACAAGGGCCATATTAGATTTTTGAAAGGGCTTCACAGGCCGAAGCAACTGTGAAAAAATTCAATATATGCAAAATCCCACCCCCTTTTACTCTTCCAACCCCGTGGGCTGGCTAAAAACAGCCCGTGGGCTGTAGTTTGCCCACCCCTGGACTACATGACCACAACAGTCCATTCTGGCCTTGGAATCTATTAAAATTGTTTTAATAATCTGACCTTTTTAAAAATTGTTTTTAAATAAAGAACTCATTTTCTGAGATCCTGCTCTGTGAAACATTTATTGCAGGTCTGAAGTCTGAAAACCACATACAATAGTCTGAAGTGCTAATACACTAATTTTTACAGTTTCAATCTACTTTGTTTTTGCACAAAAAAAAGTAGGAGGAGGGGTAAATTTAAGATTATTTGCATCCTACTTCCAAAAACTGCTTTTAAACAATACTGGCCCCAAAACTGGAGGCTACATTTAAGCCAAGCCTGCACATTTTGCATAGGTAAGACTATAGGACTGGTTTCAGTGACATGCAGCTCATTTCCCCTTTTCAGGTGTACGGTTCATTTTCCAGCATAAGTGATCACAGACTAACAATTTTGGTTAGAGTTCTGTTGAATTTTTCCCTGTACTTATCACATTTAGACACAGCTGAAGTGGTAAGATTCAGAGATATTGATCACATTTCTCCCACTTAAATTTTCCCCATTGAACCCTTAAGATTAAAAATGTGAGGAATGGTAATTTCCAACTCCTAAATTATTTTGCAAAATCCAGAATGCCAGCTGAGTATGCTATATTATTAACTTCAATTCTCCTTCCCCTTCTCTGTGTTGGATCTCACTCTGCTCATCAAACTCTCTTAAAAGATGAGTCCAACTCTGCAGCTGCTATACATACAAAACGTCCACAGATTTCACTGGGAGCTACATATACAAAAGGACCACGGGATCAAATGAGATGGATGATATATGGCTCAATCTACCTCCCTTCTTTTATTTGGAATGTTAATTAAAAACCCAAAAGAAGAAGAATTTTCAAAATCCCATTAGCAAAGACAATTTGTAATCCTCTTTGTAGCCCAAGCTACAATTTTCCTTCTTCAAGACTTCTTGCCTGGACCCCTTGGTATATTACAAAGTCTTTAAGATGTACTCTTACCTACCTTCAATTATCTGAGTATTTGAATAATTAAGATACAAAAAATTAATTTTACACAACAGAAGAACCAAAGTAGGAGATACACAACAGACAGAACATAAAAGTAGGAGATGACTGATACAAACATTTTTCACATTATCTTTCATAACTATTTCTTTCAATATTTCAAGGTTTATTGATTTAATTTTAAAGTACAGTTGATACATCAGAGAAGACTATAAAAAAATATTCAAACAAACTATTCAAGAGGGTTTCCTTCTAGAATAGTGTTGTATTGGCATTTCTCTCTCCATTCGCCCCCTTTTTTTGTAGAGTTGACTACTTAGATTATAAACTCTTTGTATAAAGACCTACCCATCTTCCTAAGAGCTTTACAGAAGATATTTTACAACTTTTGGGGTTCTCCTTAAATAAACATTCTACATTTCTCTTCCCTTATTCTTCATTAGATTTACTTGAGTTTGATCCTGCTTTGAGCAGGGGATTGGACTAGATGACCTCCTGAGGTCTCTTCGAACCCTAATCTTCTATGATTACTAACAGTTGCATAAAAAGATAATATGTTTCAGAGATCTTCTAATTCTTGGATTTATTCTGTCTGTAAAATTATTCTGCTGTATATGATTAAATTCCCGCAACCACTAATTGTTGTCACCAACAGTTTTAACATTCCCAGTTGAGAATAAGAAACAGAGGAAGATTAAATAAAAACTGAAGCTGAATTGATGCTTTCCATATGCAAGTACCCTTTGCAATAGAGAAAAAGTATTTTTAAAGAAAGCAGAATTATTGTGAATTAAAGTGTCAGTTATTCAGTTACAGTACTGCAAAAACAAAGAAGTATAGCAATATCATTTAAGGAGAATTATGTCAATCAATTTTAAAGTTTCGCAAACATGAATATGCTATAACTGGTAAAAAAAAAAATCCCAGAAGCATGGTTGTGATCTGCTGAGGTGGTAATAGACTAGAACATCCTGACTTAAGAAGACACTGCTGTTCTCCCTGTGCTTCAAATTCTAGTTTGGTGGACTATAATGTTTGATATTAATTTAAAAACTATCCAGTAAGAGACAAGCAAGGAGTTAACGTCAAAACAAGAATGTAGCTTTATAGTACATCTCCCACAAACTTCAGATTTGCCTAAGTGTTTTATGAAGGCGTTCTTCAATCCATAGGAGAAAGAGCTGCTCAACCAGTAAGGCACACAATAAAGGCTCCTGGATGGTCTACTCTGATGGACTGAAGATGTGTGACCAGCATAAAAGGCCTTTAATTTCTGCAAGGCATGGTTTGGTTTGAAAAGTATGTTGTCTTCAAATAAATTCATTCTGAAGTTAAGGATAACATATGGCTCCAGCCAGTTGATGTGCCATTTCCTTTCATCCAGACTATGTGGGACAAGTAACTACCTGAGGATGCTTCTCAGTCTTTTCATGCTGGCACTTTGTGGTAGTCATAAGTTGGAGGTTCACCTAATGGTTCCACCCATTAAAAAAAAAGTGGTTCATGTCCTGCCACCACCTTAGAGAGGCTTGGGCTTCTACAGAAAGATGAACTTGTGGATAACTTACTCCTGTTATACAATGAAAGCAAGAAACAGAGGTATAGAATGTAAGCTGAACCTTAAGTACCTCTCAAATACTGAGGAAGTCACCAGGCTCACAAGATGCAGAACTTGGGTTGAATTAAAGAAGATCAAGAAAGCTTTCAATACTACATATAAAATCAGATGTGCTTAGCCCTTTCAGAGTATTGAACAGGGGTCAAAACAAAGTAACAAGTTCTTTTCTTTATTTAATCAGGAATTCATGCAAGGCAAGGCACCAATTATTTGAAACACAGAGTCCTGAGTTATCTACATGGTTGGCCCAGTCTCCAAGCAGGTGCAGTCCTACTTAAATCCTGCACCCTGAGAGATTCTGTCACCACTTCAGTGGCATTCCAGTGCAGCATCACTAGTTATGAAGATAACAAAACAAGGCTCTCTCTCTCTCAGGAGTTTATTATGAAATTCCAACCAGCTCCTTGGCCAGCTCTTATTTTACACTAGAAACGCTTTAGAGGCAAAGAAGGTATCAAGAATAATGTTAGCATCATCAAGTAATCAAATTTTATATAATTGCTGGCAAAATGAATACAGGATGCTAAATGGCACGACTTTAGGGATAACTAGACATTTGACAGGTGGCCTGCAGTTCTGAGATATTTAGCGTAGGTGTTAAGATCAAATTGCTGTAGTCATGGGCACTCCCAAGAATATGCAAATAGCATCCTTATAAATCTCTGTGATAAAGTCCCTCCTGTGATGTAATCTGTCAAAGGCCTTTTGAAATGCTATGCCCCAATTTATTCCTCAGCCAGCAAGGAATTCAAATGCTATGGAAATTAATCTCAGGCCTATGGGAAAGGAGTGCTTATATTTGTAGACAGCTCTCTCTTTTAAGAGTATAACCTTTCCATCTTCCTAGAAGTAACAAGGAATATTGAAAGTGGAAAGTCTCAGGACTCCAACAGAAATAAAGCATGCTACCCGCCCTGCCCCAGGCAAAAAAGGAAAAGCAAATTTGGTAAGTGCAGTTCTTTCACATGACTGATAGTTTCCAAAGTACTTTTCATACAAATAAAAAAACACACACCTATGTTGTATTTTCCATTACCCAAACAACCCCCCACCCCTTTTTCGCTCAGTGAAAATGTATACCTAGCTCCTGAGTCATGGGTATAATCACGATATTTCTTTGTTGAAAGAATTGAAGCTAATTTCATTAATATAACAGGTGTTAATTGACATGGCATTTCAGAAAAAAGCCTAGCACTACCACTCCTAAAACAGTATGATAGGTCTGTTTCAGTGACCTACTGCCCCAAATACCTACATGAGTGTGGTGGCAGACCTGATGACATGATTACTGTGCTGTGAAGAATCTCTTCAAGCAAGTTTGGTAATGAAGCCATCATAAACTTCTTTCTGAAGTTGAATTAGTGCTCCAGATTGAATTACTATGGTTTCTCATACTATGGCTCCAATGCACAAAAATCCTATAGTATTCTCATTCATCTCTATAAATGTAGTATTAATTAGTATTTCTAATTAAATATCTACCATTGCATGGGAAAGAACAGCCAGCTTCACCATGAATAGTCAAAGTTGTTACACTAAAAGATTAGCATTCCAATTACTCTGGTTTCTAAAAAGGACACCATTCTTACTCTCAGGGTTGGTCTACACTAGGGGGAGGGATCGACCGAAGACACACAACTTTAGCTACGTGAATAATGTAGCTGAAGTTGGCATATCTTCGGCCGATTTACCTGTCGTCCTCACGGCGGCAGCAGTTGGCATCGGGCTCCCCCGTCAACTCCAGCTTGCGCCTTTTGGCGAGCTGGAGTTCCGGAGTTGACTGGAGCACTGTTGGTGATCGATTTATCGCATCTTGATGAGACGTGATAAAATCACTACCCGCCAATCTGGCGGGTAGTGAAATCATAGCCTCAGTCTTCTCCAATTTGTAATTCTTCTGGTTCTGTCTTTCGATTCATACCCTGTCTAAAGACCAAAGAGGTTACAAGTAAATCAAACTAAATCTGTTCTGAAGAACATGAGCTTTACTCCTTGTTCAGCTGAAGTCTTAATGGTCTCAAGTTGCAGTAGGGGGAGGTTTAGGTTGGATATTAGGAAAATCTTTTTCACTAGGAGGGTGGTGAAGCACTGGAATGGGTGACCTAGGGAGGTGGTGGAATCTCCTTCCTCAGAAGTTTTTAAGGTCAGGCTTGGCAAAGGCCTGGTGGGGACGATTTAGTTTGGGACTGGTCCTGCTTTAAGCAGTGAGTTGGACTAGGTGACCTCCTGTGGTCCCTTCCAACCCTGATATTCTATGAGTCTATGAACATGAAAGTATCTAAACAAGTTAAGTGCTGGTTCTTCAGAAAAGCATGAAAAACAAAGACAATACAGCCAAGGTTTTGGGAGCACACAGTGACAATCACAATAACCAAGCCACAGAACAGTAAGCGTACAATATGCTTTTCTAGTCTGTCTTGATATTTCATTTCTAGTGCTAATTATATTAACAAAACCATTTGTGTTGCAAACTAAAATGTTCAGTTACCAGTCCCAGTGCTGTTCCTGCTTCCTAGAAGCAACAGAGCTGTAAAATGTAGGGTTGAAGCAGTAAGCAGGGAAAGAAAAGCTATTATATACGTTAGACTCAGAAGTATAGATTTCAGTACTTTAAGGTTGTCTACAGTTCTTTCTTTTCAGAAGTTCTAAGCTTGTGCCGTAGCTTTTAACTTTTAAAATGGATCTTTTACAAAACAGGAACTATTTAGAATTTAGAGATCAATTTTTTTTCATCCATAGACAAAATGTAATCTGTACTATCATCCCTGAAATCCTTATGAAAACACTTTACATCAGTGGTTCTCAAACTTGTTGATTTGGTGACCCCTTTTTGCTCTGCCGTGTCCTCTCATGCCCTGGGCATGTCCGCCGAAATGCCGCCAAATTGAACTCTTCCGGTTTCGGTGGCATTTCAGCGGACATGCAGCTTTCGTCTCTGTGTCTGCCAAAATGCCACCAATAGCGGAAGCTTGCACTTCGGCGGTTTTTCGGTGGACTCACTTGCATGTTTGGTGCTTCCGACGAAATACCGCCGAACATGTCGGCAGCTCGCAACCACCCTGGAATCGGCCCGTGATCCCTGGGGGGGTCACGACCCCCAGTTTGAGACCCACTGATGTATAAGAATCCTAATTCTCATTCAGTCCTCAAGGAGAGACCTCGAGAAGGAGACTTGCTGCAGCAAAGCTACAGGGGTCTTTTGAGGCTGCCCCTGCCCTGCAACTCCGTCCTGCCTGACTGTTGTCAGGGTCTCTCGGTGAGGTCACTGCCTCTCAAACACTTTTGCCCAATAGGCTGAGGTCCTGCAAAAGGCCTTTGTGACTGCCACATCCACCCCTCCCCTATAAAGCTGATGTCGTGCCCCTTGTCAGCCTCTTTGAATGTTTGAGTTGCTTCCCCTGGATCTAACCACTCAATGACTGTTGATCCTGGGGATCAAGCCAGCTACACAGTAAAGCATCAGAGGCTGTTCCCAATGCCACACTCAGTTTTTCATAAATTAGTAGACTTTAAAGTGAGAAGGGACCACCAGAGCATCTAATCTGAGCCCCTACATATCCTAGCCCTCGATATATCACAACAGCTAAGTTTTGATCAAAGCATATATCAGAAAAGCAAGTAGTCTTCATTAGAAGACATCAAGAGATGGAGAATGTACCACTTCCTTTGGTAGTTTGTTCCAAAGGTGAATCATCCTCACTGTTAAATATTTATGCCTTATTTCTAATACGAATTTGTCTGTTTTCACCTTCCAGCCAGTGGGTCTTTTTATGCCTTTCTCTGCAAGATTAAAGAGCCCTTTAGAACCCAGTGTTTTCTCTCCATGAAAGTACTCAGATACTTCAAAAATGTCACCTCTTGACCTTCCCTTCTGATAACTAAACAGGTTGAGTTCTTTCAGTAGCTCACAGGAAGGCATTTTTCCGAGGATGGACTCTTGTCTTCCTCTCTAGTGACCTCCACTGCCAAAGACACTACCCACCCCAGCCCATTGACAGAGGAGCTCATCTCCATTCCCTCAGTCTTCCTATGATAGCTATTCCTTGGCAGTTTTTGTCAGATTTCTCTTTCTGGTTTTGGTGATTGTATTCTTCCATTCCCATTGGTGGCTACACATTGGGAGGGGACTTGCTCCATCCCTGGCCACCTTAACCTAGTATTTCCTGTGCCCAGAATTCAGTCGGCACCAGGTGGATCAGACTGAACAAACCAAACCTCTCTGAGGCTCTTACATTCTAAACAAGGATACTTGTTTTCTAGCAAAATGAGTAGTAGGAAAGGAGAAAACTCCAGAGAGGTTCCTCCTCACGCTCAAGTACATGAATCCTAATTCTCACTCAGTCCTCCAGGAGAAACCTTGAGATAGAAATTTGCTGCAGCAAAGCCACGGGGGGTCTCTGAGGCTGCCCCTGCCCTGCAACTCTGTCCTGACCCCGGCTGATGTCAGGGTCTCTCCTGGTGAGGAGAGGGTGAGATCACTATCTCCTAAACACCTTTGCCCAATAGGCTGAGGTCCTGCAAAAGGCCTTTTGTGATGTCACTGCCACATCCACCCCTCCCCTGCAAGGCTGATGCCCAGCCTTTTTGGATATACTGACTGATAAGAATAAAGTGCTCTCAAATGAGCTACAGACCAACAATTGTTCCTAGTCATTATTCAGCAAGTATTTTAGAAAAACTAGAACATTAGAATCATTAACCGTTCAGAGACAATTATTGGAGAGAAGGAGCAATATTAATCAAATACCTGACTTACATGCAAGGTGTACAAAAAGAACAAAAAGGACCAGAGTCCTTCCTGTCAATAGCCCCTGCTTGGCCAATAAGCATGGAGACTCTGACTGATGGGCACTGAGGGGTCTCATCAGATGTCCCAAAGGGTGGCCTAGGTCACCACCGGAGGGGGTCACTCTCACAGCACTATTCCAGCCCCACCTCTTTGTGAGGGCCTCCCACAATGAGAGCAACCCTCCTCCCCAGACACACACATACCTCTTTGATGGAGGGATGGAAGCAGAAAAAAAGAAGAAGAGAAAGGAGGGAGGAAAAGGGAAAACAAAAAGGACAAACCTCAATGTCCCCAGTGATTCTAAGGGACAAAGTCCTTGGTAGGAAATCAAATTCTGCCATCCTAACATTGCGATTTCTGTGCCTAGAATTGAGCTGGCACCAAGTGGCTCAGACTGAACAGGTTCCAAACCTCTCAGAGACTCTGATCTTCTAAACAAGGACTGCAAAATCAGTAGTAGGAAAAGAGACAACTCTGAAGAAGTTCACCTTCTTGTATAATAATAGTTTATCAGTGTGGGGTTAAATTGATTTTAAAAAAGGAAAAGTATAGTTTCTGATACCACGCCCTTTAAATACTATGCTCTGCATTTCATTTGCTTCAGGTGTTTTTTTAAAACATGTATAAGGATTTTTCCAACTCCATTATTCATTTTTATAAGATCTTCTCAACAAGGGAGAATCTGATTTTATAGGGCAAACAGTAAAACTATACACAAAGTGCTGTCAAATGCACAAAAACTGAGAAACGAAAGGAGGGAGTTTACTATATTTCTTTCAGTTATAGTAATATTAGGTGTCACTTATAGCAATACCAGGTTCAAAGTTTTCAGACAAGCATGATTTACAAGTTGTCTCTTTTAATAAAACTGGAGTTTTGTGGACAATTGTTAGAATAATAAATTGTAAACCCTGGCAACTGCAAAATGTTGGCGGGAATAATAATTTGAAGAGACTACATACACACACAACCCTAGAGTGAAGGTTTAGACAGCAAACTCTTGCCCCAACTGATTGGAAAAATAATGGATTGTAAGCCACAAGAGAAACACACCACAACACATTCATGCAATATTGTGGCTAGAAAGTTTAATGCTCATAAAAATTAGGAAAGAAACAATCTGCAGTTATGATTCTACAGTAACTAATTCAACCATACTGCAGATTCTGTATATACTGAAGCAGCATAGTTATCACAGAAAGCAATAGAACATATTGTAAAATGGAGGTAGTAAATAATGATCCTCCTATGAGATAAGAATGAGAAGTTCTGTGTATTGAGTATTATTATTACTATTAGGGAGGGCTATCTTACAGTTGCTGTAAGAATCAAATATATGAGTAGTCTAACTTGTGTATAGATGGTTGAGATTTCAGCGAATGACTATTTACAGAGATCACTTATTTTATTGTATAGGTCTGATGAGGAAGGTTGGTCTCATCCTGCATCTGAAGCCTCTACTCTCGTACTCTGGCTCCCCTTCCAAGCGTACAGCGACAGGATACCCAAAGAACTCTCTCTTCTGGGGATACAAAAAAACATGGAAAAGAAATGCAGAAATGGGAGCTGGAAAAGATAAGGGTCTGCACAATGACAAGAAAGAGGTCTTCTGTGGATTTGTCATCTCCAAGACATCTTCATGCAGGGTAAGCAGCTTTTTGACTCTTTGCTAGATATAGAGAGAAAATTCCTGGGGCCCTTCTGTTTTTCAATTCCCTCACTGAAAAAAATGTACTTAGGTACTTCTATTGCTCTCATTGCCTAGTACCTGAGCACATCACAAATATTAATGAATTTATATTCACGATATCCCTAAGAGGTAAAGAAGCATTAGTCCCACTTCACACTGTAACTGAGGTGCAGAAAGATTAGGTAACTTGCCAAACATTATACAGAAAGTCTTCAGCAGAGACAAGAATTGAATCCATATATCCTTAGTCCTTGTAATGTATTAAACATAAGACCATCCTTCCTCTCAGGAAGGAAAGCTAAGGACGCAAATTCTACTAGAACTTCAGTGTCCTTGGTGGAAAGTTTCTTCTTCAGGGCTGTGGTTGAGAGCTACTTTCCAACCCTCAGCATAAGCAGCACGGTAGAGATAGGAGGGAGTAGTCTGACCCTCCTTTATCAAAAGTTTCAGCTAAATTTACATTACAACAGCCCAGAGGTAGCTAAAATTTATACCAAAGTATAGGAGGTACATAAAATGGCTTAAAGCCATCTCTTCCCACCTTTCCTCTACCCCAGATCCTTGCACTGATGATAGTGTAATTATAACAGAATCTGGCCCAATGTGTCAGTACATGGAGAGCTAATTAAAAATAAAGAAAAAAATTCAAAAGCCAGCATCTAGTCTTCTTTTAAGCTGAAAACACTGTTCTGAGAACAAAATGTATTTTCTCATTTATAACTCCAGTGTGTGTGGATTTACTAGTAAAACAAGGAAAGGTTCTCTGATTTTATTTTTAATAATCCCAGCAGGAAACTAATAACGTGGGTTTTAGTTAAATTACATGAACATACTATTTGTCCTTACGTAATTATACCAAGACCCCTAAGAAACAGTTTAGTAATCTAAACATCATGTTTATCTAAACGATATTCTTAATATCTAGCATCTTTGGAACTGCAGGTTACAATTCCAGTAGGATTAACTCAACCTTTCGTTTTATGTATCAATCTCCAGCTAATAGGAACCCAACAAATATCTTGCCTGCATAGTTATACCTGCCTCTGGAGATTTCCACAACATTCATCTGATGAAGTGGGTCTTAGCCCACAAAAGCTTATGATCCCTAACATATGTTAGTCTATAAGGTGCTACAAGACTCTTTGTCCCTTTAAAATATTTGAAGACACACACCCCTTCAGCTGCTGGTAGGGAGGAGAAGCATTCTCTCTAGTGCTTCCCATTCATGCCCTGCAATGTCCTGGGTGCTACGAGGGAAGGTTGTGGATTTCTGTTGCTCTACCTACCTCTAACCAAAAGCCTTTCATCTGCTGGCATAGGAGAGAGTGTATTTCTGCTATTCCAACTTTATTTAAGATTTCTCAAGCAGCAGCAAAGTGAAATTTACCTAACACATTCACTGATGCCCCTGGGGTTCTGTATAGCTGCAGTGAAACTGACAAAATTCTGAAGCATGAGAAAAGTTTATGAACAGCAACAGAAGCACTGGATTTGTCTTGTCTGCAGATTTTGGAGGTAAGCACTGCATCAGTTACACATGATTCACCTTTGGATATTTATCTTTGCAACCATAAGGACTAGAACTTTATTTTTTTTTTTTTCAGTAAAAGATGAGAGCTTAGATTCTGCAGAAGTTGAGGGTACTTTCCCAAAATAATTTCTTACTCAAGATGGGCAAAAGGATCTTTTAAGATTTGCTCAATTACACTGGGCCCAGTTCTACCAGTTGTTGCACCACATCTTTTCATAGAAAGCAAAAAGTACACCACTTTCATATCAATTTGCAACTACTAGATAGTTTGCACAGTGAACACAGAATAATTTTTAAAAAATGATAAACAAACCTCTTGATAATTTTCTACAAGTGTAATAGTTTGCAGGAGTTTAATCAAACACAATCTGAAGTCCTCCTATGCTATGTGTAAATAGCAGTGTTCTCTCAACATCTTACTTCAGTAAAGAAGAGAGACAACAAGAAACCTCAGGTCCATCAATGCCCTCCTCCCAAATCATCATGTGCTAGTAGATCACATAGCATAGGACCTCCTAGTACTTATTGGCAAGTGTAACAATTCTCCAGGAAACATTTAAAAACAATTAAAAAAAGACAACAGCCATGTCCTAGGTCAGGTCTACATTACCAGCACTTTATTGATGTAGCTATACTGGTATACCATATGAACAGAACACTCATAGCCACAACCCCCTCCAAGCAAAATAAACTACATAAGATCAGTTTTGCCAATATAAGTACGTCTACGTCAGGGGCTTTTGCTGGCACAGCTATACTGATCAAGGATCACATCTCTTTACACCCTTTACAGACAGAGCAATGACACCAACAGTTTGTACTGTGGACCTAGCCTTAGTTACATTGAAGTCAGTGGGAGTTTTGAAACTTAAATTGAACTAAAATTGGCCAGTGTGCCTTTGGAGCAATTCTTTCTAAACTCACCTACTTGCAAACAGAGTCAGCATCTGGGCTCCACAAGAACAGAATGTTTGCTTCTTAGATCACACTAATGCTATGCAACATCCTACCCATGGAAACCTAGAGGAACCATCTCTAGGGCCATAATGGCAAACTTTTTTTTTTCCCCTGAATAAAGTTGTTACACAGAAATATTGAATATCGAGAGACCTATATTACCCACAAGCACCTGTTCCTTTAAATTCAGGACACTCCTTTTTAATTTGATTGTAAGTTCTTAATTAAACTATAAACTCTTCAGGAGAGAGACTAGCTTTTACTCTGCATTTATATGGGGCATCCCAATTCTGATTGAAGCCTCTAAGTTATATTATTTGTGTTGTTGTAGCTCTTTAGGTAAGGTTATAGATCAATGTCTTGCTGTGTTAGGCAATTTAAAATAATATTTTCCATTTCCCACATGAACTGGAGATATGCCCTGTATTAGCTCCTTTAGCAATGTGTATCTAATTCTCTCTTTAATGAAGTAGGTAGCATAAATTCAAGTGCTAACTTTTTGTAGTTTGCCCCATATTCCATGCACATATTAGTGAAGAAAATCTGAACTGCATTTATGACAGTAAATAACGCTGGTACATACTTAAATTTACTACCATGCATAACCCCACTGAGGTCAGTGGTACTACTCCCAGCATATAAAGTTAAGCATGTACTTAGTCTTATTTTTAGGCCCTGTTCATAAAAACAGGGTGCTTATGCAGCATGGTTTGCATTAATGTATCCTTTTCATTCAGCTTGTGGTATACAAGTAACCTCTTTTATATCTTCTTAGAGAATGACAAGCTTAGATGCTTTCTCTTCATAACATTTTCCTTCTAAAACTATTTGAGTAGTCCTATTCTCAGCTACTGTTATTGGTTCTTAATCTAGCCACATATAAACCTCACAATCAGGTAACTAAAATAATAGAAAACTTCTTGAGTTTTTTGTTTCTAGTGCTACAGAACACAAAAGTAGTTAGAACCATAGTCAAATGAAAAATTAAATGTTAAGTATCAGATGCTCTTCCCACTGAAGTCAACAAAACAACTCCCACTGACTTCAGTGGAGCAGGGTCATGCCCTAAGTGTTTCATGAAAACATTCAATGATAAAAATTTCTGAGTCCAATGGAGAAGTTTTGTGGGGATGGAAGCGCTTGACATGTTAAAAATAATTATGATAGTGGCCTTTGCTTGGTAATTTTTGTAAGAGGTCTGAAAAAACAAATCCCCTCTCAATTTTATCCTTTCCCATTTAGCAAACACTAATTGAACAGAACTGCAAATAACTGTTTTGTTTAATAGTTTCCAGTGTATACAATGTATTATAACAAAATATCTTGCACTACTGTTCTCAAGGATGAGAATAATATTTGTTAGTTAAAAAACAGAAAATATAGCAGACAGAGCATAAAATATTATTTTGGTGAATCCCCACAAAAAATAGCTTCTGTTTTGTTTTTTATTAAGTTGTTGGTGAATGACTAGCAAATTTAACACAACACTATATTTTATAACAAAGCTGTCTCACCAATTCATAGCATTTTAGAAGATAAGGGTCAAATTTGGCATAAAAATTATTGACAATGTCCCTTTAACTAATGTAAGCAGTATCATGCCATGGGTAGCAGGAAAAATTGAAAGAGGGCCAGAAACACAGTAGGTGGCTACTGAAATACAAAAGACAAATGAGAAGCTGGAAAAGAAAGGGTGATTTTTTATTTTTATTTTTTTTTAAACAAAAAAAAGGAGGGGGGGCATTATGAGAAATAGTCTTACCAGAGGATCTGGGTTCTGTCCTCAGCTCTACCATTCATTATGTCTATTTGACAAACCACTTAACTGCTCATTGCCTCAGTTTCCCCATTTGTAAAACTGAGGTAATACTTTCTTGCCTTTATCTGCACATTTATAAAGCTACCCTTTGCTGCAGTTACTCAGCACACCTTTATTAAGAGCTTTAAAGATCCTATAAAAAAGAGATGCTATATAAGTGCAAAGTAGTATTATTAAAATCAGTCTGAAAAGTGTATAAAATCATAGAATATCAGAGTTGGAAGGGACCTCGTGAGATCATTTAGTCCAACTCCCTGCTAAAACAGGACCAATCCCCAATTAAATCACCTAACAGATTTTTACGCCGTATCTCTAAATGCCCCCATCAAGGATTGAGCTCACAACCCTGGGTTCAGCAGGCCAATGCTCAAGCCACTGAGCTATCCCTCCCCGAACCCAGAAAGTAAGCGTTCTGTTTTAGGACTCTGCTAAGATGCACAAACCAAGGCCCCAGCCCTGCAGTTGGATCCACACACATGCTCCTCACAGCTGCATGGAGTTGCAGACCATCAGTTAGGTTTGGCAAGTTTCTGCGTACATGGATACCATTGCAGGCATGGGGCCCAAAGTCATTTTCTGTGGTAGGGGGGGTTACCAGAACCCTCTGAAGGAATTATAGTTTAATGACATATAATTGGGGTATGTTATTCCTTACACATTACTGTTCACTCCAAATATTGAAAAAAAACAAACAGAGGTTGCCTGTAAAGATGTGTATTAAAATTTCAAAGAAGATAAACAAATACAGTTATATAGTCAAAGCCCAACAAAAGGAAAATACCCACCCATCATCCCTGTCAAAAACATGACCCAACATGTCACAGCAATAAACAATAGATTGCTTATTCATAAGGCTTGTCTTCACTACGCGCGGTAGCGATCAGTCTTTTGGCAATCGACTTATCACATCTCATCAGGACGCGATAAATCGATCGCCAGCAGCGCCCCCATCGACTCGGTAACTCCAGCTCTCCAAAAGGCACAAGCTGGAGTCAACGGGGGAGCGCGCCGCCGCCCGCCGCCGCCGCCATGAGGACGGCAGGTAAGTCGGCTGCAGATACACCAACTACAGCTATGTTATTCACGTAGCTGAAGTTGTGTATCTGCGGTCGATCCAACCCCCTAGTGAAAACCAGCCCTTATTGTTATTACCACCATAGCGACTAGGAGTCCTACCTCACGACCAGAGTCTCATTGTGCTAGGCACTGTACAAACAGAGAACAAAGAGACAGATTGTAAACTCTTTGGGGCAGAGACTAAGTATAAGATAAGAGACAGAGAGGAGTACAAAGGAACAGTGAGATAAAATTGGTCAGCATGACAAATAGTGGTCTCAGCACACTAGCAGCCTATTCGTTATCAAGTTTTTTTGTGAGCATCTCAGTAGAGGAAAATATTTTTAAAGAGATATTAAATTATATTTGCTATGATCAAATAATTCTTAAGGAATATATTTATAAATGTATGTATACACAGACACACATATACACACACTCTAGGAAAAGAGGTAAAAAAAAAGTTTTTTAAATAAATAAGATATCTTCATTTGATGATTATATGTTCCTAGTGAACTGCTCAATCTTTTTGAAATTTAGAGGTAAAGACCTAGGCCCCAATCCCAGGAGCTAATTTAAGGTCTTCTCATGCACCAGACAATAAACATGGTTTAAGAATTAAAAAAAAAAAAAAAAAACCACACATGAAACAAATACATGCAAGACAATGGAATTAGACACTTTTCCAAGTTGTTTCACACACATACACACCCTCAGAACTAATATCTGTATCCTTTCAAAGGAGAAGGGAGAAAAGTAAATGCCTGCTTAATTGATTAATGAAGAAACAAATAAACTACCAAGCTACTACACTGAACTAAAAACCTGCAAACGTGTTAAATATCACCTTCATTTGGGAACACTTGCTTTGGGATTGATATTAAGGTAGTCTAGGCATCTTTTTTTTAATTTCCTTGTATGGTGAAAGGCTTTCCAGTGAATGTTTCTCTCTCTACACATATTTTATATATATTTCTTAATTCTGATTTTAAAAAAACTTCCTACTCATTCAAGCTATCACAGGTGGAGGCAGCCATGGTCCCAGTGCGCTGAATGTTTACTTTATGATGCAGATGAGGACCCATCTCCAGCACAGCAAGTGGCCTATAGACAGCTAAGTGGTTACACACAGTGACCATCGACAGAAGAGATGAGTTTTGTATCCTCCAGGATTTTGCCTGGACGGGGCGAGCTGGGCGATCGCTTGGCTGAGGTTTGGGAATAGGGGGCGGGGAGGAAGGTGCCTTTAGAAACGGTCTGTGCGTGTTTCAAAGGCTGTTCAGACCCACACCCCGAGTTCTGAGAGCAGGGCAGGTTTAACGAGGTAAAACAAACGAGCCAACAGCTCTCGGGGCGGGGGGGGAAGGGAGGGTCGCTCCACGCCCGCAGGGCCGAACCGTGGCACAAAGAAGGGGCGGCACAGAAATAAGGAGAAAGGAAATCAGAGGGGCGGGGGGAGGCTGAGAGACTGGGGGGGGGGGGGCGGGGGTTGAAACGTACCTGAAAATCTGCCAGGATCATTTCTCTGTCCATGTTGGACGCCATTGCGGCCGGCCGGGTCCCCGGCTCTCGCCTGCACTGTGCACCTGGAGCCGCCTGCTGCTGGGCACCGGGGATGGGAGGCTAAGAGCTCATGGGAGCTCCGAGCCGAGACAATCCCCCTGCTGCTCCCCAGCTCCTGGGGCCGCTCCTCAGGCTCGCTCGGGCGTCGGAGAACCGGGAGGTCCCCGGCGTGCGCGTGCGGGAGGAGGGGGCTCGGCTCTGAAGGGGCAGGGGCGCAGCCGGCCCCTCTGAGCAGCGCCCTCCGCTGCCGTGCCACACAGAGGAGGAGGCAACGCTGCTTCCTCCCTGGCTCGCAAAGCGTCTGTCGCACATTTTGCCTGTCATTGAGGTCGCAAAGAGACGCTTTGCGGCTGCCACGTGACCCTCCTGTCAAGCGCCGGCGAGGGGAGAAGCCGAGCGGCGGGGGGAGGGGGAGAGAGAGCTTGTGTCTGCCCAGCCGCGCGTGGAGGCTGCGCCGAGCCCTGGCGCTGCTGCCGGGCCGGGGCGCGCGGGCGTTGCGTGGCGGCCGCGCGTGCTGCACGGCGGGGCGCGGAGCTCCCAGGGCCGGGGGACGCGGCAAAGGCGGCCCCGGCTCGGCGCCGGGGGAGCCGCGACGCGAGCCGGCGGGCTCGAGGGGCTCGCGTTGCACAGCACGCTCCGCAGGGCGGTTAGAACCGGCCTTAAACGCAGTCACGCTCCCGGGGGATAAAGCCTGGCAGGTCTCGAGGGCTCTTGGCCCGCGTTTGGGCCTTTCCTGAAGTCCTGATCTGCCTCGTTGTACCAGGAAACGTCGCCCTACACTGCTAAGTCTCAGCGTGCAGTGTTGGGGTAGCCCTGGGGGGGCAGGGTTGTAGAGGGAGAAGGGACGGGGGGTGAGGTAATATCTTTTATTGGACTAGCTTCAAAGCGTGTCTCACCTACAGAGGCCACACCGAGCTTGTCTTCAGCTCTGGGAAATGTACTGATGGGGTGACAGCTAAATACAAGACGCTGCAGATAGTTCAGCATCTGTTCAATCCTGTATTTAGCTGTGACGCTCCTAGGACCTTTCCCAGGCCTGAGGACTCCAAAGGGTGTCTCTGTCACCTAAAGAAGGTGGTCCAATAAATGCTTTTACCTCACTCTCTTCTAAGTCTCAGTGTCATTTGAGGGTTAAAAGCCCCTTTGCAGTAGCTCCCCCTGGTTATGAATGCCTGCTTTATTTTTCAATGCGAATCAGTATCTTGAGTTATTTTAACTTCATCCATTTTCCTTGGCATTTTGCACAGCTCTATATTCATGACAAATGTTATTTCACCTTTGAAACCATTGCTCATCGGTATGGTGATTAGGATATTTGTACATATTTTCTTGCAGTCACCAGTTTGACCTGGAGTACCTGTTCCCATCTAGCATGACAAATACCTACACGTATTGATGTATGTTGTAAACTACTGCGTGTGCCTCAATTAAGGTGTAACTCAGTGGAGCTATGAGCCACAGGATGAAACATCAAATCAATATTGTTCCATTGAGGCCTAAGCAAAATCCATTTCTCCCTCCAATTACACTCCACATAGAAATGCCTCTCTCAAAGAGAACACTCATAGAAGTGTTTTTGCTATCCCTTGTGGTTATGATTAATGCAGGACTGAGATAGTTTTGCCTTTCTGTACCGCAATATCTTGTTGCTTTGTATATCAACAGATTGTTACTGATAAACAAAACAGGTGATTTCATTGTGACATATATAAATACAGTGATTCAGCTCCAAACCAGATTGTTCCTTAAACATAATTTCATTTTCCTTTGATAATACATGATTTGTTATACACTGTGACTTCATTTTAATGAGAAAAAAAATAAAAGGGATGGCTAGATGTGCAAGATTAATTTCTCCATCCCTGTAGTTCCTCTCATATGGGAAACAACCAATTTGACATAAGTTTCATAGGCTTCTGACCCAACAGATATTAATATGCATACTAGCCCTTACCCTTAGGTTTCCCATAACAGCACTTTAGGTCTCAGTTTAACTGTGTCTATCTGTCGGTTATACCATTTACCCACAAGAAAGCAGTAGAATAGCAGGACACAGAATTATTAAGGCACATTGCTAGATGCTAACAAGAACTGTGATCTTTACGATGCATTTGGTTTGTTTCATACCACTAGACAATCGTTTTAGAATGTCAAGATGAACTATGACAATAGCAAAGCCCTACCTGGGATGGAAAGCAAAATATATCATTCAAACTGGATATTTAATTTGTCCTACTCCTCTTCCAATTCATATTGTCTGGTTTTGCAGTAGAGATTTACTACACGTTGTTAGTTTAATAATTCTAGTTTAACTTTACAGAATGTATAGATAACACAGCTATTACTGCCACACTATCTATCTCCTTTTTCCACTGCTTGACATTACAGACAACTTTGTACTATATAGACAATATGGTTCAATACCAGAGACAGTATATACTCAACTTTAAATCAATCTACCCAATATTACCACAAAATAACTATAATAAAGGCTGAGAGGCAAGTTTTGTAAATTGAATTAAAGCCAACTATTTTCTGTCAGTAATTTTAAACTGTAGTTTAGTAAATAGCGCTGTAATATTACTCACGGCCATCAGCTGTAGTCAAAGGTTAGTTACCTGGCGCTTATCAAAGCAATATTTGAAGTGAAAAGTATCTATCTTAAGTTAAATAAAGAGCAGGATCGAGGCCAAAATGAGAAAAAGAGATGAAAAATGCTAAACCTACGTTATGTCACATGCAGTCCACATTACAATAATATAAATAACTTCGTTTATTCCCCTCACAACTCTTAAATACGCCCCAAACTGGGTGTTTCCTATACATACTGGATAAATTATAAATGGTCCTTGGAAGATAGGGAAGTCAGGTGGGTACGTTTCCAGTACTTCGTGCAGTGTCCGATGATTGTATTTATCTGCAGAGGGTGTGGGTGTTTGTTTGTTTTTTCTATAGTGTTGGACGCTGATACAGCTCTTTCTATTTTATAAGATACAATTGATAACGGTAATTAATTAAAACAACATGCTCCTTCCTACAAACATTTTAAAAGGACATAAAAGGCAGCAGGTAGTATTTCTGCTTGGTCAATTTAAGACGAAAAAAAGAGTCCCTCAGTGTCTCAAAGTAAACTATTTTTATGACGATGATCAGTCACTTCTGTTAGCTGAAATTATTAACAAAAGAAGGATTCTTCTTCTTTAAGTGTTGTATACAAAAGATGAGTAAAAGAATATAATATTTATGGGTCTTCTGTAATGACTTAACCTACATATAATTCACTTAAAGTTAATAGACTTGAACTAGGTGTAAATCAGCGCAGAATGTATTTGCAAGCTACCTAGGGAAACACCTTATTGTAAATAATATTGTAATACAATGCCTGTTTTCAGAAAATCAGTGTTATTGAAAACATACATTTCTGGAATTAACTTTGAAGGTAGTTAAAAATCACACTTCTGCCTAGAAAATTGTTAGCCCCTATTGTTACTTATAACACGTAGGTTTAGTATAACATATTTTTAAAAAGTATTGGCTCTTGTTTCATCTTGTTTGCTTTGTGCATTTGACAACAATGTGAGGCTAGTCAGTTTCACTGTTTCCTGTGCTATTCACCGTATCAGCCCATTCATCAGCTTCCCTTGTTGCTTGTGTCAGTTTTTCACAAAACAATAGGGAAAAGAAAAACATTTTCAAAATAGGAAAATGTGGCCGTGAAGCCACAGAACTTTGCCAGAGACTCAGATGCCTAAGCAGTACTTCTAACAACTTTTAACTTACTTTTTGACTGCCTACATTTCAGATGAACGTGTCCCTTTACAAACAAATTATATTTCTAGCGTTAAGCATCTTAAATCAGGCCCTGGGCTTGCGACGCCTACGCATACGCATACAAAACTTGCATTGTTGTCAACAGGAGTTTTGCCTAGTAGGAAGTGCAGGATCGGCTCCTTTAATTATCTGGCATTGTTTCTAAACAGTTCCACCCAACAACATCTCATTGAGTTAGCCAGAGTGTGTATTCAAATGTATTATGCATGGAAAATAGATTGACGGAGTATTTCTCAAAGGAACATATTAGGTATACTTCTGTGGGAGTCCTGAAACTGACGCCGAAGTACAGCATACTTTTCAGAGCGATGACCTGTGCGGAATTCAGGCTTCTAAGGCTCACTGATTTTAGAGCAATTCAGTATTTAAATCCATCTACCATCCAAATGATTTCAGTCGCCTCTGGCAATAAAATCCTCACCCTCTCTCATTGTTACTTCTTTCTCCTTTTCACTTGCTTTTTGACTGCAAGTGGATCTACATGTGGATCCCCATTTCTTCCATTATGCCCATGTGTATTTTTCACTGAACATGGCACTTCTCAGCTTTCCGAGGAGGCTGGAGCCAAGAGAAGAAAGGTTTCTGCCCCGGCTCATCGCAGTTAGAACCATTTGACATTGACCCTTTCGCCACGACCTTGTCTTTAGGAAGCAAGTGTGGGGACCTGGAAATTGCCTCCTTTCGGGGGTGACAGCCACGCTCTGTTGGCCCGACGAAATCTCGTGGATTTCAGGGGCCCGTCGTCCCGCATTTACAGGGCTGAGGGAAAGGACCGGGCCCGGCGACCCTCCCTGGATCCTTCTCATGGACACGCACCTCTGCCCTTAACTAGTGTCCTGATGTTACAGCAAGAGAGTGCGGCGGGCACGTTGCTGGGAGCCACTTCGGCGGAAGGCAAGAGCCTGCCGCGGGAGGGGGGGGGTGCCCGCAGCCCTGGGGTCGGTCCTGAGGGGACTGGCCCTACAGCAGTGTCCAGGGGCATCTCCTCCTTAGGCCTCACCAGCGGCCCTTGACAGAGCAATGGGGGCGGGGGGAGGGGGTTGTTCTGGGGCGTGAGTTTCACCTGCGCTGCCACGCGCGAAGCGAGAGGCTGGGGGGGGGGAGGGGGGGCAAACGGCCGCTCCGCGCGCTGGCCCGGGCGGCCGGGGCCTGCGCGCCGCGGGCAGGCGAAGGGGAGGGTGTGCGCCGGCGCAGGGCCTTCCTGCTCGCCTGGCGGCCGCACAGCAACTCCGCCGGGCCTCCTTAAATCTCTGCCGTTACTCGGTGGGCGGGTATTTCAACTCAAAAAGCGCTCAAATTTTTTTCCTTTTCAAAAAAAGCTGATGAGGGTAAAACCGGAGCCGGGGACGGCGAGAGGCGCAAACCGGCCCGCGCGGGGGCGGCGGGATCCGCGAGCGGCCGGGCACAGCCCGGCGGGAGGGAAAGTCGCCGCTGTCACTGAGGCGGCGGCAGCCTTGCGGGGCTGGGACGGCGGCACCGCCGGGTCGCGGCCGCGGCAGCAGCTGGGCTCAGGAGAGCCGGACTCGCGCTTCCCCGCTCCGGGGAAGAGCGGGGGCGGAGGGGGGGGGGGTTGTCGGGGTCAGCTCGCAGCGCCCCGGAGAGCCGCTGCCTTCTCCCGCGACACAGCGATCCGGAGCCTGCGGAGCCGAGGCGGGAAGGGCTCACCCGGCGGCCTGCAGCCGGAATGCCGCTGTGGACCTCGGAGATCGCCCCGGCCGGCTGGATGGAGCCCACGCCGCTGCTGGGCTCCCCCTCCTTCCCCTGAGCCCCGGCAGAGGCGCTGGCGCCGGCATGCGGCCGCGCTCGGACCTCCGCAGGACCCGGTGCCCTTCCGCAGGCACCGAGCGACCATTGCTGGGGGCCACGGACGCGTTCTCCGCCCCAGATTGGCTCGGCTGCAGACCCCGAGACACGTCCGGGTGAAGGCGGCTCGCGTGTGAGCCGTGCTGCGGATCAGCCTCCTGCCGGCTCCCCGGGGCTCCCCCCCACACTCCGCCCTCCTTTCTCGCGCACTTGGCTTGGAATAAACGCAGCTGCCCGCGATGAAGCGGGGGACCCCCACCGAGAACGGATGCACCCGGCTTGAGAAGATTTCTCGGCGAAGTTGTTCCTGCTGAGTCTCAAATCTCGACTTGAATAAGGGTGGGTTGTTTTCTTCTTCAGTCTGAGTCTCCTAGGTATGTGTATATATGTTATCTGGAACATATATAAGATATGATGTAGTAATATATTCCCCCTTTAAAATGCCAAAGTCCCTAATGTGAGTCGCTCTCCGTGTAGAAGCAAAGAAATATTCTTTCAAGTGGAGCTGCAGTTGAATAATCACGTGTGAATTTAGGGGCGGGCTCTTGGCAAGCAGTTTTTTACGAGTATTTACTACAAGGTCTACTCCAGAAGATTAACCATCCCAGTCTTTCTATCAGGCTCCGATGTCACGCCTGGTTAAAAAAACACCCAACTCACCTTGCTTCGATCGTCAATCACCCTAAAGAATGGCCGAGGCTTTGGGGAACAAGTTGACGTCCGCAGCTGCAAGGGGGGACCTAGCGCAACTTACTAATTTGTTGCAAACGAATGTAAACGTCAATGCCCAAAATGGATTTGGGAGGACTGCGCTGCAGGTTGGTATCCAGAGAGAGAGAAAATATTTCAGCACTGCTACCTACGTGACCCGCGTTGCAGAAAGACAAGGTTCTAAATAGGCTGGTGTAACAAAATTTCTGTGTTTTTTTTAACCTACTTGGTTGCCATATTTTATAACTTTAGTGGCTCTAACTCCCTAAAATGACGTACTTGAAATAGAACTGGCCCAAAACCATTATTTTAAACGGGGATCATCCTCGATATCAAATAGACTGCGAGTTTCATGCAATTTTATTATTGAGGGAAAGGGAAGGAAGGCAAAGAAAAGGTTGGCGAGATGAAAAGAAACCATCCTAGCTGAGCACTGTTTCACAGAAGATTTGTAAACACATACGGATTGTTATTTGAGGTTTTGTGTGGTTTTGAAAAAACATACGGTAGAAAAATACATTAATTTTCTTGATTATTTATTCTGGAGTGGATAGTACTTTTCCTTTATACGGTATTTGTGACGAATGACCTTTCTGCATTTGAAACATGCTGCACAGGGATTGAGTACCTTTAGATGTACATTAATAGTTAGAGGAATGAGTAAGAGTTCAGTCTGAATCACTTGCCTATCCATTCATAATTAAGGCTAATTGAAAATAGTATTTTCAAACCGTAACCCTGGTGAATGAACTCAACAAGATTTCATTTCGGAGGGTATACGAGTGTATGTCCTAATTTTCAGTATTTCGATCTAGAGTCAGTAGTTGGAACTGATCCAACCGCTAAATATTGGAATTGATTAAAGTTTTTTTTGTCTTAAGATCATCATAGTGATGGTGAAAATGTTAGAATACAGAGGAAAACGTGAAACTTTTTAACTAGGGTGAAATTCTGTGGCTATTTATATTGTACACTGTGTAGGGAAATGTGAAAGTGGAGTCATAGTTTTGTTTTGGTTTTTAAGTTCATACTTTAAAAAACTTGTTTCTGTTTTTCAAATACGAACTACTGTTCACTTCTGAAATGTTGTTTTCAGGCACTGTGTTGTTTGCGATTGAAATCCAGATATTTACTGGGTCTTTGGCTTAAAATCAAAATGCAGGATCTGGAAAAGAGGAAATTCCTGTCCGAATACAATAATCATTCTTATTTTTCTGTTTCTGTTAAACTCAATAACTATACGATTATCCTTGCACTATTATTACTATTGGGTGAAACTGCAGACTGAAAGAACTTGTATCGAAACCTCACACAAATTAATTTCTGTAGGAAATCAGGACACCTTTAGCCAATTTTTTAGCCTTAAAATGAGGCTGAAAAATTCAGTTGCGCTGCAGTAAATATAGGGCTTTAAAAATAATAATCAACGGACTTACATTGGGAAATATTTTACACAGTGGCATACCACCTAGCTATCTTAAACGTAAGCATCCATCTGATAATATCCACTTTTATTGCAGCTTAATCATCACCGATATAATGAACCATAACACCAGTCAACACCGAGTTGTCTGTCTACTTATTTTCAGTATGCATAAACCTGAAACATGCTGTGGGTAGGTGACAGAGGTCAAGAATATTTTCAATCAACATTCGCTAATATTGTTCTCGCGGTACTGAACCGCATGAAAGTGAAATTGTATTTTCGTATGCAATTATGCTAATTTAAACAGCTACTCATAAATATTTTCCTCTGCACTTTTTCTTTTTTGATGATGAGTACTCAGGCAGGCCTCAGATACTGAGTTTCCAGTATGACTTCCTTCAGGTTTGTTCCACAGATCTCTCCTACCCCACAGCAGCTTTTAGCG
The DNA here is from genome assembly GCA_007922305.1 of Dermatemys mawii. Lineage (NCBI taxonomy): Eukaryota > Metazoa > Chordata > Testudines > Dermatemydidae > Dermatemys > Dermatemys mawii. Next base: position 40,726,272 of record ML677352.1, on the reverse strand, counting down.
CTCCCCCCCAAATGACAATATCACTGATATTTGAAGCCACAACTGTATCCTAAATCCGATTAGCATTACCTTTTATACCACACTGAAGTTTTAGGGTGCTCAAGGAATCGAGAATGGGCTTCTCGAAAGAATAACAGATAAACCTAGGATTTACCAAACAATAAGAAAAAGGGGGGGAGGGGTAGAGGACCATGCCCTCACTTATTTTCCAGAGGTGTAGCCGTACCTCTTGTAATCTCTATTCAGAATTGAAAGGGACGGCAGGTAATGTAAAGGAAACAATCAGTTATCTCTTATCACAGATAACCTTTCTCCAATCCCATCTCTACCCTATCCTGTAATAATATATATTTTATATGTGCCTTTTTCACTAAGCCTAATACACATTTATTTTTCAATAACAGCAGATTTTCAACAAATGCGTTGTAGCATTTGTAATTTGTGGTGAGTGTAGTGTAACTGTAATCCTTGTTTATGCTAGTAAAAAGAAAGCTTCTTTGCAAGATTTTCAAGATATCGGTTGAAATTTTCTAAAGAAGTAAAGAAGGTATTTTTCTCTTTATCTGATGTTGCTAATAAATTTGTCTCCTTGCTAGAGTAGTTGAATACTAGGTCTTGAAAAAACACAGACAATCTATCTTGTTTCATTCTTTTAAAGACTGAAGGGACAGAAGTTCTGGTGGACTTTGGGTTCAGGCCAAGCCACTCAAACCCCTAATCAGAGATGTCCGTGTGCTCAGCTATAATAGGTTAATGATGCGATCAAACAAGGTTAAAGAAATAAAGTTTTACTTAACAAAAAGAATAATTAGGAACACTGATCGCTGTTCTTAAGAGGGTTATTTTAAACAACATACATTGACAAATTGCTTAGACAGAGATTCTGAAGCTATGAGATAAAAATGGTTGTTTTACAAAAACTTATGTGAACTTAAAGTAATCTCTCTTAAGTTCTCCATTTTGGACAGCACACAATGAAGCACAGATCTTGCAGTAAACGCTGAAGGATTATTTTCTTTATATATAGAACTACGGCACATTTATGCGGCCATACTGACATTTAATGACAAGAAACAGACAATTTAAACACTTATTGGAGAGTTTATCCTGCATTTTGTGTTACTGAAAGCATAAATATCAGAGCCTCAGAAAATCATCCATCTTATACTTAACGAGTTTAAAGACGTTAATGAAAGTTTCTCAATATTTATGGTATGTGAAACCGAATTAGGTATAGATTTTTAGCATTGAAAATGTCGAGATAGAAGGCAACATAAAAAAGCATGATAACCTCAATATTCCACACTAGCTCATTTTGATATTAATCTCCTATGGGATAGAAAGATATTTTTCACTGAAAGAATAAAATTATTCGTAAATTTACTGTGGCTAGTGTAGGTTTGGAAAGTTAAGTTTACCCTCAAATCAATTTTCTATCGGAGTTCCTCTGCATAGTTAAAATAGGTCTCCACCAGTGACAAAGCTCAAATATCAAAATAAAGATTCTAAACAAGTGAGTGAAACGAGCAGTTCTAATATTATTTAGAGTATTAAACTCTTATTTTTCCTCTTTAGGTAATGAAACTTGGAAATCCTGAAATTGCCAGGAGGTTGCTAATTGCAGGTGCTAATCCTGATCTGAAAGACAGGACAGGGTTCGCTGTAATTCATGATACAGCCAGAGCGGGTTTCCTGGACACGCTGCAGACTTTACTGGAGTTTAACGCTGATGTTAACATTGAGGATAATGAGGGAAACCTGCCATTGCACTTGGCAGCTAAAGAAGGCCACCTCCCAGTAGTGGAATTCCTTATTAAGCACACAGCAAGCAAGGTGGAACATCAGAACAAGAAGGGAGAGACTGCCTACGACTTGGCTGTGCTGCACAGGAGGAACGATGTAGTTAAACTAATGGAAGGCAGCAGTTTAAGTGCAGAAGCTACAGACATGAATTAAATCCAATACGGACATCTTCCTACTTGGACATTAAAGTTTATAGCCCTTGTTTCTAATAACATTTATTACAACTTCTTTCTTCTTTTTTTAAAATAATTAGGGTAAGTGGTGAAACTGCCAAGGTGTCGATGTTGTAGCAAATGAATATATTTAAAAATCACACCAACAGCATTTCCCTGCACCTGCCATCTGCACAATGCTAGAAGAGACACAACATGGGCACGTTGATCGCTTTTGTTTAGTTCTTGCTGTGTATATTTTTACACTTTCTTCGTTTGTTTTAGATCACGAATACTAAAAAACCTATATGCTAGAATGCTTTATCTTTCTGAAATTTACATTTTAAAAATGTTTTACGGTGATATTTTTTCTTAAGATCATGCCTAACGATTTGAAGCTCTGTCTCTGACAAAACAGGACGTTAAAGGGTGTAGCTTGTGGTTCAGGCAAGGCTTGAATTTAAAGGACGTTTGGCCTGTAAAGACAGCAGGATGGGGCTCTGCAAACGTTAGGAAATAGCTGCATTTGGACACTAATAAAAGCTTGTAGAACTAGGTAATTTGCTTTCTAAATTGAGATTATACTTTTCTTTTTCACTGTATTTAATCTTTCACAAATCTGCTTCTGAAATTGATGAACAGAAATGATGTAAGTGGCTTTTTTGTTAGCCAGAGGTTAAAATAGCTAAGCTTGGTTGTTCGTGTTTTCTGTGCACTGAACAATACACTTTCCTTGTTTCAAAACAAGCAGCAGACAACAGTTGTCAGAGGAGAGAGTATAAGAAGGTTGTGATACCAACAGAGAGAGCTCAATTTTCTGGTCACTCTACAATCGAAGAAAAGGGAGAGGCTATTTAAGAAATATTTGCTTCCCATCAACTTTTTATTTTAATTAACCCTTTTACTACAGCTGCATCTCACAAAAGGTGGATATTTGAATACAATGGAATTTAGAGGGTATCACGTTTGCTGTTCATAACATGCACGTGAAACACAACACACCCCTGACTATTTTAATGGACAATAGGGTTGGAAGTATTTCGGAGATCCACAGTCACCTCCCATGCGGTGCTGAGCGCCTTCTGCCTCCGTGCCTGCAATGAGCGCTGACGATGCTCAGCACCTTGTGGGACTGAGTTTACTGTCAACATTTTATCCCATGGTTTAGGTGTTAGTTGTTTGGCAGATCAGCAGTTTTAAGTGCTTTATTTTTAATATTCTAAACATTTTAACTGCATTAAAGAGATGGAATCAAATCAATGTAAAATGAACACATTTACAAATAGAGCATTGAAAGGGGGAATAGACTTTAGTTAAGATTATTTTAACTTTTCAGCAAAGGTTTTACTCCCAAAATCAATAACCATTGTTTGAAAATAAAAAAATACATTATCAGAAATTGTTTATCCCGTGTTTACTATACACTCGCTGTCACATTGCTGTGTTCTTGATTAAAAACCTCTCTGACAGCTGGAGCTGCGTGTATTTATTTTCAATATTATCATTTTTGTTCATACATTATCTGTAAATCAATCACCTAACTAGGATGTAGCACGTGGTGCACGTTTTATGAAAGAATCTACGCAATAAACACACGAATATTACTAAAAGAAACATATTTTGAGTTATTAAAACCGTGGAGTGCAATTCACAGTCCGATAGCGTTACATGGCCGCAAACAAACCCCTGCTGGTCGTCACAGAATGGCCTTGTCACTTTGCCACTCAGCCTAAAACATTGCATGATGTCCTCTTTCTTTTCCCATCTTTACAACTAGTCATTCACATGATTCATCGTTACACTATACGGCTGAGTCTCCGCTATGTTTTCGCACTTTCTCCCCCACACCCACAGGGAAACGTTCCCTAAATCGGAAGGCAAAGTTAATCTGTGGAGCTGCCTTGCTTCTATGCCATTTGCTACACTAAGCCAGATCTCCCTCTTAAGCGCTGCAAGCATCCACTTTTAATTTAACCCGAACCGATCTTATTAATTCCTTACTAAAAGCAGGCTGGGCTCCAAAACTAATGCCCCCGGGTTCAAAAATGACGGCATTCATTGCAAGGAATATGGCCGAGTTACAACGGACTTCAGACCCCTTTTCTAATGAGACCACGCTCTAGCTAGCGAATCTGTATAAATAATATATAAACGCACTCCCTTGATTTCAAGTTCATGTTGTTTACTCTTTGACATTTCAGTTGTAAACAGTTCTTTATTTCTCAGAAACAAGATTGGCAATGAAACTTCTCATTCTGATACTTTTAAAACACCACTCATCCCCTTTTTTTACATCCCGAAGTTTACAATAACTACAAAAGGACGATTGGAAGGTAAAGACACTTTTTTGCTACCATAGTGCGCACCCTGTACAGTCTAGTTGGAGATGGAGATAGCATTTGGCTTGTAGAAATGGGGTTGTCAGTTTATCTTTTATATAAAAAAAACGCTCTAACGTTTACTGAGCCTAGACCAAAAAGGGCTCTACATTAATAAGGATCCTCATATTGAAAAAAAAAAACATTGCTAATTTGATGTAGTTTCAGAATGACTTGTGGTTCCCTAGCAGTAGCCTACCAACAAAAACTAGTGTTAAAAATGTCCACATTTGTTAATGTATCTGTTTATTAGTTACTCAGTGATCCAAAATTAGTGTAGTATATAAATTAGAACGAAGTAATATTGAGATAGTTTATTGGCTCCTGGTGATAGAAGCAGAGATTAATATAGCATTTGAGGAATGGGGAATAAAGTATTTAGCACTGAGATGGGCTCACAAATAGTAACAAATTCTGCAACCACAGACTAAATAATGAAAAGAGCCCAACATAGATAACTATAGAAGGATAAACAAAGAACAGGCAATGTACAAATACAGATGGAGGGGTTGAGCCTCTCCAAAGGGATTACACTGCTTTTAGCAAGGTTGCTGGATTTGGCCTTTGTTTTGCGACGGACTTCAGGACAATGACAGTGACTGCTGAATTCCATCTGAGCCAGGACAAATGTTAAAGTATTGCTGTATGGAAACAATATAGTTTAAACTATTTTAGCATCTTTGAAATAGAATGAAATAATCTTTATGTCCTGAGATTAAGAGAGAATGAGCTGTCCAATACTAATGGAGATAAAGAAACCCATTATGTGATTTTGCTGGAAAGGTATAGAATCAATTCTTAACATTCGGCATATGAAAATGAATTCAGCATCACTATTAATATAGGAAATGAATCCGTATTTAACTACATGAATGACATTTCTTCCTATGTAATCTGTGCAACTAGAGGAATGAAATAAATGTTTTATTCTATGGTGGGATAACGAGTGAATTTACTATTAAGCGACAGTGCAAGGCTCATTAATGCAAAGTCGCAAAAAAGCACTGAAAAATATCATGTCAAGCTTTTAAAAATACAGTATAACGCCCAGAAAATTATCTCATGTTAAGAGGTTTGGGCAAATCACTGAACAACTAAAGCAGACATACGTTGCTATTATTTACTTACTAAGCCGGTGAAACTCCCACCAAAAAGCCAGGGAAGGAAACGCTTCTGTATTTTGCTTGTTAGACACTGTTGCATTTTACATGATGGGGGGTGGGGGACACACACGACATTTCTCGCCAAGGACTCAGAAGACAGTCTGGAAAATCCGCCCCACAACAAATGCGTTCAAAATGTCGGATTTGCTTACAGCCCCTCCAAAGAGAGGATCAGAGAAAGTCGGGTCTCGGAGGTACCCGGACCCAGCGCCCTGGTCCGCCTGGGCCAGGGCTGAGCAAAGCCGCGGGGGAGCGGCGGGGGGAGACGCGCAGCTCCAAAACCGTTACTTTTGCTTCTACGGTTTCTTTTCCCTTTCTCTTCCTGTCCAAATATTTTAAATTTCCGCGCCCGAAATAACAGTCTGATTTATTTAGTTTCCTCCGCGGGCCTTGCTGCGTCTGGGTCTCAACCCCCCGCGTGCCTGAGGGGCTCCGCGGTCACCCCTCTGCCGCACGCCGAGCCCCGTTCTCAGTGGGCTCCGCAGCCAAGCTGCCTGCGCCGGCCGCCTGGCGACCCCGACCCCCGCCCCCGGCTTTCCGACAGCTCTGGCTTATTTCTCCTTTGTCCGCTGCCGAAGAGAAGGTGCCGCGCCCGCAGCGAAGTAGCAGGGTGAGTGTCTGAAGGGGAAGCCGTACACGCGGCGGGAATGCTGAGGACACTGGGTGGGTGCAAATGTGTCGCCTGCCCTTCCTTCTGCAAGTTACAAAGCCCTGCGCATTTGCGAGCATCCCCCGCTGTCTCCTCTTGAACGCTGGGTTCCCACCCACCTAGCCCCAGATTTCCAGGCGGCAGAAGCGTCTCTATCCAAGGTACCCTTTATGCCACATAGAGGTAGTAAGGAGATGGGTTTGGGTTCAGGTTTCCACAGAAGTGGAGGCTGACGTGGGTTTTCCTGTTCCTGCTTTTCAAGACCTTCCATGATGTGTAAAAATCGTCTGCCGCCGAATGAGAATATTCCCTATGCTGAGTCTCTTGACCAGAAAGTGAAATAATCGACCTTTAGAAACAGTGTTAATTTAGTTCATTTGACTATAACCAGACGTGCCAAATCTTCCTTGGGAGAAGTAACGTCCATGCTGCTGCAATATAAAGTAAACCTCCGAGGTGGCACCCAAAGTAATCTTCTTAGTATGATTTCAACCGTGGAAGAAAGCTACAATAGTAAGGCTTCTTTTATTTACAAGGACTATAATTACTACAAACCCCCATGGATAAACTGTAACCATGACCGCAGGTGCCACGGTCTATGGGTGTAAGACTAATTGAATTGCCTTCTTTAAGGGCAGGATCATTCACATTTTCTGCGAAGCTGGTTTTAGTAAGCAGTCAGGAACACTTTGGATATTTTAAAATAATCCTGACTTTTCAGTGTTGCTTGCAGTAAAAGCGAAGAAGTACTATGAGAAAAGTAATCATGGCACCTGCAAAAGCACAAGTCAAATGTATTTATTTTGTCACTCCTGTAGTAAAATGGCTTCAGAACATACAAAGACACAAAATGAATGGGGAAAAGGCGGAGTGTGAGTCGAGGGGGTTGCTAACTCAGCTCTTTTAGTACAGATCGGACATTACATTCACTGATTCAGCCCCAAATCCACTTTATTAGTCCATCTAGTCAGCTCTAGCCAAATAAGTAGTGCCGCAAAGAGACGTTCTCCCTGAAAAAAATATGTAAAGAGTATAATCTGCTTTTCGGGTGGAAGTAGAAAACCACTTAACCTGATTTCCAGTTTCATTTCTTTTGTTTCCCTGTCAGTAACCAACTAATTTCCACATTTACAAAAAAATAAAATAAAAAAATAGCAAGGTTACTACATGTAGCCAATGAGTAGTTTTAATAAACTTATTTTCACATAAGAAAGGACTAGCTATTTCTGTGTTACTGTCACTAAGAGGTTAATATTAATTGATGGCACCCTTTGAGAAAGTTTTTCTTTAGTAGATAGTGGCTAGCAAGATGGTCTTATTTCTTGCCCACTGCATCTTTGAAGGCAGAAATTCAGGCAGACACTATTTTAGTTAATTCCTTAATAATGTTACTATCAGCATAATGATATTTTAGTGTTTTGTGTAATTAAAACACAGATAATTAAAGTACTTTCACACTTATATTTGTACAACACAAACCACAATAAAATGTTGTGTGGAAAAGTTCTTTTCATAAAACTTCAGGACAAAACATATTATACACCACATTTACATTCAGAATAGAGAGCAGGCCTGACTCAAAGCTTTTACCTGTCTGACTAAGGACTATAGTTTCAGAACTTAAGTTATTAACCTCTCATTCATTCCCACACTGTAAGTGATGTAAACAAGTCAGTTTGGGCCCAGTTTATATCAAATCAAGAGCATTTTCTCTTAGGTATGCTAATGTTAAAGGTGATCATTTCAAATGCCCTCAATTCTAAAAGAGATGTAAGATCTTAATATGTTGGTAATGAATTCTAAATCATGAACTTTTGCTTATATTTAGTGATATTGAAGAATAGGTAGATGGGATTTTTTAAAGTCACTGATGATTAGACCATAAATAGGCCTAGACATTGAGCTACTGGTTACAAATATTATGAAGTTTTCAAATAGGCCAGATTTTTTAAAAATCAATGAATAGGACAAATAAATTCACTGGGCAACAACAGATATAAGTAACTAAAAATAAAACTGAATGATGCCTAAATATGAATATATTATGACTCCAAAGAGTGTATTTTTAAACACATGAATTCAGTTATTTTACTTTTCTTTATTAATGCATTTTGTATAAACTTTTTTTAAGACTTTTTTTCTTTTTCATCAGTTTATGATCAGTAAGTCATTTTTTAAACTGTGTGTCTCCTGGCATCAACAACAACAACAAAAAAGCAGTGGCTAACATGATACATATAGATTTTTCTGCTTCTTTTTGCTTCAGTTTTATAAAATAAGAGCAGTGTACTAAAGAAGAAGAACTAAACTACACTGTCATATGGTAACAATATTTACAACAGTATGGATATGGGTTGAAGTGTACAGCAATTTCCTTCTTGTATGAACATTCTAAGTTAAAGAAGCATATTGCTTGTGTAAAGAAGGTGGTAGATAATTAAGGACATTCATTTGATCTCATTATAGGCCTCTAAAGCAAAAAAACCTGACTTTTCATTGTGGTATGTTACAGAAGTTACTTGAAAAAATATTGCAGCCACAAAACATAACATGACCATATTATGCGTGATATTAATTTGTTTTTTTAAAAAATTGGATGAATTTGATAATCATTAAATACAAGAATTAATAGCAAGGCAGATTCTGTGTAAGTTTCTTACACAATACTGCCAGTACACTGCAACATTATCTGCAATTTCAGGGATCAGCAGAGACAGCTAATTATGCCAGATTGTGTGGTGGCTTTGAAATATGGACAAATGTCTATTATGAATCAGTCATAAATTGTTTAGTAAGGGCATAATTCAGAAATATATTAATTTATGCTTTTGATTCACCAAAAGTTCTATCTACAGGCCTAAATCAGCACATGCAGCTCCCAATTACAGTACAAGAACCATTATTTGTATCACTAGAGTACATATCAATAATTCTAACTTCTGACAATTTTCAAATACTGAAACTCAAAAGGAAACTGAAGCACTATGGACAAAACCCTGCAAAAAGTATCTGTGGCCTTTAAGAGGAAAGGGAAAATAATCCCTTTAGCTCTGCTGCTTGTGGGGGAGAAGTGAGTTGTTTATGTAAATCCAAAATCTGAGCACTCATGCTGGACTCAAACACCTCCCTTTCCTTCCCCTCTCCATTGCTGGAACTGTGAAATCCCCTGGAAATGTCTGTACTTCTAATGGCTGCAGTAAACCTACTATTTAAGATTTCCCACTCAACCCTACCCCCAAGTTCTTCATTCCTCTGCATTCCAGTCAGGCTAGCTCTGCTCTAGGCTTTCTGGATGCTAGTGGGGAACATCAAAAGCATAGGAGATAGTTTTTCTGCTGTCATTTCTGGTGCCACAGTGGCCTCCAGCAAGCAGGAGGAGCAATTGCAGGAACAGGCCTGCTTGTCTGTGAAATAGAGCATGCTCAGATGCTGTAGGGATGGTGCATTCACATTCTTGAATATGCGTTACAGAGAATCAGGCAGATAAATGCCATGAAATTGAGTGTAGGGCTTCACTCTGCTCAGCCAAGTGTAGAAATCAGTACCAGCACCATCTATAGTTTTAAAATTACTTTAAACATTTTTAAATAAATTTTGCAGAGAGATTTCTGGTTAAAGAGGATGCTTTTCAAATTGAAAGCAAAATGAAGATTTATCCACAAAATTATAGGAGGCCTGAAAATTAGATTTATAGATTTTTTTACCTTATTTATTGAGCTGCTACTGAGCAGTTTCATAATATTTGACAAAGTTACTCTGTATCCAGACACAGAAAGAACTAATTTGTTACTATAAAATTTAGCAATTTCCACTCATTACCCTCCCCCAGCAAAGATGAATTCAAAGTTGAGCTGACTTATAGCTCATCAAATATTGATCCATATTTAGAAAGAACAAAACTTTGAGGTATAGTCTCTTAATATGGAACAGGAAGTCCACAAATAAATAGTTCTGTATTTAGAGCAGGGATTGAATAGCATGCAGTAAATCAGGCATGTGGGGAATGAGGATGAAATAAAATATTTAATAGCTGCTCATTTTATAAGCCCCGTCATCCTCTCCTTCCTCCTGCATCCCATCCTCTCTGATCCTATCTCCCTGCGTCTTGTTTCTCCACCCTCTTTCCTCCTGTCCATTGTTCTCCACCCTGGTTCCTTCTCTCCTTCCCCTCCACTTCTATCTAAACTTCCCTCTCATAACAGCTCCTGATTGCCTTCTCTTCCGCTGTGCCTTTTCCCTCTCCCAGCCCCTCCATCCTCATAGTCCTACTATCCTCCCTCTCTGTGCATATCCACTCCCATCCCCCAGCTGCTGCCCCCTCTCATTCTTCTCCTAACTACCTCCACCCCCAGCTCCAGAACCCTAACCCATCATATGGTTAGGCACCATCTGCAGTTCCTGTCCCCCTCCCTCCGCTGCTATCCAACACCCATCCACTAGTCCAATCCCCTTGCTTCTCCCCACCCTCTGTCTTTTGAAAGCTTTTCTCTTCCCACTTCCTTTTTCTCATCCTCTGCATTTAGATCAGTTTCTAGCTCCTTCTCCTCTTCCCTGCCTGGATGCCAACAGGGAAGACACTGAGAGCACAGGAGACAGCCTTCCTGATCTCAGTTCTAGTGTCCAGCACTCCAGCAACTCCTGGCAACCAGGAAGAGCAACTGAAGGGAAAATCCTGCTGATTCCCTACGGCAGCAGGCTGAAGCATGCTCAGTTGGTCTGTGAGAAGGATTCATGCACAGTCCAGTCAATACATAGGGTGACCAGACAACAAATGTGAAAAAACAGGATAAGTGGTGGTGGTGGTGGGTAATAGGAGCCTATATAATTTTAAAAAAAAATCGGGACTGTTCCTATAAAATCAGGACATCTGGTCACCCTAATACATAGGAGTTGTGAGAGGACAGAACATGGCCAGAACAGATAGAATCTTTGGAAAATTTAGCTGCCACACTGGAATAAGTCTGTATTGAACGTGTACAAACAGATTTTTCAGAACCTTATAACCTTGCCAAATTTGGGCATATATTCAGAGGAACAGCAAAAGGCACATCCCTGACACCAGGGTGATCCCTCACTAAATTTCAAGTTCCTCCTCCAAAGCATGGAGACGCTAAAGACTCTCAAATAAATAGTGGAAGATTTTGTTTTGAACATGGTAAAACAAAGTCTTTCCCCACTCCACTCTTCTCCTCCCCCTTTAATCTTGTTCTTGGAAATGGCTAAATTATTCTAGTTGAAATTTAATCAAACAAACAGACAAGTCAGCCTAAGTCAGACACCTGACCTGGAAAATTTCAGCCCAGAGAGTTAAAATTTGTCAAAGTTATAAACAATTGAAAACAAGATCTTATATTGGAAAGTGAGTATGAGCAGCTTTATGAACTCTGCCTATAATGTAAAAGAATTTAAGCCATTTGCGCTGAATTTTTTATTTGATAGAAATTTCTCTTGAAACAAGGTGGAATCTAGGCAGGCTTCTCATTTTTGAGAGAAGCAGCCTCTTTAGAAACTGAAGAGTACAAGGCAAAGTTTACCCTCATGAATGCATCAGTTACAACTTAATAGATTAGTGCTGATTTACCTCTTTGCAAGGTATGAAAAATCGAGTATATCCTCCTGTGAGTATAGATTTACAGTACTTAGTCTTTAAATACAGAATGAATTTTCTAAGAATTTGCAAGCAAATCAATTAATTTATTAGTTGAAATTATTAAAAACTTGGTTCTTTGAGGCAATTAATCATCTATACAGTGCTTTCTTTGTTCTAAATTACCTTAATAGTGGAGTAACAAGGCTCTTCAAACTTTCTATATAATTAAAACTCTTTGAAATCTCATGCATAGACTATACTTGAAAAAATTAAATTGTAATTAAACGATATTATAAATCATTGCATCCAATTGTTATGATTATATACACTGTAATTTTAATTGTGCCATGTGACACCAGGAGGGGAAAATATGAAAAAACAACAAACTAATGTCTTTAAAAATCTGTTTAATTTATTCTAAACACTAAAATGCCACAATCACAAATGTATGTTTATTGGTTGATGTCACTACAGGGCAGAGATATGGTTGTTTGGGTACCTTAACATGTTTAGATTTCTTTTAAGTGTACATTGAACTCTGATTTTCTAGTTTGCCATGCTTAGTTTTGGGATAATTACAATATCTATTTTTTTTACCCTTTTATTTTGTACCCTTTTACCCTTAAGTATTGATATGTACTTTGAATCCCATTTTACATATTTTTTACCTGGAAATTAGGAAAAGATCTGTTTTAGTCTAACTATCAGGTAAATATTCCTGACAGCATGATCTACTCAATTGTAGAATAGTCTCCCAAGGGAAAAGGTGGAAGCTCCATTGCACAAAGTACCAAAAACTAGACTGGACAAAGCACTGGAAAGTGTACTGTACTTGAAACATCTTAATATGTAATGACTTTTCAGGGGAATGTATTAGATTAGCTTCTGAACAAGTAATTTTCTCTCTAATATCTAGATTACCTCTCTAAAGTGTGAAAAAGCTTCAGACTCTTATTTCTGAGAGGGCTGTAGTTGTCATTTGAAAGACCCATGAATTAGATGTCAAATAATGGCACCACCTAGTGGTGCAATTGTGATATTAAGCCTATGATGAAGGAAGAAAAGGATTTTGAGATTTTAGGCTTGGTTGATTTTTGATTGTAGTGTAATAAACTTCACACTGCAGGCATAAGGAATCTGTTTATGACACATATCATGTAACATTGAATATCTCAGGCACTTGAGGAAAAATAATGCTTCCTATGGAAATACTGGATTTTTTATAATTTTTTTTATTCACATACAACTGAAGAATCTCTTTTTAGATAGGTTTAAGATTAGCAGCCATGTTAGTCTGTATCTGTAAAGAAAATGAGGAATACTTGTGGCACCTTAGAGACTAACCAATTTATTTCAGCATAAGCTTTCGTGGGCTATAGCCCACTTCATCGGATACACAGAACTAAGATGCATTTATATATACAGAAAGCATGAAAAGTTGGAAATTACCATACCAGTTCTAAGAGGCTGTTTAATTTGGATGAGCTATTATCAGCAGGAGAAAAAAACCTTTTGTTGTGATAATCAAGTAGATCTATGTCTGACAGTTGACAAGAAGGTGTGAAGGAAACTTAACTTAGAGAAATAGATTCAATTAGTGTAATGACTAAGCCATTCACAGCCTTGTTTAACCCTTGGTTGATAGTGTCCAATCTGTAAATTAATTCCAATTCATCAGCTTCTCATTGGAATCCGTTTTGGAAGTTCTTCAGTTTTAAAATTGACACAATCAAGTCTGTAATAGAATGGCCAGGGAGACTGAAGTGTTCTCCTACTGGTTTTTGAATGTTATGCTTCATGACGTCAGATTTGTGTCCATTTATTCTTTTGCATAGAGACTGTCTGGTTTGGCCAATGTACATGACAGAGGGGCATTGCTGGCACATGATGGCATATATCACATTGGAAGATGTGCAGGTGAATGAGCCTCTGAGGGGGTGGCTGATGTGATTAGGTCCTATGATGGTGTCAGTTGAATGGATATGTGCACAGAGTTGACATCAGGCTCCCATTTTTGTGAGCCTCCCCAGACTGGTCAATTAGTTCATGGGTCTAATGGAACATGCCTGTTGTGGTAGTTCCTGATTGTGGTGACAGTGGTGAACAATCAGGTAGCTTGGACCATGGAGAGCTCTGGATCTGAGGAAAGAGATCTTACATTAGACTCCATATACAATAGGGAGACAGTGAAAAATGCATAGTTCTCAGGTGGTGTACTCACATGAACCTGTGTTGTTAAACTGACAGACTGGTACCTTTTGTACCAATTGTAGCCTTTTCAAGTTGTGTAGTTTCTGCCATAGAAATGAGTTAAACATATAATTAAGCATAAAGGCAGCAAATACTTGGCCACTTTGGCCTTTACGGAAAAAGCATAATCAGCCTTGAATCTGATGGAGGATTGTTTTTTATAGGATCTTTTAGGATGCACTTAGAGTTTCCCTGTGACAGAGTATGAGGAAGAAACTCATTTCTCTTTATGGTGGGAAGAACTGAGAACTACCGACAGAGTGGATTTGACTTGCTTTCTCTAAAGGCCTTGTATAACATACACACAAAACTTTAATCAAGATCTTGCAGGGGCAAAGAAAACTGTAGCACTGACTGAAGTTTACCTGATTAGTTCATGCTTACTATGTGGTCTTCAGGCCTACCATGCATTCCATTCCAGGGGATGTATGGGCTAGGAAAGGAGCCCAAACATCACTGTTACTCACATATATGCATACAATAGACTGTATTCATGTTTCTCAAGCTCCCCCTTACTTAGGTCCCTGCTATAGAAGAGGGAGGCTGGAGCAAGGGCTGCTTACACTATCCTGTCATGCAGGTCCCTGTGAATGATTGGCTGTATGCTGGGAATGATTCTGCCCATTTCCTGGACTCTTAGAATAGGTTCTTTCCAACTTGTAAAAGAAGGGAAAGTTCCAGGAGATCCTGAATGGTCAGAGGTCCATTGCAGAGAAGTCTGAATTCTTATAGGATAAGTAGAATTCCACATTTGATGTTTTCTGGCTTTTCTGATAAGACTTTCAAATATTTTAGAAGATAAAAATGTCAGAGAATGAAGGTGCACTGTTTGTGAGGCAAAGAGAAAACTCACCTCCACAGATGAGATAGAATCAGCCAGAAAGATTATGTAATTGGCTTTGCTTCTCACTATTGTGGGAAGTGAGAGGATTACAAATATAATAAATTAGAACATAGAACAATTTTCCAGCACTAAATGTGAATTTTAGGGCAAGTTAAATCAAAAATAAAACTGGAGAATATGGCAGCCTCCCAGACAGGATCAAAGGATAAGATGCCTGCTTGTTTGCTAAAAGACTAAGAAAAGAACTCTTCATTTGCATTTCTAAATAGAAACTAATAGAGCTTACTGAATCCCTATTAAAATGTCTAGTGATGAAGAAAAAAATAAAGAAATGGGTATTAGATTTGAAACAAAAAGATATGCCTAGTATGACTAACATTTTTCAGAGAACAAGATGATTTTTTAAAGAAATCAAGGTATCTTTAAAGTCACACAAGTGAAAAAATTAATTAATGTATAAATAAATGTATTTGTTTCTAGACACTGCTAATCAGAGGTCCTGGAGCAATTTATATAGTAGGAGTGCTGAGAGCCATTTAAGCAAACGGTAAACCCAGTACATAATGGAAACCACTTTAAGCCAGGGGGCATGGCAGCACCCCCAGCACCCGTAGTTCCAGCACCTATGTTGCTAATGTTATACAAGTCTATTGTTGGAAATCAAATATCTAAAAAAGTAGTTGATAAACAGAGGTCGGGGGCTGGCTGTGTGCTCCAGGCTGCCAGTACTGCCTATGGCAATACTCCGGGGTATAACACCTAATGGCGAGAGTCCAAAGGCCACTTCAACTAGGACTTTTAGTTCAGGAAGTATTGTCCAGTGGTGAGAGCCCCAAGGCTGCTTTACTTAGCTGTTACAGTTCAGGACATGTGGGGGTGGGGGTGGGGAACTCAGGCCCACCCTTCTCCACTGGGCTTTGACCCAGGGTCTTTGAAAACAGTGGTCCCTGTGCGAGTGTTAGGATCTGGTGCCCTTAAGCATGTTTCCTGGATTCCTTCCTACCCTTGTTCTGGTCCCTCTGGGGTCATCACCAGTTGCACTGGGTTCCTTCCTGTGTTCCCCTTTGGTCAGTCTCTAGAGTCTTTTCCACTGGCAACGGCTCCTGCAATTGAAGTGCCTTCTGTGGCTAAGCTATGACATTTGATCCTGGTGGTATGGAGCACCGGCAGCTTCCTGGCAGAAGACTACCACACCCAACTGCTCTCCTCCTCAGTCAATCCTCACTGAGCTGAGCTTCTCCCTTTTCAATGTTCCCACCCCTGGGAGCATCCCCAGCAGAGGCAAGGAGGCATGACCTTCTGCCTCCAGAGTAGCCCTTAATCTTTGCCTTGCTGGTGTGGGGTTGATATATCTGTCACAACTAGTCATCATTTACCTCTGTGTACCAACCCAGGTTTAAAGCGTGAATTGTTTATGAAGAGATGTAGTATTTATTTCATGCATAATACAGTACCTAATAAATGTGTTAATTAGGAGACTCACTATTGAGCCTGATCAATTCACATGGATTAGTGCCCAAACATTCTTCACTTACTCATGCCTTTTTCAGTGTGATATAAATGAAAACCCATCAAATCAGATCTTGTCCACCCTAAGGAAAATATGTTTTACAACCAGATTACAACAAACTACTGTTTCATTTCTTTCAATTTTCCTTCCAGCTACTCCCTGAACTCTGATTGTTTCTGAACAATTCTAATTTTTAGTGAGTATACATATTGATTTTTTTTTGCATCTGAGGATATGACAATATTATGACAATAATATTACAATATTGTCACCAAACATTATATTTTATCATAACTGTGTAATTACCTTCTGAGCACTCCCTTGTGGAATGGGGTGTCCATTCACGGCTGGTGCAAGGATATTTTGCGCCCTAGGCGAAACTTCCACCTTGTGCCCCCCCTTCCATGTCTAGCCCCCACCTTCCTACAGCCAAGTTGCCCCCAGGGGCCCAGATGTTCACAAAGTGCAGGGGGCTTGGGGGGGGGGGGGCTGCAAAGAGGGAGGCTGTATGGGGGCTCTTCCAGGGGGTGAAGATGGCAGAGACGGGGGTGCATGGGATTATTATTGCAGATGTTAAAGGTGGTCAAGAGGT
This sequence comes from Dermatemys mawii, assembly GCA_007922305.1. NCBI lineage: Eukaryota > Metazoa > Chordata > Testudines > Dermatemydidae > Dermatemys > Dermatemys mawii. The sequence goes on along the minus strand of ML677352.1, from coordinate 40,709,341 downwards.
GGAGGGGGCAGGGGTGTAGTGGCAGGGAAGAGATTGCACAGAGGCAAAAGGGGCTCATTGTAGGGGGTGCAGTGGCAGGGAGGGAGTGGCACAAGGGAGAAGTAGGCCGGAGGGGGTTGTTGCAAGGGGCTGGCAGGTGGGGGGGTGTCTGTGCCCAGGGTTGTTGCAGGGGAGTGAAGGTGGCAGGACGGGGTTTGCACAAGGGAGGAGTGTACAGGAGGGAGATGGCAGGCAGGGAGGGGGTCCCGAGGTTGATGCAGGGGTGAAGGTGACCATGGTGGTGGTGGGGTTGCCAGGTGGAGGTTCCCCAGAGGCAAAAGTGGCAGGACAGGGTGGGTTGTTGTGGCGGGAGTGCACAGGAGAGAAGGTAGCTGGTCGGTGGGTGTTGGAGGGGGTGCTCGGGTTGCTCCCACACACACCATTCCCCTGGCAGAAGTGGGAGAGGTGGGGGAGGACTGCAGGTGGAAGGGGTGGGCAGGGCCCCCACTTGCTCTGGCCCAGGGCCCCACAACACCCTAATCCGCTCCTGCAAGGTACAGGTGTTCTTCAAGATGGTTTCTCTCCCAAACATTCTTCTTCCCAGCCATGGCTGACTTCCCCCTCAGTAAGAACCTTCCACAGAAGTACAAGGTGCTGGCTTCCCTTGTCTTCCTAAGTGGAAGATCTTTGCCTAATCAGGTTTCTCACCTATATTCTGTTCCCAGAGGCTTCAATCTTCCCTGGCTGAATGATTAGTGAATTATTAGATTTCCAGTAACATATTACATGATACCTTTTCGATACAGAGAATAACCAAAGTGAGTTGAGGTACTCTGAATTGGTTAGGTCACCTGAAACTCATTATCTGACACCAGTGAGTCCTTGGCCTCTGACACTGGGATGGTCTTAGGGGTCACACCTCCCCACTCCCAAAGCTGCAGAAGTGTTAGACACTGGCTGCCCAAGAGGCAGCTAGTTAGAGCCCTCTTTCCTGGACAGGGCATCTGACGCCATATTTTCTTTCCTCTTTATATTGAAGAAACGTGTTTTGTTACCTTTGTTTACAGACTCCAGGATATAATATCAGAGTATCTGTAATTTCAGCTACAGATTTCTTAGACATTTTACAGTGACATTAATGGCTGGTATTATTATACTTCAAATGATACATCAGGTCACCTTTCAAATAAACATCATGACACTAGTACAGGGGTCGGCAACCTATGCCGTGTTTGGCACGCGAGCCGATTTTTAATGGCATGGGAGGCTGCCTGGCAGGCAGGCAGTGTGCTGTTAAAAATCCTGCCCAGCTCTTCTCCGCCTGCGCCACGCCCCCTGCGGGGGAAGAAGCATGTCCTGCCGCTGCTGCAGCAAGCTCCCAGGACTTCCACAGCATGCTGGGTTCTGCCACTCCTCCTCTTCCTCCCTGCTGGCCAATCAACTGATGGCCCTTGCGAGGGAGTAGGAGGGGGGGAAAGGAAAAAACCAACGGAGCTGCAGCACTGCTCCGGGTAAGAGGGGGACAGGGCCCTGGGGAAGGGGGTGGAATTGGGGCACATCCCTTCCATCCCCCCACAGTGAGCACCCCCAGACCCCTGCCTTGATCTCTGAAGCCCCCTCATACACACCCAGCCCTCTGCCCTAATTTTGGCACCCCCACAGGCCCCTGCCCTGACCCCTGCAGTCCCCTCACACACACCCAGCCCTTTGCCCTGACTTTGGCACTCCCCTCCACACACTCCCCAGGCCCCTGCCCTGACTCTTGCAGCCCCCACATCCCCTCTCCCACCTGAGCACCAAACAGCAGCTCCTGCAGACCCCTCCCACATTCCCACCTGCACCCCTCACACCAAATGGGAGCTGCCCAGGTAAGCGCTCCACACCCAAATCTCCTGCCCCAACCTTGAGGCTCCTCCCTCATTCTAGCTCCTGGCCAGACCCTACACCCCAATCCCTAGCCTGCTCCTTCACCCCCAGCCCTAGTTTAGTTATATAATATATAGACTTACAGAAAGAGACCTTCTAAAAAAATGTTAAAATGTATTACTCGCACGCAAAACCTTAAATTAGAGTGGATAAGTGAAGACTTGGCACACCACTTCTGAAAGGTTGTCGACCCCTGCACTAGTATGTTAGGTGTAGTATGTCAGGCCTGACAAGAGCTGCTGACACAGTGCAGTGAATCACAAATGGGCCTCTGTGTCACAGGTGGACCAACAAGGGCATAAAAAAGTCAAACGTGATGACTGTTGCTATCTCTCATGGATGATATGATAAAATATCACTGAATCCCTTCTTAATTTTTATACTGAAATTGTGGAATCTACTGTTTAATATTGCAGATATATTTCATGTTTAAACTCTAAACTTTTCCCTCTGATGTTCTAATTATTTTCTGAAAAAAGAGGCTCTTATATATGTCTATAATTCTCACATCCTTGTTTCTACACTAAACATCATACATGAATTAGTTGTTTTATTAATAGTGGGACTGTAAAAATTAAATGTGGTTATAATATAAATACCTTGTAACTACCCTGAAAATACAAACTAGATTTAGATGATATGGGATTATTTTCCTGTGAATATGAATACATTCTTTCCAACCTTTATCTTACTGTGTAATGGTCTCTTTTCCAGATATTTTAAGTAGAAAAATGATGCATTTAGCCCTGGAAGTTTCCTCCAGTCTTAGGAAAATAACACAAAACACACAGATAGTAACAGCAAAAAAGTAAAATTAGCAATGTGTTCATTAGCTAAAAGAAATGTATTAGATTGGACTTTTTCTTATTATTTGATTTTAAAATTTGCATAAGTAAGCAAACTACATTTAAATGATTAAAGAAAATACATTAATTCTGACATACGATATCTAACAACTATCAAGTCAAAAGTCAAGAAAGTGGTAAATGCAACAACTCATGATCAGCCCACATGTGCAGTTCTTTCTGGTCTTCAGCACATATGTGTTATTACAGCAATGAATGCCTTACACTTGAATCAACAGAAGATGTCTGTAAAGTCCACATCAAAGCTTTAGAAACTATCTAAAAATCCCTCTCTCTTCTATATTTTGAGATCAGTATTTATAAGTTAAAGACATAGTATGTTAGGATATCTTTTAAACTATGCTACCATTATGTGGTAAGTACCATTCTTCTACATGTAAATTTAAAAGAAAATGTTTAAAGGGAAACTGAAATTTACAAAAGACACAAATTGGCTTGTCAACTTTTCAGAAATGAATGTAATGCATCAAATATTTTAAAACTACAGCAGCAGCTTATTTTGATTCATTTTATACCGGAGAGATTTTCATCTATTAAATTTATTTTTTAAAAAATAATGACATTCTTAACCAGATGTTCTCTAGAACATGTTGTACAGTCTGGTACAATTAGGTCTAAATAATTTACAAGTTTTTAATGGCAGGAAATCCTGTTACTGGACTTTGTTTAACACTCATACATTTCTGCTGAAATCAAATTTCAATAATGATTTCCTCTTATAAATTACAAGTCAAATAAAAAGACAAATGTACGGGAAGAAAGCAAAATGGAAAGAAGATTATACTAAACATATCAGAAACATAATTTTGGATTAGTTAGAAAACTTGTTATTGTAGGATTTGATCGTATTCAGCTCTATTGAAGTAAACTGACTGCAATAACAGCAATATTAGTCCAGTTCTGACACCACATATCAGAACTTCCTCTAAAGATCATTCCCACGGGAAGTTAAGGAGATAGATTTCAAAGTCTAATCTCCTCTTCAGGCATGAAATATTTATTTGCACCTCACCCATTATTGTTTAATAAGAAGTTTTTAATTTTTAGTATGTATAAGCAAATGTAATGTAATGCAGAATAATTCATCTATAGTCTAGATAGATCACATTTGCTGTTTAACTGAAGAATATCTGTTAGTATTTCTTTTATTATGACTCAGATACAGGCATATTTAAGAATAAGTAAACTTAACAAAAAACCAATGGTAACTGTAAGCTATTTTTAACTATTTAGAACAGGCGTAGGCAAACTTTTTGGCCTGAGGGCAACATCGGGGTTCCAAAATTGTATGGAGGGCCAGGTAGGGAAGGCTGTGCCTCCCCAAACAGCCTGGCTCCACCCCCATCCGACCCTACCCACTTCCTGCCCCACTCAGAAGCCCCAACCTATCCAACCCCACTGCTCCTTGTCCCCTGACTGCTCCCTCCAGAGACCCCCTCGCCCCTAACCACCCCGAGGGGACTCCACCCTTTGTCTAAATCCCTCTGCTCCTTGTCACCTGACCACCCCCTCCCGAGACCTTCTACCCTAACTGCCCCCCAGTACTCCACTCCCTACCCAACCCCCTGCTCCCTGTCCCCTATCCACCCCTCCTCCCCCTGACAGACCCCGGGACTTCCACGGCCTATTCAACTTGTATAAGTAGGGGCACTGCTGTATAAGCAGGGGCATTGCCAGCAGATCAAGGGACATGATCATTCCCCTCTATTCAACATTGATCAGGCCTCACCTGGAGTACTGTGTCCAGTTTTGCGGCCCACACAACAAGAAGGATGTGGAACCATTGGAAAGAGTCCTGAGGAGGGCAACAAAAATGATTAGGGGCCTGGACAACATGACTTAAGAGGAGAGGCTGAGATAACTGGGATTGTTTAGTCTACAGAAGAGAAGACTGAGGGGAGATTTGATAGTTGCTTTCAACTACCTGAAAGGGGGTTCCAAAGAGGATGGATCTAGACTGTTCTCAGTGGTACCAGATGATAGAACAAGGAGTAATGGTATCAAGTTGCAGTGGGGAAGGTTTAGATTGGATATTAGGAAAAACTTTTTCACTAGAAGGGTGGTGAAGGGTGGAATGGGTTACCTAGGGAGGTGGTAGAATCTCCTTCCTTAGAGGTTTTTAAGGTCAGGCTTGACAAAGCCCTGGCTGGAATGATTTAGTTGGGGTTAGTCCTGCTTTAAGCAGGGAGTTGGACTAGATGACCTCCTAAGGTCCCTGCCAACCCTGATATTCTCTGATTCTAACTCCCCCGTCCCCTGGCTGCCCCCACAGAACCTCTCCCCAATACAACCACCGCCTGCTCCCTGACCGCCCCAACCCCTATCAACACCCCCACCACCTGATAGACTCCTGGGACTCCCACACCCTATCCAACGCCCACCCCCCCCCGTTCCTCATCCCCTGACCGTCCCCCCAGAACTGCTGCCCCATCCAACCGCTCCCTGCTCTCTGTCCTTTGACTGCTTCCAGGACTCTCTGCCCTTTATCCAACCCCTCGGCCTCTTTACCGTGATGCTCAGGGCAGCATGTCTGAAAGCCACATGGGCTGCTGGAGCTAAACATGCTGCCCTGCCCTCTTATCATGCTGCTCAGAGCGGCAGGAGCTCAGGCCCCACTGGAGCCAGTCATGCCGCTGCAGTGATGCCTAGGAGCAGGGGGCCAGAGCACTGGCAGTGATCTGAGGCTGCGGAAGAGGCTGGGGCTAGCCTCCTGGCCGGGAGCTCAGGGGCCGGACAGGACAGTCCTGCAGGCTGGATGTGGCCCATGGGCCATAGTTTGCCCAACCCTGACTTAGAAAGTAAATCCATCAAAATAAAAATAAACTTAGCAAGTAATTTTCCTAGTATTGTCATAGTAGAGATCTCTGGCTATCATGTTCCACTAAGGCTCCAATCCAGCAATGCACTTAAACATGTGGCTAACATTAAGCACTGCACCACTGAAGAAGGGAAGTTGAAGTCAATGGAACTACCCATATGCTTAAAGCTGAGCACATTGGCCTCAATTCAACAAAGTATTTAATTACCTGCTTAAAGTTAAATGTGTGCTTAATTCTTTTGCAAATCAAGGATTTAATTAGCAGATGTCTCATCCATAAGCCTGTGCTGTGGTATGACCACCAACAAAAGCCAAAGCATATGAATATTGCTATTTTAGAAGCATGAAAATCAACTATTTTTTCCTCATTTTGTTAATTCAAATGGTCATTTGGGATTGTACAAAACTTTCAAAAAATTCATAATTTATAACCTCTGACAAATGTATTCTTAATGTAACATATTACAGATAGAAAATAAAAAAGCTCATGAGAAAAAGGTGTGATCATAAATCAGCCTGTATGGCAATCTTAAGTAGACAGGCAATACTAACATCAGGTGAGATAATCTGGCCATCCTCCATCATATATTGTTCAGCATCTCATTCATAATTATCAGTCTTTCTAAACCCATTATGCAATATATGGCACGCTAATACTGAACCTGAAACGATTTCACAGGTTCCTAGACTATACCCAGGATAATAAAAACACCTGATCAAATGTAACTACAGCATCAATATTGCAATATGATAACAAGAAGACTGATTGGAGAACTAGGGGAGAGCAGACTTAGCTAAGGGTCAAAATTAACCATACCTTTAAATGTCGTGTTTTTGTCAATTTATTGCAGAGCCCTAATGTTACCATTTTTTTCATTTATTAATAAAGAATCTTATAAAAGAGTAACAAATGGATTGTGTATCTTGAAGATCTTTTGATAGGATAGCATAGACAGTCCTCTGTTCCAAAGAATTCCAGAGTGACAAGGCTCTGTTTCTCTTTCTTTCTCCCCAATTGCTGTAAGGTTGTTCTGTGCTCTGGAGAAGGGGATATGAAGAGGCTGACTAGCAACTGGATGGACAGCCAGAATTCTGAATGGACAGCCAGAATTCCTCCTGTGGGCTCTAGAATGCACAGTGAAGAAATAGCTCTGCCATCTGCAGAGGGTACAGTAGGCTCTCTACTCACTGCCCCGCCAACTCTGGAATGTTGTGGAGTGAGAAAGCACAGTTCTCCCCTCACTCCACCTCTCGCAGCCACATTAACAACTCAGTGATATCAACTGTGGAAAAACTGGAAAGGATGTACTTTCCCTATAACATTAGCATATGGATGTCTGGTGTCTTTCTGTAAATGTATGTAGGCCTTCCTTGGGTTTTCAGATTGTACTGTTTCCTTTCTGATTTTGGATATGAAGGGCCCTCACTTTTTTTCCAAAAATATTTTTGGGATAAAAGGTACTATGTAAATGTGAGATTATTATTAAATTGTTTGTTATGAATCAGAACCTTATTTTTTATATTATTAACATTTCAAGTTTTCATAAAATCTTACTAAGCATTAAGTAAAAAACTGTGTATTAAGTTCTGCAAATTCAATATTGTATACAAGCTTTTTAAACTATAGAATGTTATCACTTCAAATGTGCTTACATTTATTTCCTCTGCTTAGATGTAATGCAATAATAATAATGCCACAATTACCAGAACGTACAATCTAAATTATAGTACTCTGTAAATCAACATGTAGCTGAACAAGTTACATACATCCTACAGGATACCACTACAGTTCTAAATTGTTTCCTGTTAACACTGTGCACACATACTATAAAATTTTGAACTGTGCTCAGCATACAGTGTGGTAACTAACTAATAATGCTGAAAAATGATACCACTCAATAGATACATAAATGATATATAGATACATAAATGTAAAATAAATAAACTTTATTCAGAGTTGCATAATGGGGAATCTAGAAAATTCCTGTAACTTCTATTGAAGAGAAATTTATATATATTCACTTACTAGTGAGATTTCAAATACGAAAATAAAATCTTTATAAAACACAAATGTTCAAACAACCTTCCATTTCAGTGTGAAATCATCAATATTATGCATGCTAGGATTTTCCATAGAGTGGAAAATTGTATATACCATATCAGATGCACTATTGCTTTGTTTAGAATATGACATTGTGTTTCCTTGTGAAATGTGTATGGGATAGCACTGTTAACCACTGGAAAACACATGACAACTGGGCATTTTCAAAATAAATTATCTTTGCACATAATTTTTAAAAGTCAAAGAAAAACTATAACTCTCAATTACAACAGAAATGTCACTTTAATTACAAAATACTTTGCTGTAGATGACTCAGAGAACATTCTCTCAGAAACCACTTCACTGAAATCACTGCCATATGTCTAACTGAATGAGACTTTAGATATAGTTCACCTATTCACTGAATATGATTTACATTCAATGAGCTATTCAGCATTGCAATTATATTACTGACTACTGTTAATAGCCGTACATATTTTCTATGGCATTGTAAAGTAGTTTAAAATAAAACTGGAAAATACAGTCATTAAAAAAGGATACATTTATTTTTTATCTAATACTTCCTCTGTGAATGACCAGGTTCTTCAATCCTCTGATTGGATCTCATTCTGCTTTAGAGCTAGGAGGCATCTCCAGATTTGTCAATTATGGCTAGGTTTCAGCTCCACCTACTTAGGAAAACCATTAGATACAATGTTTTCTGAAGCGAAACATAATATAAAATAACAACCTGACTACTCAGAGAAAATAAATTATCAGGTAAAAACATATTTGTCCTTCTTTATCAGATCCAGGTCTATCATTGCTATGAAGGGATTTTAACAGCAATGAAATCCTACTATAAGGCCAAATAATGCCAGCACCTGAAAGTTTCCTTCTTTCAAACATCCAGGCCTATTGTACGTGAATCTTTTTGTCTCTTCCTGCTTTCAGAGCAAAACTAATCCTATGAGTCAATGGCTCAGGCCTCAGTGCATGAAACCTAAATCTTGCCCATTGCAGAAGCTGCACGAGAGGGTAGTAACTAAGCTGTAACGCCTTACTGCACTGTAGATGTAGGAAGCACGGCTGGGATGGAGGAAGGAAGATGGAAATTTTGGTAGCTGGGTAAGGGACAGTTGGGATCATTCAGGAAGCTACTTGCTAAATTGAGCCTATTCAAAATGCATTTTAATGAAGCCAAATGCAAAGTCATACCTCTAGGAACAAAGAATGTAGGCCATACCTATAGAATGAAGAATTGTAGAAAGTAGGGAATGAAAAGGATTTGGCAGTCATTGTGGACAGGCAACTTATCATGAGATCCCAATTAAATGCTGTGGCAAAAACAGCTAATGCGATCCTTAGATGTATAAACAGGGGAGTAGTGAGTGAATTTACTTCTACATGCAGCATTGGTGAGACCAATACTGGAATATTGTTTCCAGTTCTGGTACCCATATTTTAAAGGATGTTGAAAAAATTGGAGAGACTGGAGAAAAGGGCCTCAAAAATAAATCAAGGATGGAGAAAATGCCTTATAATGACAGACTTAAAGCTGCAGTTTACTTAATTAAAAAGATTGAAAGACAACTTTATTACAATGCATAAGTACCTTCACAGCGAGAAGGTGTCAGTACTAATGGGCTTTTTAACCTAGTTGGGACATGCATAACGAGAACTAATGTCTGGAAGATGAAGCCAAACAAATTCAAACTGGAAATAAAGCACCAATTTTTAACAAGTGAAGGAACAAACTACCAAGGGAAGTGGTGTACTCCATCTCTTGATGTCTTCAAATCAAGACTGGATGCCTTTGAAGATATGCTTTAGCCAAACACAAGTTATATTTTATTAAACACAATTTATTGCATTTAATATAGGGGTAACTGGGTGAAGATTAATGGCCTTTAATATACAGGAAGTCAGACTAGGTGACCTGATGGTCCCTGCTGACCTTAAATTCTATGAATTAACTTTCTCCACTCTGACAATAATGCAAGCCTCACTGTCTCATTTGCTCACTTCACCCACAACCACCTCTTTGCCTTTCACCACAATTCCCCTATGAATAGAATACAATCAGTTCTAGTCCACCAAGCTAGCACCCTCTATTCATTCAAATTCCTCCTCAAGAATAACTTATCCTGAGATGCCCATAAGCAGGAACAATCTTAACCACAGAGCAGTGCACGCGCACACACATAGGTACCAACTTCTCCTGGCACCAGTAGGTGCTCACGACCCTCCAATCCGTCGCCACCTGCCTCTGCCCTGCCCTCATTCCAACATCTTCCCCAAAGTCCCTGCCCCAACTCCACCCCCTCCCTGCCCCTCTTGGACTCCTTCTCCAAATCCCTGCCCCAGCTCCACCTCTTCCTCGCCTCCTCAAGCACACCGCGTTCTTGCTCCTCCCCCTTCCCTCCCACAGCTTGTTACTCCACGAAACAGGTGTTTCGTGGCTGCAAGCACTAGGAGGAGAAGCGGGGATGGTGCACTCAGGGGAGAAGGTGGAGGTGGCTGGGGTGGGGTGGGGAGCTTGGGTGCCAGGGGTGCAGAGCACTCACCAATATTTCCCCATGATTGCTCCAGCCCCGGAGCACCAACGGAGTCGGCGCTTATGCACACACACAATCTTCCTGTTGCAATAAGCTCTTATCTTACTGTTAGATTGCTCCTAATATATTATACAAGTAAATATGAACACTAAATGAAATTAAATAATTAGCATTAGTACGTAATAGTTTTATATATCATCCAACAAGAAGATGTTGCAAGCCCATTTTATTTCCTCATATTCATGGATATCATGTTAGGTTACCATAAAATATCCATTATGAACTGGTAAGTTGCAATGATTTCAAAGAGGTAAAGACTATGACATTTGCAATTTAGATATAAAATACAAGATTAACTATTCATTTCCAAATCCTATACATATTTTAGTTGGTTATAAAAAGCAGATGTAATCTACCAAATGTATTCTTCTGATTCTTCACTAGTTAGCACTGGCACCATCTTGTGGTCATTTGCTTAATAATAAAAAAGTTGTGCCATTAAAAGATATCACAGCTGTACAACTGTTATTTTGGAAAGAATATTGCAATATTCAGATACACTTTGTTCAATTTGAATTCAAAGTTTAAAAACACAAATTCAATTAACAAAATATTTATGAAAATAAAAGTAATGAAAGTTTAAACTGTAATGATCTGTCCTTATAAGGGGAGCTTTAGCATGGGTTCACAAGCTTAATTGCACTCTCAGAAGTCATGCCGCAGCAGTGGCTCCTGTCTCACAGGGCTGGGCTCAGCTTCCTGTTCTAGGCATTGTGATGTACCCCACAGAATCACAGCACCACTCAGGTTTAGCCAGTTGCTCCTCTGTCATGATAGCAGGCTCGCTCTCCAGCCCCCCTGCTCTGCCTCTTCACTGGGCTGGAATTAGGGTTGCAGTGCCAGCATGGAGGCTACTGCTGCAGGTGCTCAGTGCCCCCTTGACAGTTGGTATAGTGCAATCATTTAATCAGGTGACTACATCCACCCTTGCTCCTTATTCAATCTGCTCCTTTTGAAATCTATTCATTTTTGGAAGTTGTCACTGTGCCTTTTGAGCACCAGTAATAAGGCATTATGGACTGGGATGTAGGCAGTCTGGCCTAATAGTTAGAGCAAGAGTCAATCTAGATGGCAAACCAGGCATCCAGGTTGGGGAACAAAGCCAAAGGTCAGCACCAGAGTCAACTGACAATTACCAGAGCCATGGGTAAAGCCAGAATCGTAACCAGGAATCAAAGCTAAGGATCAGAACTGAGGTCACATGCCAAATGCCAGAACCAAGGGTGAAGCCAGAGGCAAGGTCAGAAGTCAGAGACTGGGATTGGAGCTGTGACTGGCAACTGAGGATAGGAGGCAAAGCATAAGAGCCGGAGAAGAGACAAGGATCAGACACAGAGCATGATCATGGTGGGAACAGAAGTGAAGGCAGAGGTGAGGCAGGAGCACAGCAGAAATTAGGATCAGGGTTGGGTAAAAGAGGCAGGCGCAAGCAGGGCCCAATACAGCCACAACATAAAACCATCTTGTTGCCCCAACAAACTTTCTGCACCACCTTCTGGATTAAATAGCATAATTGGACCAATCAGTGGAGCTAACCAACCCTCCGATCACAGATGCTATGGATGGGTTTTTGGTTGGGTATAGTCCTAGCAGCTTCTCAGCTCACCAGGTTCCACCAGACATTGGGTGGAGGCCAGGATACAGCAGCTGTTGGGAAACTCGTAGGCCTAGATTCCAGACCCAGGACATTATAGATTTCTCCCAAAATTAGTTGTGCTGCTGCTTGATTTATTAGCTATCAGTGCTTAGGGCCTAATTCTGCAACTGCTATGCATATAGACCTTCATGAAAGTATTCACACTGAGTCAGGGTTGCAGACTCAGGTCCATAGTACCAAAGATAAATCCTACTTTGTGAATATAAACTCATCAATAATGATAGTATCCAGACTGAGACACAAAAAACTATGAGAGCAGAATATTACTATTCTTAACACACTAGGAACCATAATAGTTAATTATATTACATACTAAATCTACACTAAAAGAACATACAGGTCACCAATCCAAGCATTCAACGGTTAGAAAACACCAGACTTAAATTTGTCCTTGCAACCTCAATTTGGCCACCTTACATACAAGCACGGAAAATCCTGCTGAACATTACATAGGAAGACTGTGGCACAGCCAGAAACAGGTATCTTAGGTCCTACACAGAACTTATCAGAAAAAGGAATTTCCTTTCCACGGGTAACTTTGACACTTTAAAATTTGTTTTTGTTCCAAAAAGTTTAATTTTTGAAATTTCTTACAGGAAGGAAATTCAGAAAAGTTTTGATTCTGAAACATCAAAATGTTTAATTTTTATAATGTCAAAATAATAAATTAATTTTAGAATATAAAATTACAATTATAAAATAAATGTTGAAACATTAAATAAAAATAAAGTCTAATCTAAACATTTTGACATTTTCAAAATGAAACAAGTTGAGACCAATCGTGATTTTTTCCCCATTGAAAATTTTGCTCACACTGACATGTTCCCATGAAATGTTTTGATTTCAACGAAATTGCATTTTTCAACAGAAATAATTCAACTGAAAATTTTTCAATCAGTTTTAGATAGGTGCCTTCACACAAGAGAAGATCCTTTCTCTTCTTACAACCCTTTACTTCATTCACTGTCTGTTCTGTGCATTGAATGGGGCCAAGTTCCTACAGAGCAAATAGTATGTGATCATATAACTGTCATATAATTGTCATAATGGATCAATAACCTTAATTCTGGCATTTCCTAACTTTTGAGTGTTTGAATTAAAAATCCTACTGTTCTTTTAATATAGTTTATATATAACATCTCAGTTTTTTAAAAAAGCAGACTGAATAAATAGATTCCATCATGTGGAATCATACAGACCCTGGGTCTTTATGTCTATTGCACGGATCCCTAACACTTGAGCTAAAGGAGTAACTTGTCTAGCTGTAGTAGGCTGTTATCTTCCATGTGAACAAGCCAGAAAAGGAGGCTATGATACACACCTCACAGTTGGCTACACAACCCTTTGCTAGACAGCAGCGGAAGGCTGAGAACTAGGAATCCAATGTTCTGTTCCTGACTTGGGGTGGGGGGAGTATTCAGCTACACATAGCACAGCACATTACATATCTGCAACATTCATATAGAAAGGCAGCAAGAGTAAGTGGATGAGACTTGAATCTACTATTGTAGAACTTGTATTCTATTCCCATTTGTGCCAGAGGTGACCTTGCACAATCTCTCAGTTACACTAAATGTAAAATAAAAAGGGAGGGTGTCACAACCCAAGTTGAGCTCCCCCTTGCGGACTGTCACCAGGCTGCTGTATTGGACCTAACTTTTGGATTTCTCTGCTTTTTAGCCTGCTGGATCTAAACAGTGTCCAGACATTGTCTCTAAGTCTGACCCCCTCAGACATACTCAAAGAGTGCAGACTCCCTGACTGGTATCTCTTTCTATGATATTAGAGTACAGCACTGAACACAAATAGTCTAAAAGTCACATTCTGGTTGGATGCTCCTAATGATGGACAGCTGAGAATTCACCTGTGAAAAAAACCCACTACCCCTATTATGTTAAATGAATAGAGGGAGAAGTTCAGGAGGAAACAGAGATAACAGAGGCAGTTTGCAGGAAATTATAATGAAGAGGCGCATCTCGGGCAGGAGACAGGAAGGAAATGTAAGAAAAAAATGACATTTTTAGTTAACCCCTTTATTTTGGCAACAGTTTGTGGACCTCAAACTACTTTTAATCTAAATTCTATTGCAAGAACTAAGGGTAAAAGACTCCCTTCTTATCTTGCTAGAGTAGAGGAGAACAAAGTAGTGGAACTGACCCAAGGTTGAGGGACAGGAGCACTGGCTTCAGAATAGGTTTCCCTCTTTTTCTTTGGAGCTTTTCTATAAATCATGGGAATTACGTTTTGTGCGAGGGAGGGGCCCAGGATCCATGCTGGTGCTAATTAATGCTGAATGGATCAGTAGGGATTTGGATTGTTTCTCCCATTGTATACTGACATATTTACCCAAGCAGCCACCAAAAAGGCTTCCTGTGCAGATCCAATTACAAACCTTAGTTTTTCCATAATGAAGTGAAAATGGCTTTGGGCCAAAAACAACGGTCAAAAGGACAACCTGGACTCTAAGGGCAGGAAGGGGAAGAAGCACAGAGTCAAGGCAACTTGCAAAGAAGCAGCTAGGTAAATCTCAGGAGCAAGGCATTAAGTGCACAGTCATTAAACACCATTAAAATATACCATTCACTGTCTGCTAACAATCACAGTGTCCTTCCTTAACCAATAAAATAAAATAAAATAAAAAGAAAGCTTATTCAGCCCAAAGGTGTTTCTGCTGCTACTTTACTAAAATTCCCAGTAATGTCTGAAGTGGAGGTAGACTCCACAACAAAGGTTGTTGCTAGCTAATGCTTGTCATTACACACCAAATTTTTCGATCACTTCTCCAACTCGACCAAAAATTTCAGATCCCACCTCCGTCACCTCTTTAATGGTGGGGTAATGTGAGGGATTGTGCGGCAACAGAGCTATGTGGGTTATCGTAAATTAGATCCCATTCACCCTCTAAATGGGGCTGCTTTGTTGGGGGGGGGGCGGCGAAATCATCCTTCACCCCGCCATGGGTTACGACGAGGGCATCAAGAGTCACACACCTGAGGGGCAGGCAGCTTTCCCCTCCGGCGCAAAGAGTGTCAGGCGGACGACAGTGCGCGAAGGCGGGAACACAACGTCCTTACCCCTAGCGCCCGCACCTGAGCTGAGACGAGTGGCGCTGCTGGCCTTTCCCCCGCGCATCTCCCCGATGGGCAATGCCAAGCGCGCGCCTTCCCAGAGGCGCGAGGCTGAGACGTTATTTTCCCCCTAAAGGGACGAGGCTGAGGCACTGCCCCCACCCCCGGAGGCGCGAGACCGAGACGTTACTCCTACCCCTTCCCCCCCAGCAGTCTCGAGGCCCAGGAGGTGCTGTGCCTCCCCTCCCCCCCCCCCCCCCCTCACTGGTGCGCGCGCGAGCTCCAGCTCGAGGCTCTGCCCGAGGCGCTTTCTCCGTCAAAGGCCGGCGGGCGGCGCGGGCCGCTGGTTGTACGACGTTCGCTCCTTCTCGCTCCTTCCTAGGCGGCAGTTAGAGCCCGAATTACCCCTCCCCCAGGGGCCCGACACCGGCCCTTCCACCCGCAGCCCATGGCGGGCGCGAAGGCGAGGAGGAGGCGGGCGCCATGCTGAGGGCCGGAGGTTTCATGTCTACAGTGCTGGTGGCCCTGGTGCTAGTGGCGAGGCTCCCCGCGCTCGGGCGTCCGCCGCCGCCGCTGTTGGGCCGACTCCTCGCCCTGTGGGAGCTGTGGCCAGGTGAGAGCAGGGATGGCGGGTCCAAATGCCAGGCACCTGCACAAGGGTCGGTCGGTTACCGGGCTGTGATGCTCCCCAGTGCCTGAAGCTGCGATCCAGGAGCCCCCTGTGTGACCCGAGGCCCGCTTGCAGTCGGGAGGAAGATGAGACCTCAGAGAAGCGATAAAGGTCCAGTGTGCATGCTGAGGGAGGGTCAGAGGACCCAGGGCCATGTCTATGAATGGGGAGCCCTGTAAGTGCAAGGGCTCTGTGGTGATGATCAGAGAGGGTGCCACGTCCCTTGATTATGCCCCCCTCCCCTTTATACTTTATGAATGGGTACCCATGCGAACTTGGAGCCTTCCATCAATATTCACAAGCAGAGGCAGGGCTCACAAGGAGGACCCCTTTCAGTGTCCAAACTCACCGCTTTGCAAACTGAAGCAGAACGAAATTAAGGAGGCTGTGGTCAGCAGCAGTGAAAATGCCAAGGATCGTGTTACTTTCATGTTGCTGCTTGGGAAAAGCTACAAGAAGCAGTAACCATGGTGGAACAGAAGCCAGAAAACAAGCCAGAGGAGTGAAGGGAGACCCTTCCCCTGGCAGCAGCTAGGAGGCTTTGAAGGGGGAGAGAAACATAAATTATCTCCCTTTTATCAGTAAGAGCGGGTTGGATGATCCACTGATTAGAAACCTACTAGTCCAGCCGTTCTCAAACTTCCTTGTACTGCAACCCCCTTCTTATAACAAAAATTACTACATGACCTGGCATGGGGGTGGAGCCCTAGCCCTGCTGTCCCATGGTGAAGCCCTTGGGCTTCGGTTTGAACCCAGGGTGACAGGGCTCAGGTTTCAATGTCAGCCACTGACCCCAGGAAGTCTAACACTGGCCCTGGAAACCCCATTAAAATGGGATTGCAATCCACTTTGAGGTCCTGACCCACTATTTAAGACCCGCTGTAGCCCTATGGCTGTTAGCAACTCTGTCTATTCCCTCCCAAGAGGATCCAGGAGCAGCTCTTTGGTAGAAACCATCCCCTTCTCAAGCAATTAGTGTCCAGTGGAGACTTTAATCACTTCAACAGTGACTTACTTCTAGACCAGGGGTTGACAATCTTTCACAACTGGTGTACTGAATCTTCATTTAGTTTAAGGTTTCGTGAGCCAGTAATACATTTTAATGTTTTTAGAAGATCTCTTTCTATAAGTCTATAATATATAACTAAACTATTATTGTATGTAAAGTAAATAAGGTTTAAAAATGTTTAAGAATTTTCATTTAAAATTAAATTAAAATGTAGAGTCCCCCACCCCCGACCAGTGTCCAAGACCCAGGCAGTGTAAGAGCCACTGAAAATCCACTATTTTTGGAGTGCCTTTGGCACGTGTGCCATAGGTTGCCTACCCCTGTTCTAGACCCTTGGTGAAAGCAAGGGAGAAGTCCATGGTATCAGTGATATAGGGTAGTGGAGGAGGTCCAGGAATCTCAGTTTAGAGGCTCATGAAAAATGTAAACAATGAGGGCTGGTGGAAAAATCTTAAGAGCAAAAAGCTCTAGAATTAATATTGTTTCTGAAACATTTACGTGGGTGTTTCCTGACATTTGAGTGCTTATTCAGAAAACTTTAATATTTACTTACTTTAAATTTTAATAGAATGGCCTAGGTTTTCTTTTTGAAGAAAAAAAGTAAAGTCAACCTGGAAATAATAGGCTAGATATCAGCAAGAAGTACACTATAACACAACTGGGCTTCTCTAGACCTGTATCTTGTTCAGAGTGCACATCACTGTGCAGTGAAAGAGGTTCAGTGCACATTTTAGAAGATATATGTGTACATGTGTGTCCTGAAACAAGCCAATGAAATCAATGGAAAGACTCCTATTGACCTGTGAAATTTCTGCATAATTTCTGTGAGGCACACAACCTTTTATCATTTAATACACTGCTATAGAGTGCTAAAAAAATTATACTCTGCCTGTATGAAATGTGATTTTCAAACCTTCAAAATTAATTCAGTTACACTTTTTTATAATTATATATTAATATCTATTTTGTAAAAAATCTAAAATTATTTTATTACTGGTGTTACAGGTTATATAAAGGAGTGTCAGCTAGTATCAATGGTAACAGGAAATAATTCTTCAAATAAAACATCACAACTTGTGGACCCAGAACAATCAACACTGAAAAAAAATCTTCTAATTTCTCATGGTGTTAGGCAGAACACTTCCACAGTTGGAAAAAATTACAAAAATTTTAAAACAAAATCAGAAGCGACTAGAAGAAACACTGACAAATACAAACACCAATGGAAGCGGCTCAGAAATAAAATTTTAAACATTTTAATGAATAAAAACAAGTCACAACCAATTACCAATGAAGGCATAAAAATACAAGTTTCCAAAAAGTGGACAGAAAGTGGAAAAATAACTTCAACTGAAAAAAATGCAGAGCTAATAGAAAAAGCAAGAAAGATCCTAAAGCTTGGGAAAACTGAAAATACTAAGATTATAAGTCAACATAAAATTAATTCATATCTACAGAATGAATTTAAAATTGTTGAAAAGAAAACTGCAAATAATAAAAGAAAGCAACTACAAAGAATGTTGTTTGACAATTCTGGTATATTTAACAAATGCTTTGGAACTAAGTCATCATTAGTTAATACATTTTTGACAGCAAATTTTCTATCAACTGTTAAAGGAAAATGTTGCAGAAAAAATCTGAAAGAATTAGAAAGCATTTTGGTATTAAATTTAGTAAAAAATCAGATGGTCAATGAAAATCATCAAAATCAAACTAAAACAATGAAAATGGAAAAAAATAAGCGTACCAATGAAAGAATTTTAGCATTTGTCAAACAAAAGGAATTAGCTGAAAAGAGTTCTAAAACATGGGACTGGGAAAGAATAAGTGCAATCAGCAGAGATCAGCATAAAATATTAACTGATGCAAGAAAAGTGTTAATAAGTGGAGAAAAAAAAAGTCAACATACTGAACTTCAGAAATATGGACATGTACCTAAAGAATATCAGGAAAGAACTGGCTCTATAAACAATATACCAAGTGGAATAAGCAGTTGGAAAAGAAAATCAGAAAGACGGTCTACTAGGCCTTACAGTAAAAACCAAAACATTTTAAACTCAATGAAACAAAGGTTAGTAGGATTCCAAAAGGGTCAACCAAATATGAAAGACATAGGTGGAGTGTACACAACAGGAAAATCAGACAAAAATAATGGGAGCATAGATGTATTGTTTAATAGCTTACCTGAAGTAGGAATCAAAGTAATGGTTCAAGGCAAAGAGCAAAGAACTAAAATAATTCCAAAATCTGATGAAAATCAGAGATCTTCTACACAAGCAATGATTCTGCAGAGAGGCAAAGAAAATGGGCAGGAAAAGTGGTCAATATATAAAACTGGTTCTTCTAGAACTCATGAAAGAAAACAAGATGCTTTTAAAACTAAAGCTTATAGAAAACAGAAATGGAAAGGGAATCCGGTTGAAGTACATATACCTGAAAAAGAAAGTACTGTGTTTAGAGTGGAAAGGTTGAGCTATTCATCCAGAAATGACCATGTAGAACCTACCAAGTTAAATTCTGTCTTTCCAACCACAAAATCTGCTGTAACTGTTAAACTGGCATTATTTACACCAGAAATAGGACAAGCAAAGTCTTCAAGACACGTGGGAAAAATGGTGACACACAACATGTCAACTTCATGGAAAATAAATCAGAAATATTTAAACTTTGCTCGAAAGCATTTAAATGTTAAAGCTAGAAGAGCTGCTGTATCAAACAAACAAACTGTGATTAGTAAATATAAAAAAATTAATAAAAGAGATTATTTACCAATGACTTCAATATATCCTTATAAACACACTTCCCAAAGTGTATCCGATAGTGAAAGAAGGAAACGATCAGCACATGGTGAAAGTGTAAAGGTATCTATAGGTAAGTTGACCTGTTTTTTCATACTATAGCCATAAATTATAAATTAACCCCTTAACTTTTAAATGTATGGTACTTTTAGAAGAAGATCTATTTTGTTTACAAAGGAATTTTCTTAACCCTCTTCACAGATGGTACAATAAAAGGAGAATGGTGAGTGACACGTGCACAGATTTGAAGGAGTGTACAGAAGGGGTGTTCTCTTGTGTAACAGTGCAAGAGCCCCCCACAAGACCAATCTCTGGGTTCTGGGGAGCACAGAGACTGCTTACTCCTGCTTCCCACTTCATTCCACCAGGAGCAAGATGCTAAAAAAGAAGCATGGAAGAGGCAGGTTCATAATCTGAAGCTCACCTCTTTCCCACACCAACCTGCAGCCTAATGGCTGGAGCAGATTACACATCCTCTGTATCCTCAGAGAAGATCTGGAAGGAATTGTGTTTCAGGTAGACACAATCCTCTGTGTGATAATCCTGAGGCTCCACACACAGCATCTTCTATGTAATTGCCCTAAAGTTGCTACTCAACGTATAGACTTGTTATTGTGATATTGACGACAAATGGTGAGGTGGCAATGAATTACCTAGAATGGTAAATGTATACAAATACTAAAGGATGTGTTGCAAGAAAAAAAATTAAGTACAAACATCATACAATTGTTGGGTCTAAAAGAAATCTGAGCCAATTTTTCTCAACTAAGCAGAAACATTTTCATGGGATGAAAGTTACCCTAGCGACAGAGCCCACATAAGTCTAATATACCTAAAGGGCTTAGGTGCTCATCAGTGAGCCCTGTTGCTGGCAAAAAAAATTCATCTATTAATATAAAGTATATTTTAAAATAAAGTTTTAAAATTATGAGTCTGCTAAAACGTAGCCACTAATCCTCATTAGAGAAGTTTAGTCATTTTTATTTTATTTATTGAC
>ML677352.1:40433222-40688494 GCA_007922305.1 Dermatemys mawii | reverse complement strand
CAACTTTTTTTTTTCTTTCTGTGTATATAAATACATCTTACTTCAGTTCCATTCTGTGCATCCAATGAAGTGGGCTATAGCCCACGAAAGCTTATGCTGAAATAAACTGGTTAGTCTCTAAGGTGCTACAAGTCTTCCTCATCTTATTATTTTCTTAAAAACTAGAAGACTTGCTAGTGAAAGCCCCATCTCTGTCAGGGTGACAGAAGATATTGGGGAGTCAGTGTTCCTTTTGGTATGACTGGATTTTTGTGATCAACTATAAGATACCTTTGCAGTAACTCACTTGGGAACAATTTAACATAATATGTATCATTTTCAAGTTTTGTACCTGTCTAAAAATAAAATTGGAGTAAAAAATCAAGACATTTCATTTTGAAAATATCAAAACAAACTGGTTTAGATTTTTTATAAGGTTTTTTAAAATTGAAGCAATTTGGTGAATTTGACAGGAATACATGAAATATTTCAGTCAACCTGAATCCTTATTAACCACCCACTCCATGAAGGCATAAGTATCTGAGTGAGCCCAGCCATCCCTCAGTTCTTTCTTACTGACCTGCAGTGTTCACTGCCTTCTTTGAATACTGCACTACTGTGTAATCTTAAAACTTTTCTTGATCAGCGGTGTGAAAAAAACACCCCCAGGGTGACAAAAGTTTTATCGACAGTAAGTGCTGGAGTGGACAGCACTTTGTTGGCAGGAGATGCTCTCCCCTGACAAAGCTACTGCCCCTCATTGGGGTGGTTTAATTTTATTGGCAAGAGAGCTTTCTCCTGCTGACAAAGCTGCTCTGACTGAGTGCCTTACAGCGGCAAGGCTTTAGTGGCACAGCTGTGCTACTGGAACCTGCGCGTTGTAGACATAACCTTAGTTGCTAGTGAGTTAGTTCATATAATTAGGTTGGTAGTTATTATACATTAGCTAAAAATGTAGATAATTTTCTTATTTACATTTCAGTTTTAAATTAGACACCTGTACACACCCCTCAGTAAAGAGGCACTAGCAACATGGCAGAAACTAAACCCCCAGGGTTCAAAACCTTCCCCACACGTTAAGCTTCAATGCAGTTTAACAACAAATACTCTGTAGGTCTTTTTTGCCTTTAAGGGGATCCAAGTTGCCATATATTGCTCCTTTTCTAAGCAAATTTAGAGAACTAGAGAAGCCCACCTGAAGTTGTTTCTCCTCAGAAGTTCAGTGCAACCCTCCTTGGAAACCATAAGAAAGGACAGTTAGACCACAGTCCTCTAGTCAAGTCCTTCTGCATTAGTGCCCTGATGAGCTGATATTTCACCTTGAGCTCCCAGACCACATTTATTAAGAGGCCCAATCGTCTGCCTACATTCTGGCTTCATCGTCTTCTGACAGTTGTAGAATGCAGCACTTCTCCAGTGTGCCATAGCTCATGTAAACTTCTCTGGTGCCTGGGAAGTCGAGACACAAGAGTCTCCAGACTTCTGATGCATCTTGGGCTTCTCCTCCTAAGAGTCAAAAGCCTGAACAGGCTTTCTTGGATGTCTTGGTACTGACTGCTAAGAGAACATCATCAGTATCAACTAAATCTGCAGACCGTGTTTCTCACAGTACCAAACTTTCCTCATCGACCTCAGTACAGGATGTCTCAGTATCCAGAGCCTTACTATCCACAACCTCTGTACCAATTATTTCATAACAGTTTTCCTCAGTACTTAGTGCTTGGGATACCTGCTGTCTTGATACTCAGAGTGTCTATGGTACCAAGTGATTTTACAGTGGGTTCAGTACCAGAGTTACTTCTGCTAGAGAAACTGAAGGTGATGATGTCTAAGCCACCAAATACTGAACTGGTGGTATGGCAAGTCAAGGAGGTTATTTCTGGCACTGATTTCAGCTCCTTAGAGACAAGGCACTCCTGATAGAATGACCCCCACGTTCAAGGAAGTGTACTGCTCCTCATCCCCATCTATACACAGCAGAAAGGCATTTCCTACTCACTCTCTTTCTTATTCTTGGGTAGCACTGTAGAAGTCAGGAAGGGGCTTTAGGGAAGGTTCTATGGAAAAGTCCTGTGACTAATAGGTAACATCTTTTCTGTTGTCCCCTTATGTGTCCCTCTTCTCAGTACCCATATCCCCTCAACCTTGACCCTGTTGGATACCCTGAGATATGAAGCCATATTCACACCTGCCCCAGAGAGCATCACAATCAGGTCAACTAGTGAAGCTTCAGATCCTAGAAAGTCAGGAGAAAAGTAAATACTGTGGAACACCAACTGCAAGGTGAAGAACTACTGGTCCCCGCTGTGATCTCATCCTCCCCTGATGAGACAGTAAACCGTCTGTTGGCCTGCCTCAGGGAATTATTATTTTAAGACATTCCAGGACCTCTTCAAATACATGGCAAATATACTGGATATGCCATTAAAAGTAGTGCAGGAGAAGCCCCACAATCTCCTGGATATCTTGCATTCTTCTTTGCCTGGTAGGCTTGCCATGCCAATAAATAAATGACTATTGAAGCCTCCAAAGGATCTGTGGCATACACCAGTGTCAACACTGGCCACATTCAAGCAAGTGGACAGAAGGTGGCAGGTCCCTTTCAAGGGATTTGAACACTGTTATTCCCACCCAGTACTGGGTTCACTTATAGTGGCTGCTATCCAGGGAAGGTCAAAACAACAAGGACTTCCCAAAGCCCCACCCAGGGATCTGAAGGAACTTGACCTTTCTGTGCACAAAGTTTACTCATCAGCCAGATTCCAGATGCACATAGCTAGTTACCAGTCCTTCTTCTCTTAGTATGATTACTTGGGTTAAGATATCTCAGTTTGTGGACAAACTACCACAGAAACATGGAGTGGAATTGAAAGTCATCACAACTGAACAGCTGATAGCCCACACTTCCCTATGGATTCATTGGGTGCATATGATACCTTGCTGCATATTGTAGCCACATTGGTGGCAATGAGGTCTTCCTGACTCCGGATCCCAATATAGACATATCCTCAGAGATTAAGTATGTCCTCATGTGTATAAGGATTTGATAGGTGTCTGCCACCTTAGATCCATCCAACGACATTAGAACACATTTCTTTGGCGATCAGGAGGTCTCTGCTGCCTGTTTGAAGAATGTCTACAATTTATGTCACATCCAGGTCCATGGGTGGCCAGACCTCATAGTTGGAACCAGAGTATGCAGTCACAAGATTGGAGTTGAGCTGGCTAGATCAGGGTACTGGGGAGTTAGAAGCAGGAGACAAACTCGAGATCAGCATCACAAGTTTGGAACCAAAAGTCAGGCCAGGTCAGGATACCAGAGAGTCAGGGGCAGAAAACAAATGAGATCAGGAACCACAACTCAAATGCCAGGAACCAAGCCAGGTCATAATGCCAGCAAATCAAGCTGTGGGAGCAGAAGCAAACACAAAATGCTCAGTCCTAAGCCAGGTGGAGCCTAGACTGCTTCCTGTTCCTCCTGCTGGCTTAAGAATGGCCAGCAGCAGGGCCAGCTCTAGCTTTTTTGCCACCCCAAGCAGCAAGAGCACCGAAGCAAAAAAAAAAAGAAAAAAGAGCATCCGGAATGTGCTGCCTCAAGACTGGCCGGAATAATGTGCCATCTCAAACATGCACTTCCTCTGCTGGTGCCTGGAGCTGGGCCTGGCCAGCAGGTCAATCAACTGCTCTGGGATTCTGCTAATCAGACCTCAATGACAGAGCCTCATACTGGGGCTGGGATTCATGTGTTTCAGGTAAGCTATGGTAGGTAGGCTTGTAGGCCTAGGTTTAAGACCCATGGGTAATGACAGAAGGGCACTAAGTGGAGCTTGGTGTCCACCTTTCCAAGACAGTACTCCTTGGTAGATGATTCCAGATTAGATGCCTGTTTGGGAGGGCTGTCCTGCAGTCATTGTTT
The DNA here is from genome assembly GCA_007922305.1 of Dermatemys mawii. NCBI lineage: Eukaryota > Metazoa > Chordata > Testudines > Dermatemydidae > Dermatemys > Dermatemys mawii. The sequence continues at coordinate 40,684,599 of ML677352.1, read as the reverse complement.
AAGTAGGACTCCTAATTACCCACCTCCAAGAAACTTGCTCATTAGTCATCAAGAGTGGAATCCACATGAACAATTACTTGAAGGTAGAACAGTTACTTACCTTACAGTAACTGCGGTTCTTTGAGATGTGTTGTCCATGGATTCTACAAACTGCATGCCTTATGCAATACTCTGGAGCCCTCCTCCACTGGGATTCTGTATTTGCAAAAGAACTAAAGGATGATTGGGCCAGCTCATCTCTTTCTGACCTTGTGTAGGGGGGGCACAAGAACATCTAGGGCAGTGTCTCCCAAACTTTTCTGTCCGTGGCCCCCTTCCGCTCTCCCGAGTCCTCTTGTGGCCCGGGGGTGTGTCCGCCGGCATGCCACCGAATGCAAAGCTTCCGCTTTCGGCGGCATTTCAGCGGTACACAGATTACTTCCACTTTTGGCAGCGGAACGGGGCTGATCCTGCGGCGGTGCCAGGACAGCGCGCACCCCTGTGGGGAGTCTCACACCCCCCTGGGGTGTGCGCACCCCACTTTGAAGACCACTGATCTAGGGGACAGTCATGATCCTGAAAGATACTGCTGGCTCAAAAAATCGTACACACATCGGGCAAGAGTGGAATCCATATGGACAAAATATTGCAAAGAACCCCAGTTCCTGTAATGTAAAAAAAAATTATTTCTTTTTAGTGTGAGATGGTAAGGAAGTTTTCAAGTAAAGAGCACGGGTGGGCCAAACCCATATGGAACTACCTATTGTTAAAGAACTGAGTAGGAGTAAATAGTCCATTTAATAGTGGTAGTCCTCTCAGGCAGATCATCAAGTAAGATTAAAATCTTTAGGATAATTTTTAGAAAATTAATTCACTAAAATATATTCATGTTGAATTCTTGATTATTGTTTGGTATATAAATATACATTATAGTGGTGAGTATAGGAAAAGAATTTTTAATTAGCATATGATGGTACAGGGACTTTTTGTGCCATGCAGTGATGGGAATTAAACAATGAAAATTTTAGTAAAAAATATTAGTATAAACTTTTAAAGAGAAATACTTCCATTGTGATGTGTGATTATTAAGGTTGCATGGAGGTCACGGAAGTCACAAATTCTGTGATTTTCCATGACCTCAGTAACTTCTGCAGTGGGCAGCAGCAGCAGTTGGGGTGTGGGGGCTCAAGGCTAGGGGCAGGGGGGTTGGGCGGCGCTTACTTCGAGATGCGGGGGCTCCTCAGCTCTCACCGGCTTCTCCCTACAGCTCCTGCATGGAGGCTGTGGTTCCTGGCCAATGGGAGCTGCATAGTTGGCACTTGTGGTGGGAGCAGCGGGCAGAGAGCCCCTGGCTGCCACTCTCCCTAGGAGCTGCAGGGACACATGGAGCTGGGTATGGAGCCTGCCAAGCCTGCTACACCCCACCCCCCACCCTTCCACCTCGGGAGGAGTCCTGGCTGCGTGCCGCTGCCTGCCCCCCTTCTAGCCACGGGCCACCCTTTCCCCCCCCAGCAACTGCGGGGTCCATAGGGATATATAGTAAAAGTCATGGACAGGTCATGGGCTGTGAATTTTTGTTTACTGCCGGTGATCTGTCCATGACTTCTACTAAAAATACCCATGACTAAAAAGTAGCCTTAGTGATGATATATTACAGTTTCTATAAGAGTAGATACTTTACTGTGCCATCTGAAATTAATCCCATTATGGTAAATCAGTACAATAAAGCATAACCTGAAACAATATTGTCTCAACACTGTAGATGTTAATTACATAAAATGTTATTTGGACATTAACCATTTTTGTTTGTTTGTTTATGTAGATATTGTGAACCATTTAGTCTCCGTTCTAGTAGCAGGTGCTACTATTGTTGGAATTGCCTTCTTTGCTTTGGGATTAGCACTGTTTTACCTGTTTTATAAAAGAAGGTAGGGTTAAAAATTACATTAATCTTTTTTTCTTTTAAAGGATTGTAACAAATTAAATTTTGCTTTTTATAAAGTGTGACAGATGTAAGATAATAGCAGGTAACAGTAATAACGTGTTTTAAAGAGCAGTGATGCATCGATAATTTATTTTGAAACATATTCTACTACAAACAGTTCTTGCAATATGTTTTACTGAGGATTTTCTTTGCTTACTTTTTTAATTAAGATATTTGCATAAAAATAAATCTCTTATTTAGGAATTCAGTTGTCCCTTCTGTTGATTCTTCAACTAAGTGAATACTTTCTAAAGCTCACATAAGATAAGACAGCTTGTGAGGGGTGACATAGATGTTCTTTTTTACAAGCTTACATTCAACATATTAAGTTTATTTTCCATTTTACCAGTCAACAGTTTCTTATTCTAATTTCATTGCTTGTAAAATTTTAAAGTGGTTGTAAATTTGTAATGGATATACTTAGAAAACTAATCAGCAAAATGCATACTTAAAAGATACTTAACAGATCTGCTCGTTTTTTATGGTAATATCAGCAGTGGAAAAAGAAGGGATTTTGAGGGTTATTTTTGCTACTTTTTACTTTTGGTAAGTGTGTTGTTCCTCATGTCTAAGAAGGAAGAAGTTGAATTCTATTTCTTTTCATGGATCATCAATAGAATTCTTTACCGTGTTTCAGTCAGTTATACGAGCGCAGTCCCATCAAGAACAGTTGGATTATCCAGCCATCCTTTTTAATAAAGAAAAATGCAGGTGCAAAAACTTTTAAAGTGACAAAATGTAGATGTAATTATAACAAGTGGGCGGAACTGGGCCAAGATCTGTGCAACAGATTGCAGCAAAGGTAACATTTTGCCAGGCATAATTTAGAAAGATATTTTATTGCTCTCTCTATAGAGTGGATGGAAGTGTAGTTTTGTGACCATTTAGATATCTTGTTTTTTAAAGAAGATATTTAACTGTGGAGAGGAAAATTAACCTTATGTAATTGGCATTTTTCTAATGGCATTGGTCTCCAGAATTTTAGAATGCCTTTGAATTTTTGAATTCACCCTCCCATAACAATCAGCCCAGTAGCTTGGTGAAACAGGTTTCTTTTCAAAGGTTCCTAGAACAACTGATTTCCTTCTGAAATAGCATGTCAAGTGCAAGACCAATTTTCATAGCATTAATACAGTTGTGTTTTTTTCTCTGCTACAAGAGCAAATCAAAATTAGTTTTAAAGGAACACATCAAATTTACTCAATTTCAAACAATGTATTCAAATTTATTTTAGGTACTAAATCCGCAGCTGAAATGATGATGCTAAATTGTGAGAGTTTAAAATCACATTTCTTAAATTGTTTTTTCTCTCTGTTTTAACACTATGGTGCAAGTCCTCAAAGGTATTTAGATCCCCAAATCCCATTGGAGTGCCTAAAAACCTCTGAGAATCTGGACCTATATTGCATATCCACACAAACAGGAAGATCTCTAACAGAATGACTATGCACAGGAAATAGTGAACTAACTGCATGCAATTAGCTGTCAAACTGTGCTCTTTCTGGTTTTCACACATCAACAATAATAAATATTGTGCATAAGAATGGCCATATTAGGTCAGATCAGAAGTGGGAAGGGCAGTGCAAGATAGTATGTGGGGGAACTAGCCATCAGAGTTGAGGGGGATGACACTCATAACTTCTGTTGCCTTCTAAAGAGAAAAAGAGACAGAAAAAGATAAAATACACAACTATTATATTATAATTAATAATTTACTGGGAATGCAAATAGAGATGGAAATGTCTTTATTAAATAAAAAGTTAATGTAAAGGATTAATGTAATTAGACGTTGTGAGACAATCCTGTAGATTCAAAAATAAACCCAGTTAATTCAAATGATGTTAGATACTTCAGAATGTGTATCTGAGGACCTATATAGTTTTAGTTTAAGGACTTACCTCAGCTTTGCTGCTTGTTATTGAGTTTCTTATCAGTGGTAAAATACAAAGTGTCCTGACAAAGTTATCATAGGCATTATTCTCACTTGCATGTATTCATGTCGTATTTTTAATGACCCTGAGGACCTCTGTACATTAGTATGAAAATGAAATAGAAGAATATTTGCTTACCGTTGTTACATTTATTAGCAAGCTCTGAATTCAAAACTTTCCATAAACATGCATACTTTTAAACTTCATGTGTAATCTTATCCTTCTGTTTCATATTCCTTTCAGGCAGCTTTTTCAGTTTCTCAGAACCATTATGAAAGATGAAGAACTTCCAAAAAAAATTGTACCAGTTGATGCTCAACGTAATAAGCATGTGTCTCTCTCTCAGACTTTTCATGTTGGAAAATCACAGGTAAAACCTAGCATCTCTATTCTAAAAATAAAATGCAGCCCTAACATTATTTGAATTCCATTCTTGTTCTCAGTCTGGTGGTATGAGGGTAGCTATAAGCTATATCTTTAAAGTTCCACAAAGATTCTTCTTTATGTAATAAAGTGTCTTCATTTTATCCTGCCCAAACAGTAATACTGTAAGTATAGTTCTTGGGACATAGCAGGTATAAAAAAGCATTGTTACAAAACAATTTTGTGGTTAAGTATAAGGAATATTTCTCTTTCTGAGTAATATGTAACAAATTTCCAAGGTAGTTCTTTCAGAAAAGGCACCATATATTTACTTCAAGAGTAAAGTACCTTAGAGCAAAATTATGCTCATTCCCTAAATAGATGAGCAAGTAGGGGAGGGAAGAGTGCAAAGATTTACATAGGTAGTGGTGGTCTAGAGGCAGTCCAGGGGAGGTCAGAGCAAGTTATGGATCCTCAAAACATCTGAAGATCAGGTCCCAAGTAACTTGTATCTTTAATTTCTAGACCAATTTTTTTTCTTTTGTGATGGCACTGGGAATTTTAACAAGATACACCATTTCCCACACCATCCTCCCTGGTGTGCCTCCACCATTTGCCCTTATTCCTAGAATTAGGGCTTGACTACCTAGCGCAGCTGTTCACATTAGAGGGCTGTGATATCTTTGTCTCTTTTTTAAAACTTCTTATTAAGGCAAAGTTATAATAAAACATACTACATTACTTATTCAGGATCAGGTTAACATTCAGAGAACCTTCCTAAAGATTCTGGCTTGCTGCCTGGGGAGCTCTCCTCCACTGAGTATGATAAAAAGGGTTACCAAATGTCTAAATATCTATTCTCTGACACTTTTGTTATGTATGTATTTGGTGTGAAAGCTTTTCCATTACAAAGACAGTCCATTTTTGGCTATATCACAATTTCCTAAGAGGAGTAACAGACATGTGTGATTTCTAAAGTGCACTGATGTACTGCACACTAACAGGCCTGTGTACACCTTGCTGGCATGCACTAAAAGTTCCCTAGTGCACGTTAATATAAATCATACCCTACTAGTGCGCATTTATCAGGGTTCCCTCCCCACTCTGAATTCTAGGGTACAGATGTGAGGACCTGCATGAAAGACGCCCTAAGCTTATTTCTACTAGCTTCAGTTAAAACTTCCCCAAGGTACAAATCCCTTTTGTTCTTGGACAGTATGCTACCACCACCAAGTGATTTAAACAGACATTCAGGGAGAGCCACTTGGAGACCTATCTTCCCCAAATAACCCCTCAAGCCCTTACACCCTCTTTCCTGGGAAGGCTTGAGAATAATATCCTAACCAATTGGTTACAAAGTGAGCACAGATCCAAACCCCTGGGTCTTTAGGACACTGAAAATCAATCAGGTTCTTAAAAGAAGAATTTTATTTAAAGAAAAGGTAAAAGAATCACCTCTGTAAAATCATATGGAAGATAACTTTTACAGGGTAACAAAATTTTCAAAAACACAGAGGAACCCCCTCTAGGCTTAGCTTAAAAAGTTACAAAAAACAGGAATAAACCTCTCTCCAGCACAAGGAAAATTTACAAGCTAAAACAAAAGATAACTTAACATACCTTGCCTGGTTTTTACTTACTATTTTTGTAATATGAGAGATTTATTTAAGTGTTGGAGGAGATGGATTTTTGACTGACTGCTTTTAGTCCCGAGAAAAAATACCCACAAACAAAGAGCACAAACAAAGCCTTCTCCCACTCTGCCCTTTATTTGAAAGTATCTTCTTTCCCCCATTGGTTCTTTTGGTCAGGTGGCAACCAGGTTATTTGAGCTTCTTAACCCCCTACAGGTAAGGGGGAATTCTGTGCTACTCTGAGCTGTATGGTTATGACATGCCCCCCCTGAAATCACAGGCAGTGCTGAACAGCCTGTTCCACACTGGCTGTGATTTCTTCCTGGAGCTCTAGGAGAAAACAGAGTTAATAAGACAGATGTCTTATTACATCTTACATCTTACATCAATGATTTGAGGGACGTTTTTGGTGCTGTACTTAATTGGCATATGCATCAAGGAAATAAAGACTGCACTAAACTGCTAATACAGTCTTGAGTTAGTGTAAATGGGTACTTTGTTGGTCTTTATACATATGTACCCTAAAGAAGCTGTCCATTACTAATAATACTTTGAGTCTAATGTGCACCATAGATATGATGTTCTTCTTCAAGTACTTGCACATGTCCATTCCAAAATAGATATTTATGTATCCCGAGCACTGTTGCCAGCAGTTTTTCCCTTAGCGGTATCTGATGGGTCAGCTCTAGCGTCCTTTGGCATTGTGCAATCATAGCACGGATATAAGGTCCGGCCGGTCCTGCCCTCCTTCAGTTCCTTCTTACTGCCTGTGATGGTTGCTGGAACCTCTCATTGCTTAGGCAACCTCATCTTAGTGTTTTTTCCTCAAATTTTAGTGTAAATAGTTTAGTAGTTCGTTAGTTTTAGATAATTTAAATAGTTTTAGATCAGAGGTCCCCAAATTGTGGGCCATGGCCCCCTAGGGAGCACAAAGGAACATTCAGGGAGGCACAGAAGGACCTGGGCGGCAGGGAGGGAGTACCATCCATCCTCCCTCTGACCCCAGCTCTGCTCTGGCCCCAGCCTGGTCCCTGGCTCACAGCCCTGACCAGTTCTATTCCCACTACTTCCTAATCCTGAAAGCCAAGAGTGGGGTCTCAGACACATTTTAGACCTGCGCGGTCTCAACCGCTATTTCAAGAACCTGAAGTTCCACATGGTCTCCTTGGCTTCCATCATTCCCTCACTGGATCCTGGGGATTGGTATGCCACCCTTGATCTAATGGAAGCCAGAGTTTGTGTCAGGTGAGAATTTAGACACTACAGACCCCCCACCAGAAAGTAGGATTCTCCTCCTCTCCCCACCCTGCATTAACTTTAAATTGGCTTCCTTTTTTACTACCCAGGGAATAGGGCCACCATCACAACGACCATTTTTTTTTGCACTGGATTTGCAGTTTGTGCTGTTTCTCAGCCTCAGATTTTAATAAGTTGGAGACTGTCCTCTCAGGCTTCTTTCACCTTCCATTCTGTCTGCTTAATCCCTTCTTCTACCTAGATATTCCATTGTGGAACTTTCCATTGTGGGCCAGGGCCCCACTTTGACTTTCCAGTCAGTTGAGGGTTCCAGAGTTGTAGAAAATGGCTCATAGAAGAAGTAGAAACTCAGTCCCACGGTCCTGCTCAGAAGAGGACCTACACTCTTTCACTGACTTCTCAGTCATGGAAAAGCTGCAGAAAAATAGAAAAATAAATCAATCGTTTTAAAGGAAGCAAACACACTCCTCCTAGAAACCCCAATTATCTGTTAAGCTCAAATCCACGCTCTGTATGCAGAGATAAAGCCACTGGCATGAATATATAAAAGGAAAAGGAGCCCTCCTTCCACCCCTTACTGATTCCTTTCCCTGCTTTTGAGATCACTCAAACTGGATTCCTTCCCTCTCTGAGAGAATGTTCTCTCTGAGGAACCCTTTCTTTTGGTACATTCTTCCTCCCTTTCTGCCATCCCATTCTATGGTAGCCTGAATTTGTTGAATTCCAGGCACACTTCAAGGCCCATCTCTGTTTGGAGGAGGGCTGAGCAGTTGGATGTCTGGTGGGAATGTGTGTTGAGGTAAAAGTTTAATGTAAAAACCTGCTTATGCTAAAGAACTGGCAGATGTTACTAGTTAAAATTTATCCTGTGGATTTTATGAAATACAAACTTTAGCTTTGGAAAGCTTATTCCATCCTCCCCTCTCTCCCCCATGAATAGTTTGTACCTTTTTTCAAAAACATTATCACATCCAAATGCTTCATTTGGAATCTTTTCAAATTGTTCAAGTCTGTTGAGAAGTAATGATCGAAAGTTGGAATATATTTTGAGAAGTTACTTTTAGGAAAGCATTAAAGGTGACTATTAGTCTTCTTTTTCCTATATGATAATTTTATTTAAATAGCAAAATAAAATCTATTGTAATTTGTAACTTGTTAGTGACTTGATAACATTTTGTTTTATGTATGACAGGAATCAAGCAAAAAGAAAGCAGAAGCAGCAACAGGTAGTATAACTTTCAGAGTCCAGCACACACAAATCTGATTTACACTGTTGAAAGCCAGGACAAAATAAAGAAAAGTAAAATGCCAAAATTAAATACTAACCCTGATAGGAAAATACCATTACCAAGGCATAGGAATTATAACAGAAGCCCCATAGCATAGGTTCTTAAAGAAGAAACATTTTCAACGTTGTAATAACTTAAGATCTTAGGCCTTGCCATCAGTTGGTGGAAATTGCCATAACTTCACTGAGGATCTGGCCCCTTATCGTTTCGATGCCAATTGTCTTTATACATCAATACTATTAGTTCCCTTAAAAACTGTGGTAGCAATAAGAATATTAAATAGCTTCAAAATCATGGAGAAGACAGAGGTAGCCAAAGAAAACTCTATTTTATTGAAAAAGTGCGTACTAAGTGAAGGATATGAGGACAAATATTTACTTTCTTCATTAACAGCATAATCTTCATTTTGACTATCTAAATTTTTTACAAACAGGTCAGTGTGTCCGTAAGTATCAGCTTGGTTATAAATCATGGCTTTGAATCTCTTCTCACACCAATTTTACAATGTAATGCTACTTCTTCAGTGGAGTTACTTCAAATTAACATAAGCGTGAACTCATAATCGGGCGTTTAGTTTTACCAAATGTGTAGTGCAATTTGATGATGCCTATTGCTCTGCAACATTAACAACCTAACTATCTGTTTATTTATGGACCAGATGAAGAGATGATGTGGTATAATTGATTATTTAAGCACACACAAAGATAAGGCAATGTGCAGTAAGCAAGTGCAGTGGTCCTCCATGTAAAAGTAGTTTACTCTCCAAATTTCCTGATGGAGCCACTGTCTCCCTCCTGGATCTGGAGTAAGCACACATAAACAACTAGAGTTCCAAATACAGTATTTTTTCCTGGGTCTGGTGAATTAACATACAAAATACACCTCAACATTTGTACACTAGTGCTTGCAAGCATGAAGAAAAGGGAATGAATCAGTTAGGAACCCCTAGAAACAACTAACTTTTGCATGGACTAATTTTATAATTTGCCTACTACAGGGGAATCCAACCTGAACCTGAGAAGGAGCCAGAATTTTCCAATGTACATTGTCAAAAAGCCACAATAATACGTCAGCCACCCCTTCTCCCAGTGCCTCTCGCCCACCGGAAGTGCAGCTGATCAGCGCCTCTTTCTCCCTCCCCACACCTCCAGATCAGCTGCTTCGTGGTGTGCAGGAGGCGCAAAGAGGGCACAGCAGGCTCATGGGAGGGGACGGGAAGGGGCGTGGTAGGGGCAGGACCTGTGGCAGAGCCAGGGGTTGAGCAGTGAGCACCCCCCGGCACATTGGAAAGTTGGTGTCTGTAGCTTCAGCCCCGGAGTTGGTGCCTATGCAAGGAGTCAGATATTAACTTCTGAAGAGCTTCATGTAGCTCCAGAGCCACAGGTTGGCCACCCCTGGCCTACTACATTAAAAAATAACACAGTTTCATTCTGTGTTCGCAACAAAATTAATGACAACAATACTTTATGTATGAGTACAACTACTTTATCTCAACTAGATCTATTTATTTTAGCAAGTGGTTGCCTTTACAAAATCCTGAAATAGAGCAGGGAGGGGTAAAAATCTTATTCAGCCACTGTTAGGAAAAATAATTAAATGTGACTTCAGAATTCATGAAATTGACAGTAAAGTTTTACACTAAACTATAAAATGGCAGGAAGTATTTTTATATCTATACAATTTTGAGGATTGAAATAGGATTTGACATTAATCTATAGATTAAAACTTTTGTTCAGAGCTCTCCCAGTATGGATTTTTGGGTTATTCCTGTATTCTGTGACATGCCATCAAACAGATCCAATCAGAGTGTTCAGTTTGAGGGGTCCTGTTGTAGCAGCTCCATCTTGCCGAGAACCAGTCTCTTTCCTGGTGAATCAGCTTTGTCACTCAAGCACGTGCTGATACCGGCAACCTCTGTCCTTCTTCCCCCATCCAACAGGAATGGGATGGCTAGATTCTCTCCAGATCTTCTGATGAAATAGGGTTTTCCCTAAGAAGGAAGTTATGCGCATGTGCACACACACAACTGGAAATCTCCAGACAGCTCCATTTTGGGGATTGAAACAGTATTCTTTGCTTCGGACCTCTCCAAAGAGGACATTTGAGAGTTGAAAGGTTCCAGAAGAAGCCTTTTCAAATCCAGGTAGAGCCAAAGACCTGCTTCCCTATTGATGAGGACATTTTGGAAATCAAGAAGAATCCTGCGATAAAACCCTCTTTCCAAAAGACAATGCAGAACCATAGGCTATCCAAATTTTCCTCTGACTCATGTTTCTTGTTCTCTGTTCTCCCTCCCCACTTGCATAAAAGCAAATGATATCCTAGTTAAGAAGTTCACTTTACCAGTGGAAGGTGTCTCCCTTGGGAGCCTCTGGAATACAAAATTGAAGGCCATTTTCAGAAGAAACCATTATGATGTACTTAATAGACATACATTCTTCAGCTAGGCCTAATTACAAATATTGAATTTGAACATGCCTCAAGACCACCTTGTCTAGTCTAGAAGTTCTGGAATAACCTATGCAGTTGGTCATCCTCTCCTATTAACTTCTAAATAAAGTGACAGTGAGGGGAATGCTTAATTCTGACTCTTTAAAAAATAAAGGTTGTTTGAGGAATCATTAGACCCCAGCCCTACCAAAAGTTCCAATTGACTTACCTCTGCTCTTAACAAGAGCATTGATTCAAAAGATCCTCCCCTAAATCCCTTATTCACCCTAAATACCCAGAGACTAGCTTTGTCATTTCCTGATTTTTGATGGCTTCACTTTGAAATCTTTTATTAGTTTATTTGTATGGAATTTTCTACATTTTTTTAAAATTAAAAAGATTCCATTATGTTTAACTTTTTGCTAAACTGCAGTAAAATGCTTTGTATTTGAAGTATGTATCATCAATGATACTTCATTCTATACACACCTTTCTATATCATTGTGATGGGGCGTGCATACTGCATACTGGGCCTGTAGGGGTTAATGAGAGCCTGTGGGTCCAGTCAGCCTCACTCTACTATATGTGAAGTAAGTTTCGATTCTGGAGGGAGGAGATGAAAGAGGAAAAGCCTAGCTCCGTGAGGGTTGACTGGGAGAGGGAATAGACCTCTTGAACTGGCCCTGTAAAGGAAGGCCTGACTGGGGCCAAAGCCAGCTGAGAAGCTGCCTGGAAGTAGGATCAGCTGGAGCTAGAGCCTAACTAGGGCCTCATAAGTGTTGGAGCCTCCTTTGGGCAGGTAGGTCTGGTGCAGAACCTTTTTGTTTCTTCTGTTCTTTAACCAGTTAGGAGCCCCTTTGTTTCAGTCCTGCACAACAGTCAATGGGGAGGAGACTGTGAGAAAGGCCTATCTCCAGGGCATGGTAGGAAGTAGCCCAAAGACACTCAGCAGGGGGTTTTAACAGACAGACCCTATCTGCTTCATACTGGGTTGCTGAGTTGGAACTCAGAATAAAGGATGGGCCCGGGTTCCTTAGCGGCCTATGTAGGGCGGAGTTGTGAGGACCCTAGAGCAAAGGGCTGGTAGGCCCAAATGCCTGATGTTAAGCTAAACTTCTGGCATGATGCTGCCAGACCAGTGGTGTGTTGAACTCACATTTTCCCAGAATGGGCAAGACTAAAAGTGACCTAGCCAGAAGGCTGAGTTGCAAGAAGAAACAGACCATTATAGCTGTCAGCAATGGCTGTCAGCAGGGGCTCTAAAAGAAGAAAGCCTGCTAGGCCATGGCAAGCCACCAAGGGATGTACTGGCCTGTGAGCCACATGCTTACAATAATATTCAAGGTCGCAGGATTATAGAGGAATCCTGCCTTCTTCCTTATGCTTTACCACTTATATGAAAGGAGGTGGTACTCCTTTCAGGTAGAGAAAAAGACAGCACTGCCTATAAATTTTCCTAAGCTATGTACTTATGTGCAGAACCAATAAAACACTGGTAGGTTATTGAGATTTCATTATAAAAATGCACAAAGTACTTAAAACTTTGAAAAGCCACAGGCCACTAAAAGACATATCTGCAACTATCTCCTAAATAAATTTCAATTTTTTGGAAGTGCTACAGCTGTTCAAAAAAGTTCACAAAAATGTTTTTATTGATTAAGTTATATTGTATTCAATCTCTTAATTCCTCAAAACAGCTGAACTTTTTTGCTCAAACATTAAAAAAAAATATTTCTGGACAGTAAACAAACCTGCCTAATGTCAACCCAAAAAGTAAAGACTTAAGAGAGAATTGAAACTGACCCTTTAGAATGGAGGCATTTGTGCAAACTTGTCTCAAGGCATTGCTACACTTTCTGCCCATATAAAACTATAGGAGTAATAAATGATCCAATGATTCATAGTCACTAGATTCTTCCAAGCAGTCAAAAAACTAATTGCAAGCAAGCACTGTCCAGTAGTGTCATCTCGATTTTTAAAACTAGTTTTATGCTCTGTATATGCTTCCCTGTTCTTTTTATCTATAAAGATATTTTTCCTAGTAACTAGTACCTCAACTCACCAGGTATTGGAGTAGCCTGTCCTTTCTCATTGCTTCATCTATGTAATCACACACTAAGAAAAAGAAGTGTCTCTAACTGTTCCTAGTTTTTCCAAACTTATTTTCCACAGCTATCATGCTGTTTCTTCTGCCTGAACAGTTTCCTCAAAGGACGAAGTATTGCATGGTGCACATGGCCCTTAATACTATAGCCAGGAATATCTCCCAGGAATTTGTCAAACAACTCCTAATTTGAACTATCTAAAAGTCACAGGAAAGGACGAAAAAACCCATTACCCGCTAGGATTCAAGGCTGAGTAGTAGCAGTTTCCCAGGCAAGAGAAAAACAACCTCTTTAATAAAAATCTACGAGTGGCTGCATGGCAATCAGTTCACATCTTCACTAGTCACTATCAATTTGATGTTTGTGATTCTTCACAAAAAGCATTCATACAGAGTTCTGAGAGCCATAGGAGACAATACTTTTGTTTCTTGTCCTATTTCCCACCCCCAGCGTAGCCCATTATTTCATATTGGGGAATGCATCTGAAGAAAGGGAATGGTGATTCCTACCTGTTAATTGCATTTTTGTGAAGGACTCCACTATATTTTATTGCAGTGGTTTTAAAATGTTTCCTAAGTTTTAGAGTTATTTTTTCCAGTGCTTGAAATGTTAATTGTGCTAAGGCAGTCATTGACTGGTTGTCCACAAGATGGGGCTTCTGCAACAGGGATCTTAAGATTCAGTTATAACATTCTGATTAAAAAGCTATTTGACGATGTCACAGTTCACAGGCGCAATCTGTTAGTCCGTATTTCTGACGTTCATCACAGAAATATAACATCAGGAACCAAAATTCTTGTTTTTCAGGTAAGAACAGTATTCTTTTATTACAGTAGTCTTTCCCATACAATAATAAAGAAGTTTACTTTGCTCTTCACACATCTGTAGTGCTGGTATATACTTGATTATTCTGAAAGACATTCAGATATCAAGATGATGGGGTGACTCTAAGAACCTAGATCGCTCAATATGTATTGTAGTTCAACTACCGTGTAAAATCACCTTTGGCTTCAAGTGATTGTCCATATACACATCACTAATTCTCCACATACACCCCATGCGCTGGAGTTTGCAGTTTTTGGCCAGCAGTGTCCATATGGCACATATGTACCCAGAAAGTCCTTGTGCTCTGCATTGTGGGCATAAAAGGGCAGAGCTTGTCATCTGCCCCTCAGTCCCTCTCACCACCTCCTGTCTTCATTACAGAGAGGCTTGGTGTCTGTGTTTTCAAGCAAGCTGATTTCCAACCTGTATTTTGTACATAGAGATTTAGTCTAGTTAGCATAGTTTTCTAGTTTCCTGTTTGTGCCATTAGTTTATTTAATTACCAGAACTAAAAATTCTCTAGATCTGGCTCAGCTTCCACCAAGTATCCCAGGTTCATGTACCATCCCTGGTGGGGAGGCAGCTATACCTGCCAGTTATGGCCATTTGAAAGTCCTTTACTAACAGGACTTCCAAGGACAGGGAAGCCCGATGGGCAGATCCATGAGTCTTACTTTGGACACAGATGTGAAGAACCCCACTGCATATGACCTTTTAGAGCAGAACAGTTCCAATGTTATGTCATTTGCTCATGAGCTGGATCACTGGGCTCCAACTTCAGCGCAGGCTCTAAAGTTGACCCAAAGACTTTGTCAGAGAAGGTACAGGGATAAAGAAGGTATTAGGAGTAGGTCTCCAACAGAGACCACAAAAAGAATTTCACCCCCACACCACTTTTCCTCCAAGATTTCACAGCTCTGTGCATTTTCTTTTGAAACTTAACCTCATAATAGTGCTGAGGATTCAGCATTGAGACAACTTTCAGATGAACTGTTGAGACTGATGCTGTTGAAAGCTCCCTCATGTAAGAACTCAGCTCCATTAACATCTGATTCTTCAACATCAGCACTGATAAAGGTTATTCTGGCACAGCAGACCACAGCAACGCAGTCTATGGCAGCAGTGGCTAGACTGGCACTGAGTGAGCTCATGGCTCTGTCTTTGCTGATGACCCCTTCGCATCACATGGCATTGACATTGTTAATTGTGCCAATGGACCTCATAGTGTTTTAAGAGCTGGAATACCACTGATGTCTATTTCTATTGCGATGGTCACACCTGGGATTTCCCTGAGTATGGCACCATGCACCTCTAGGGCATTACCACCACGACTCATGTCTCTCTGGCTGGTTCCAGCTGATTGGGATAAGTTCATATCTCTTGACCTTTAAGATGAGTACTTCCATATGTCAATAATCCTACCACACAGGAGGCACCTAACGTTTATGATAGGTCATGACCATTATCAATACCAAGTCCTGCCCTTTGGACTGTTGATTGCAATGAGAGTGTTCACAAAGGTAATTGAAGTTGTTGCAGCATACCTTAAAAATAAATCAGTCAATCTCTGTATACTCTTACTTGGATGACTGGCTGGTACAAGGAAGATTTCCTCATTAGGTATCAGAAGCCATTTGTTATATCTTTGATTTGTTCCAGAGCCTGGGCCTGAAAGTCAGCAAGAAAAGTCCAACTTGATTCCTGTTTAAAGCCTCTATAGAAGCAATCCTGATCTCTACCAAATCCATGGCTTATTACTTCAGGACAGATTTGAGACTCTAATTGTCTTACTAACATAGCGGGAGTCAAATCTAAACACTACAGTAGGCACTTGCCTCACTCTACTGGGACACATGGCATCATACACCTTTATGACACTGCATGCCAGACTACACATTTGCTGCATGCAGGGCTGATTAAAGTTGGTGTGTATCCCCATTAAGCATAATCTGGGCATGCCCCTTTCTTTGCCTCCACTAGTAGTATCATCCCTGAAATGGAAGAGGAATTATGTGATCACATGTGGAGGGTTTTCTTTTTCACCACCTCCAAGACTGTAGTGACAGATGCGTTCGTCTTGGGGTAGCGAGCTTTGGAGCACATGAGAAATGTGAATGCACGTCAGCCTCCTAGAATTCAGAGCAGTGTATAGAACTTGTGAATCCTTTCTCCATCACATCAAGTGTCAGTCCAAAGAATGCATCCACTGTGTTCTAAATCAACAGGCAGGGTGAGGCAAGATCTTCCCCACTATATCAAGAAGCAATCAGGCTATGGAACTGGTGTCTCAGACACCAAATCTCCCTCTTGGTGGTACACTTACCTGTTCTGTAGAATCATACTGGAGACAATTTGATCGGGCACTTCTCTAATCACAAGTGGGAGATCACAGATTCTATCCTCTGGGACATATTTTCATTCTGGGATTATCCTTGAATGAACCTGTTTGCAACACAAAACAGCAAGTACCAGGTGTTCTCTTTGAGAGGGGAGCATAAACTGGGATCCCTGTCTGATGCTTTCTTAATCCCATGGACAGGAATTTTAGCATATGCCTACTCTGTGGTCCCATTGATTTCCAAACTGGTATGCAAGGTCAGGCAGAACTCAGCCAAGCTGATATGAATAGCAGAGGCACTTTTGGTTTCCAGACATCCTGTGCCTGTCAGTCAGCCAGCTGAGACCCTTTCTTCTGCTTCCAGAACTATCACAGAGCAACGGGAAGATCCTACGCCCAGATCTGAAATCCCTTAATTTCACAGCTGGATTGATGGAAGGATGTCAAGTTTAGAGCAATTATGCCATTCACCTGTCTAGAATATGTTAGTGAACAGCAACGGGGGCTCTGTTAGGTACATTTAACTTGCAAGATGGACTAGGTTTTCTTGTTGCTAGTCAGAAATTCCTGACTCCCCAAGAAGCATCCATTATCACAGATCTTGGATTACCTGCTTGGTTTGAAACAGGATATTTGATTGATTAGTTCAGTCAAAATCTACCTAACAGCTTCTTTTGGACCACCAGCCACCAAACTGAGGGTCACCATTTTTTCTCATCCATCAGCAGTTAGATTTCTTTAAGGTCTAGTTAAGGTTTACCCTGCTATTAAAGAACTAATCCCACTGTGGGACCTGAATTTAGTACTCTCGACTCTCACGGAGCCATCATTTGAACCAGTGGCAATGTGCTTTCTGCTATACTTAAACATCCTTTCTTGTTGCTCTTTTTTAGCGAGATGAGTATGTGAGATCCAAGCACTAATGACTAACTCTGCTTATACAATGTTTTATCCTGATCAGATGAACTCAATCTAAGTTTTTGCCAAAGGTAGTTATGGAGTTTCATCTGAACCAGCAAATTCATCTCCCTATATTTTTTCCTAAGCCTCACACTTGCAAGGTGGAGGCTGTAGTTCGCATCTTAGATGTCAGACATGCCCTGGCATTTTACCTACAAAGAACAAGAACATTCAGATCTTCACCTAGATTAGTCATCAGAAATGATGAAAGACAAGACCATCTAATCTCAGAGACTGTTGAAATATCTATCAGGCTGCGTCAAACTTGTTACGACATGGTGGCCAAGGTGGATCCCTTGGCCATCCTGTCTAGTATCAGAGGGGTAGCCATGTTAGTCTGGATCTGCGAAAGTAACAAAGAGTCTTGTAGCACCTTATAGACTAACAGAACTTAAGGATCATGAGCTTTCATGGGCTAAGACCCACTTCATCAGATGAATGTTGTGGAAATCTCCAGAGGCAGGTATAAATATGCAGGCAAGAAAGCAAGGTAAATTCAGTCGAGGGAGGGGGGTGAGGCCAACTTCCAACAGCTGATCTGGAGGTGTGAACACCTAGAGAGGAGAAACTGCTTTTGTAATTGGTAATTGTTAAGTCCAGACCTGATGGTGTTGAATTTGCAGATGAACTGGAGCTCAGCAGTTTCTCTTTGAAGTCTGGTCTTGAAGTTTTTTGCTGCAGTATGGCTGTGTTTAAATCTGCTATGGTATGTCCAGGGAGGTTGAAGTGTTCTCCTACAGGCTTTTGCATATTGCCATTCCTAATATCTGATTTGTGTCCATTTGTCCTTTTACGTAGGAATTGTCCAGTTTGGCCGATGTACATAGCAGCGGGGCATTGCTGGCACATGATGGCATATATTATATTGGTTGATGTGCAGGTGAATGAACCAATGATTGTGTGGCTGATGTGGTTAGGTCCTGTGATGGTGTCATTGGTGTAGATATGTGGGCATTGACATTTGTTGCATGGACTGGTTCCTGAGTTAGAGTTGCTATGGTGCAGTGTGTGTTTGCTGGTGAGAATCTGCTTGAGGTTGTCAGGTTGTCTGTGGGCGAGGACTGTCCAGGATGGGTTGTAGATCACTGATGATGTGTTGGAGAAGTTTTACCTGAGGACTGTAGGTGACGGCCAGTGGTATTCTGTTGGTTTCTTTCTTGGGTTTGTCTTGCAGCAGGAGGCTTCTGGGTACATGTCTGGCCCTGTTTATCTTTTTCCTTAATTCCTCATGTGGTATTGCAGTTTTAAGAATGCTCGGTGACGATCTTGTAGGTGTTGGTCTCTGTCTGAGGGGTTGGAGCAAATGCGGTTGTACCTCAGTGCTTGGCTGTAGACAATGAAGTGTGTAGTGTGTCCGAGATGGAAGCTGGAGGCATGAAGGTAGGCATAGCTGTTGGTAAGTTTTCAGTATAGGGTGGTGTTTATGTGACCGTTACTTATTTGTACCGTGATGTCCAGGAAGTGGACCTCTCATGTAGACTGAGGTTGATGGTGGGGTGGAAGCTGTTGAAATCGTGGTGGAATTCTTCCAGAGTTTCTTTCCCATGAGTCCATATGATGAAGATGTAATTAATGTAGTGTAGGTAGAGAAGAGGCGTGAGTGGATGAGAGTTGAGGAAGCGTTGTTCCTATAAATCTATAAAGTCTTATAGTTCCTATAATCTATAAAGTCTTATAAAGTCTATAGATTATAGTTCCTATAATCTATAAAGTCTTATGAAGTTCCTATAAATCTATAAAGTCTTATAAAGAACTCAGACTCCAAAGGTCTCAGGTATTTGTTTTCAGTGAAATTTTATGCAATATTTCTTAATTTTGCCCTTAGTGTCTCAGTACTGCTTTGATCTTCTCAACTCCCCCATGCCTCTCTAAGCTTCTGTCAGCTTCCTGGACTCTTTCTTTCAGTACCATCAAATTATGTTCTTAATATCTATGAATCACATTCTGTAAAATTTTGATAAATACTCATAAGAAGAAGTTATTGCACATGGTAGGCATATATATTTTAATCCATCAAAACCATTTTTCCCAATTTTGACTAAAATATATAAACTAATTTGGGATTTAAAAAATTGATATATGGCATGTTTCCATAAGTGAATTATACAGAAAAGATACTAGATCTCATTCCTCACCCACCTGCCAGTGTAAGATGTTAGTTAAAATACAGACATTCTGTAATCTCATGAATTATGGAGGGAAATTTTCAGAAGTATCTAAGGGATTCAGAAGCTGAGGTCCCATTGAAAGTCAGTGGAAGTCATGCTTTTAGATCTCTTAGTGCTTTTGAAAATCTCCCACTTAATTACAGTTCCTTAATGGGTATTACTAGAACACAGCAAGAAGAACATGCATATAGTTATACATTTAACTTTACTACTAAATTTTAAACTATTGCACTGAAAATAGACTCAGTAAACATTATAATTTAATTTGTTGTCATGGTCATATTTTAATTCATGACATCTAATGGACAGTACCAAAATGTTGTCATTGCAGCTACTGAAGGTAATACTACAGATGACTTTTGTTCTATTACAAAAACAGTCGCGTGTAACAGCTCAGATTCAGAGGTCAACTTTAATATGCCAAGCAGGAGTTTGACTGTAAGTTCCAGGACTTCTTCATTCACATCTTCATCCAGCAGGAGTACAGGAACACCCTGTGACTGTTTATCAGATGATTCTACTTCTCATGTTCCCCTCTCAAATGAAATTTTTACAGAAAACCTGAACTCACACTTGTCAAGTATTAACACAAAGGAAAGAGTTATAATTCCTGTTGTATTTCAGTCAAACTACTCATCCTGTGATGATCAAGAAAATGAAAATTCTGCTAAAACATTCCCACAGCTTGGAAAAGCAAGGAGTCCAAAGTCAAGACTTGAAAACAATGCTATCATTTCTTCTCCCTTTAATGAAACACTGACTGTAGTGAAATCAAGTGAAGACATGACCCATCTACCTATTGCTGAGTCAGTCCAAAGATCCATGGGTAATATTTGCAAATCCCATTCATTAGATTCCAGTAGGCTCACTGATTGTGATTGCTCTCATTTCCCAGAACCAGACAATGACTTGAATGAATAAGCCTATGTAAAAACGAAGAATGACAGACTTGCTTTTATAATAGTAAAATTCAAAGTACGAATGTATTCATAGTAATTTTTAAAAAATTACTCAAACTAATACAAATTCTGAATTATTTTTCCAGAAAATAAACTTGACTAACAATGTCTTTTACTGACATGTTTTAATTTTCAGGGAGGGTATTTATTTCAGCAATCCATGACTGGGTGTGCTAAATCACAGGCCTCAGAATTTTCCCTATTCATCTATCAAACAGGAAAGACTAAGTTCCCAGTTTTACTTCTACCTCAGAAGGAGGAAAGGGAACCATCTTGGATTGTTTATATGGATTTTGAGCCTGAAAACACTTTCTTGGGCAAGGATTTCTGTTTCTTAACCATTTATAATAGCTCTCTAATAGTCTCTTTAGGAATCCATAAGCTACTATGCAAGCCTTTCATGTTCCTACCACTGGGAAATGCAGATAGCCCGATGCAGGCTAAAACTGGTATTGGTACACATTTTCAGACTGCTCTCTGTGACAGACTCTCTGAGAAGTCAGCTTGATGTATGAAAGAAACACTCTTTTTGCCCAGGAGGTAAATAAATGCAGCTCTTTCCCCAATGCCAGAAGTTCTGGACTGGTTTATCCAGTCCTGAGCAGTCCAAAAGCAGAGTTCTGAAGTACCTCCCTCACCCCTATAAGATTCATAAGGGTCTTTTATGAGGAGGTCCCCAGAGAACATTTAAATGGTTCTCTGGGGACCTCCTCATGTTCCTTCTGTTCAGTTTCCAGGGACTTGTTTGCTGCTTCCCCTTCCTAGATCATCTAAAATGGCATGAAAGTCTTTGTTTTGGTCAGTTACTTTAAGTCCTTTTCTCCCACCACTACTTTGTCAGTCACTATTTTGGAAGAAGGAGAGTTCCTCCAGCTCTGAGCCAGAGGCTTGTCCTCCTGAACCAGCCAGAAGAGCCTCAAAGAAGGACTGGGAATAGTTAATTAGGCTTGTTTTCTCTATCTAGTTTGAGATTCCATAAGAAGTAATGGATGCCAAAGGCTTACTTCTGCTCTCTTGGGAGGGAAAGAGACTCTCCCAATGTATTCTTTAATCAATTTATTTATATGCCACCCACTTTTACACACCCTACTCCCCATGTTTTCAGTTCAGCTATCTGCTGACTTTGAACTGACTGCTATATCTCCATAATTTACTTCTGATCACATTTTATACTGCTCCAGTGAGTAACATAAAAGTCAAACACACACACACGACAAAAGGCTGTCTTGTCAGATCATATTATCAAAAAAATAATGTTCTCAATAAAATTAATGTGAATTTATATGACAATTCTGGAAAACAACACAACTTCTAAAAAGTATTTTACATTAATTCTAATCAGATGGAGCAGTTTTCCACTAGGTGCTAAATAAATGTAAGATATTAAAGTATTACAGTAAGTATCATCACCAGTTACAAACATGTTGGAGCAGAAGTGTGTTTCAGAGGAGGTTGGCACATACATTAAATACTGTAATTCTGTCATATGGAAATATAATTTGAAATAATATGAGATTAATTCTTTGAAAGATCAAGTTCTAGAATGAAAACTGGTATATCATACATTTAAAAACTACAATTTATTGAAAAAATAGCTACAGTAAGAAAACAATCTCAAAATAAAAATACAAGCTTTTAACTACCTACAAGTTTTTCAGGGAAATAATTCAAGGAAAATTAATCAGGTAAAGAAAAAGCTAACACTGACTTCTGTGTTGGTAGCAACACATTTTTTTTACATTGTAGCTGTTGCTAATCCCCCAGACATTACTAGCAGATGTTCCAGGACATTAGATTTTTGGGAGATTTGAATTATTAGCTGGTTCATGGCACTTCAAGTTAAGAGATACAAGGACAAACACATCTGCTGCTTCTCCTTCCAATTTACTGAAATTGCCCAAAATTGTGTTAGAGCTAATGGTTGCTCTTGCCTTTAGAATGTTCAGAACTGTATCTCATATTTTGATATTACACATTTGGTTAGATAGCACAATTATTAAGGTGTTAAAAGAACAGATTCTGATGTAAATTATGTAGATGTATCTCCTGATATCTTTATTCTACATTTGGTTGACTAGGTCCTCAGGTCAGCTAATTTTATTGATTATTCTTTCTGCTGTAAAACTGAAGATCTTCTGCCTATGATCACAAGAAGTATTTCTATATAAAATTCTATTCTGTTTGAATTATCATTCTAAAGGACCACTTAAAAGTATTTTTCTGCAGTGGAGCTATACAAATGTACTTCCGCTTTGGGGCAATTCAATCCCAAAATTGTATCACTTTTTTTTTTAAGCACTTACCTGTACAAATATCTACCTCCAACCCTAAAAAGTAGACCAAGTATTTCAAAGTAGTCGTATGAAGTACCAATAGATATTGCAGAGTTCTTGTTTGATTATGTGTCAGTGTGGATTCCACAGTAGGTGCGCATGCATCTCATGCCTGTGAAATTGGGGTCTTTTGAATAGCGAATGGGGATAGGTGTCTCAGAATGGGATTCACAAAAGCCAGCACGCTAGATAGGTCCCCGCCTAATATAGCCAATGGGAGATGTCAAGACAAGGCTTGTTTCCTAAGCCCTACCCCTTTCAGAGTTTGGCACCGAAGCCCAGTCTGGAGAGAGCCACCTTCCTCTGTTTGGGATTCTTAGCTGCAAATCCTCTTGTGGGGTTAGGCACCTATGCCATTTTTGCAAGAAGCTTGGGAGAGTGAGAAGGACTACCTCCATGGATGTGGCAGACCCCCTGGATCCTGTGTCTCCCACTTTCCATGTGAGAGCTCTAACCCCCAGGCTGATGAGTCATTCTCATGCTTGCTCTCTGTGGCCCAAAGTCTAATAATTTATCCAATTTATTTATTTATCTAATTATTTGTCTCTAATATAGGCTGAGAATGCCACCTGATATAGTTGGTGAACCCACCCTTTGTCTCCCCAAACCTGCACTCAGTGCAAGGGGAAATAAATTACACACTCTGGACATCTCCAGAGTCTTAGTCTATTACGCTGACAGGACCATGCCTTTTAGGTTCCCTCCTTGCCTCTTTGTAGGCATCTGGCCCTTCCAAGTACCAGGCTGTCTGGTCACAAAGGATCTCTTAATGGATTACACAGTGTGTTTCTGTTAGATGACTGGTGAGCCAATCACTCTACCAGGCATAATCAATGGTCAGCCTGCTTCAGAAAATTGCTGATATCTGAGATCTGAAGGGCAGCAATGTGGAGCAACCTACTGACCTTTGTCAAACATTATACCCTTATTCCATTATGCCCATACATTATGCTAGCTCAGATGGCAAATTTTGGGGGTGCAGTACTTCAAGCATTCAGTTGTATTAATCAAATAAACCCCTCATTCCAACAATACAGTGAGCATACCGTCCATCTATAATGGGATTCACACTGATACATAAACAAGAAGAGATTTAGTAGTGACCTATGGGTGCTCCACTTCAGGTGTACATTTGCCTCATGTGCTTTTGATCAGAGATTTTCGGTAGCAGTGCCTGTTTGGCCTGCAGATGCACTGTGTGCATCTCCAGGCCCTTCATAGAGCTGCATGGGCAAGCCACCCTTAGTTCCTTGTTAGCTGCCTCAGCTTGAGACAGCACATTCAGCATGCCCACTTTGCAGTCTGTCTGGCTTAATTCTTTTAATTAGTGTTAGTGTTTAGTGCAATATTTTTATTTTTCTTAAAAAGAGGGTCTTTATTTCCTTTGTCCTCTCCTCCCCTCTTCCTGGTAGGTTTTCTTTCTGTTTGAGAGGCTATGTCAGGATCACTGGGATTCAATCATTGTCTGACCTGTTGGGAAGCTATCTTAATCAGTGATGGACATTCTTCGAGCATTGTTGTCTAGGGGACATGCACATCCCTCCGAAGTGAAATTTCAGCTCAGCCCTTAAGAGCAGGTCTCGGAAGAATCGAGACTGTCCTTGGACCCAGGGCAGGAGACAACTCCCACACATCAGTTTCCAAGTGAACATAGTGCCCCATCTACTTTAGCAGCACATTTTTCTTCAAACATCTAGGTGAAGACATCAGAGGTTCTGGAAAGGCCTCTAAGAAAAGTAGTTCTATCTTTTTGCACTAAAAGCCTATTTCAAAAAGATCTGTCTCATAAATCAATCATGACTGAGCTCCCAGGTGGGTATCACTGGGCTCCAGGATCCAGCAGCAATAGTGCTTCTAAGATTCTTCGTTCCTCTAGGAGTTCCAAGTGTGCTTTGGAACCTTTACCATCTTTAACACTGTTGAAATACGACCAGGGCAGCAGAGAGAAACAGCCTGCTTCTAGCAAGACAGTATCAGCAGATCTTCCTCCATAATCTCCGGTACCCAGCATCATGACTCCCTCAGTACCACAGAAGTTTAAGCAGCTGCCTGAGGCTATACTCTTTTCAAGGCAGTCAACATTGTCTGTCCTGACAGCTTCCACTGCAAAGGACTCATCCAAGCAGACTCCTTCCTCAGCACTGTTAACCTACCTAGCACCACAGGAATTTAGGTATTCCAAGAACCTGTTTGTTTCAGATGAGTCAGAGTGTCCCCTCTTGATGGGTATTGGCATCAACATGGCCACCAAAATTACACCTCTCCTGAGTACCGTTTGACTCCCCAGCATTTTCTGGCAGAGCTCCCCCTTTGAACAATGAGGAAGACCTCTCTTCTGACTCTCACATCTCCAAGTAAGATTCCCCTACCTATCAGTATAGGGGCTCCCTCACTAAACCTACAAGAAAAAGGATTATTTACGAGGAAGATAAATTTAGGGTTCTGCTCGTTGGTATGAGCAGCAGTGGATGCCACCCACTATTACTCATGGTCCCTATAGCGAAGCAAGACTCACCAGTGAGGCACTTCCTGTTGGTCATCTTGGGGATTAGCTCTCCAGCATATGGAGTGCCTCCTTCTTCCTGGTGGCTCACTTGCCATTGGCTCCATGTCCTTCCCAGACCCCGGTGCCCCTTTACCTCAGGGTTCTGCCCCCAGCAGTAACCCCACACTCTGGGTTTCCCCACCCAGGGAAACCCCCAACCCTCTATCCCCACCTTGCCTCAGTGGCTACTGCCAGTCATCATCTAGTCCCCGCTCACTGGGGCAGACTGCAGTCTATAAACCAGTCATCACTGGCAAGGGGGTTTAGACCAGCTGCCTCTGCCTAACCCCGGACTGTACCTCTGCAGCCCCAATACCTCTTTAGGTCTTGCACAAGGCCTGCAGCCTGGGGAGTTACCAGGCTGGAGCTCCCCAGCTCTTCTTGTCTTTCCCCAGCACTACTCTATCTCAGGTACCCTTCTTTCCCAGGCAGCCAAGTCCTTCTTTCTCCAGAGCTAGAGAGAGACTAATTCAGCTCCCGACTAACAGCCCTTTTATAGGGCCAGCTGTGGCTGCTTCCCCAATCAGCCTAGCCTTTCACAGGAGCAGGGTAACTGCCCTGCTTCATCTCCACTCAAAATCCCCACCCCTGCCTCTGCCTGGGGAAAGGAGGGGACTCTTGGCCTGGGCTGCCCGAGGCTGCCCCTCCAGGGCCACCTGCTTCATTTCTGCAGCCTCCCAGCCTCTGGCCATCTCCCAGGCGTGGACCTCTGCCTTCCGGCAGGGTTGCTGTGCGGCCTCAAGCTGCACCCTCAGGTCCCTATCTCCCAGACCCTCCACCCTCAGGGTCTGGGTTCACTTTGTGGCCTGTCCCACAACCACCTGAGTCCCACCCTCTTGCAGGCACCACTCTGTCTGGGTTTCCTCATTGGCAACTGTCTTGGCGAAGGTCTGGGTCACAACCTCCTGCTGGGTCCCCTCTATCTCCGTCATTGCCTCCGCCACCTCCCATGGGTGGCCCCATGGGTGGTCAGCCATTATTCTTGCTGCCCCCGCCCTGTCCTTTGAGGGGACAGTGACTTTTAATGTGGCATCATTTCTGGCAGCCCCAGCAGGCTCCTTGCCTCCTCGCTGCCTTGGGCCTTTTTCCCTCCTTCTTGAGCCTAGCCCTCCCTGGGCAGCCCTGGGTCGTGTTCCCTGGGCCTGGGCAATCCCTCCAACGATGCCCTCACTGACCACAGACCCAATATGTCTATCCCTTCCTGGGTTTCTTCACCCAATGGGCCTTCCCAGGGTCTTGTCCCTTCTTCCGTTCTGAGTGAGGCTCCTTGCCCCCAACCCAGTAGAGACAGTCCATCTCAAGTGTCCCTGTCACCCCAGGCGTAACAAGTCCAGCACTCGACCCCAGGCCTCCTGGCCCTGGCGTTTGGCTTTCCATCACGCTCTCGGCAGCTCCTGACTAAGGAGGGATATAATAGAGCAGTGGTTCTCAAGCAGAGATCAGGGCCCCCCAAGCATGGCCAGCATTAGACTTGCTGGGGCCCAGGGCAGAAAGCCGAAGCCTCACCGCATGGGTCTGAAGCCCATGTCCCTGAGCCTTGCCACCTGGGGCTGAAGCTAAAGCCTGAGCAATGTAGCTTCATGGGGGTGGGGGGTGGGCTGTGGTATGGGGCCCCAGGCAATTGCCCTGCTTGATACCCCCTAATGCCGGCCCTGGCTTTTATATGCAGCAAACCAGTTATTGAGGAGCAGGTGGGCCGTGGATTTTTTATAGCATGTTGTGCGGGGCCGGGGGAGGTGTCAGAAAGAAAAAGGTAGAGAACCTCTGTGATAGAGGTCTATAAAATCATGTCTGTTGTCTGGTGGAGAAAGTAAATAAGGAAGTGTTATTTACTCCTTTTCAAAACACAAGAACTAGAGGTCACTAAATGAAATTAAAAGGCAGCAAGTTTAAAACAAACAAAAGGAAGTATTTCTTCACACAACACATTGTCAATCTGTGGAACTCTGCCAGAGGATGTTGTGAAGGCCAAGACTTCAACAGGGTTCAAAAAAGAATTAGATAAATTCATGGAGAATAGGTTCCACAATGGCTATTAGCCAGGATGGGCAGGGATGGTGTCTCTAGCCTCTGTTGCAAGAAGCTGGAAATGGGATCACTTGATTATTACCTGTTCTGTTCATTCTTTCTGGAGCACCTGGCATTTGCCATTGTTGGAAGACAGAATACTGGGCTACCTGGACTTTTGTTCTGACCCAGTATGGCCGTTCTTATGTTCTTAGGTTTTGTTATGCCCACTTTCTAATTTTTTACCTAATGTGTCATCTGAATTTCACATCCATCAGTCATCCATCTTCCAATATTTTCCCCAAAACTACATTACACCTGAAGAGATGCTACATTATATACCTTGGACTTCAGGAGGGCATTAGCTTTCTATGTGAATCAAACCATTTAGAAAAGTCTCCCAGTCTGTTAATTTCAACTGCTGACAAATCCAAAAGGTCCACAGTCTCTACCTTGTGATTCTCCAGGTAGACTTTTGGATGTATTATTTCTTGCTATGAATCTGCTAATTTACAACCTCCTTCTTAGGGTGTCAGCCCATTCTACAAGGTCTTTTTCTATGGTGACATTGCTTGAACATGTTTTCATCGGGAAGATTTGTAAGAGTGTAGTATGGACTTTGATAAACACCTCTTACAAACATTATGTGGTGGTTCATTCTTCTAGATCAGATGCTGTCCTTGGAAATGCAGTCTTGAACTGAGCTCTGAAGCTCCCCCCTTCAATTGATGGTACTGTTTGGTAGTCATCTGAAATGGAGCACCCACAGGGACATTGCTCAAAGCAGGAGAGATTACTCACTTTATGCAATCATTGGAGTTCTTTAAGATGTGTTCCTCTGTGGGGGCTCCACTGCCTGTCCTCCTTCCCCTCAGCTTCTGAGTTTCCTCTGAAGGACTTTGCAGTGGAGAAGGAACTGAGGGCATTTTGCCTATGCAGCCCTATATAGCCTCAGTTTGGGGCATGAGGATCTGTAGGGAACATGCATGGACGGAATGGGCACTATACCAAAAATGTCTGATCAGAGATAAATGCATATCTGAAGTGGAGCACCCATAGGGATAAACATCTTGAAGAACTCCTGTTACTGCACAAGATAGCCTTTCTTTACATTAATTACAGTAACTGTGGTTCTTTGACATGCTGTAGTGAGTGTGGAATCCATTGCCCAACCACCGTCCCCACTTTTCAGAGTCCTCAGCAACCAGAGACTTTAAATTACATGGGAACTGTGGCTCATGTCTGCCCCACCTCCCAGGCCTTTGTAGAGGAGCATAAGGAGGCACATGGTGCATGTGTGGGAGGCACACCTACAGTGGGATTTGCAGTGACTGCTACATCTCAAAGAACCACACTTACTGTAGGGTAAGTAATTGTTCTTTATGTTTTTCCATGAATTACCATTAGAGCTGTGCAAAGATTTTTATGCTGCTTGTCAAAACCAGAAAAAAGTCACGCTTTCACTGGATGCAGAAGTCAATGTTGGTGTTTTCTCAACATATTTTTCTGTTCTGACAGAAAGCTTGTTTTATTCATGTACTTTTTTGCTCCTGGTAGAAAAAGTGGTGTGCCCTAGTTGAATGAAAGTACAAAAAAATCCCTTGTCAAAACACCATCTTTCCCCAAACGTATATGTTTAGCATTTCACAACAGACTTTTTGCTTGTGTAAATTGCAAAATCACATTTAAACAAATTTATAAATATTTACATACATTTATATTTTCACCATATAAAAATCACAAAGTGCAAATTGAGAATTTTGCACAGCTGTACTTTATTTTTTAAAACAATTGCTCACCACAGTAGCCATATGAAATGCATACTGTTTACATGAGAACCACAGTGGAAGAAAATAGTTCTACAAGAGAATAATTCAGTATTATACAAACTCAAAAGATTTAGTCTAAAATATCAGTCAATTTACTTTTCCTTTATTTTCATATGCCAGATTATATCAACATCAAATTACAAATGTGGTATTAAACACTAGCCATACAGCTTTAAATTTTGCATAATCCTAAATAAATCAAAAGGTTCTGGAAATATACTGGGCCATATTCTGTCCTCAGATGTGTGCCTGTGTGTGGAAGATAAGCAATGTAAATGATGCTGTGCTGCATATATGCTTCTAAAACATATTCCACATCACATCTGCCATCATCTTTGCATTATTCCCTTTGAGATTTTCCTGTCAGATAAAGCTGTGACAGCATAGCTCTAAGAAAAGATGTCTTCAGATTTTAGGGAGATGCATTTGTACCCTGTCATCACATCCACATATTACCATCTTTATTCAGTGATAGCTTCTGAGAATAATAGGAAAAGTTAAAGCAAAAAGCAACTTTTGTAAATCACTTGATGTACATTGATATTGGCAAAATGTCAGAGTCAGAGAGTTTAAGTCCAGAAGAGACCACTAGATCATCTAGAATGACCTTTTGTATATCACAGGCCACCAACATTACCCACCACCTGCACACTAAACCCAATAATGGAAATGGGCCCAAAGTAAATAAGACCAACAGAAGACTAGGTTATTAAGTGCCACAGGCAGAGAACAGGAGGGACCAAGATATGCCAGTGCTCAAGGCCCCTGCAATGGCAGGGATCTGATTAAATGAGATATACCCAGATAATTCTAGCAAGTAACCTGCACTAACACACTGCAGAGGAATGTGAAAGTGTGTTATGAAATGAACAAAAGGATTGGCAAGGCTGACTGCTATATGAAGATGGCTGAGAGGAATATCTGTTTTCGGAAGTTATTGTGTGTACTGTGTATATGTACTATGGTGATTTTCTTTTTGTCAAAACACATATTTTTTCTATTTAGTAGCACATTATCTATATGTGTATCTTAGTACATAGGAATGGGTATTGCCTGCGGGGGAAATATGACATAAAAATGTCAAGCAAAAGCTTTGGGGATAACACCTGTTACAGAAGGTAATACATCTTTGGTAATACTGGAAGCATCTGCTTGCTAAGATATCACATGAATATGAGCAAAACAAACAAACAAATAAGTTAGTCTGCTGTTTGCTTTACCCAATTGATTAGGATACCTCTTACTGATGCTGTTTTTTCCTGGGCAGTTACTTAACATACTGCTATAGTACCATATAGATTGATTGATTTGGTTATAAACCATTCTCATGATTACATACTCTGTTATACAGTGCATTAAGAGAACAGTCTCATTTGTGATTATTTCCACAGCACCCCACATTTTCATTTAATAGAAAAATAAAAGACAATTATAAGGCTCAGATGATCATACTTCACAGGAATGAGGAGGAAAAGAAAAACTCCATGAGGTTCCATTCATAGAGTTTCCTCTAACTCATTCTGCTTAGGGCTGGTATTCTCCAGTGGAATGAAAAAGAAGTCCCACTACTCTTTGTGGGATCAAGGTCATGTATCTATCAGGTCATGTAACGTGTTGATGGATGCCCAGAATTGAGATAGCAGGCATGTTGCAAATCAGGACTGAAGCAGATTGGCAGAGGTATTTGGATGAAGTTTTAAGAGGTGTAAATCACACTATACTGCAGTGAATAGGTCTTTTGATATTTACATTTATTCATAGTTATATTATAAATCTGAATTAAAATAGGAATAGTTTTGTATCTGCTCCCAAGAATCCTAGTTAAACATTTTATCTTTTACTTAATAAGAGAAAATATAGTAGTAAGTTAAAGAACTGGCTAGGCTTTACATTAACACTCCCACTTTGCTATCATCTGTGGAGCCACAATGATGGTAGCAACAGTGAGAATTTTAGAGAAAAAAGGCCAGAGACAAGGTGTGAAATCCTGACCTCGAAGTCAATGAGACTTTTGCCACTGACTTCAAGGAGACCAGAATTTAATCCAAAACTTGTGTTAACTTGTGTACTGGTGGCATCACAAGAATCAAGTGATTTTTACTCAGGCCTCATCTGCATTAGAAAATTAGGTTGGTTTAACTATGGCAGTCAAATGTGTGAAAAACCTACACAGAGTCTGTTTACACAGCACTATATCAAAAAATTCTTCTGTCAGCCTAGCTACTGCCTCTTGCTGATGGGAGAACCCCTCCTGTGAGCATAGGTAGTGTTTACACTGCAGTACTACAGCAGCACAGCTGGGCTGCTTTTGTATTTTAAGTGTAGACAAGTCCTCAGACTGCTTAAAATACTATTTTTTGTTTGCTTTTGAAACTCCTATATAACTAACTAGTATTTTGAGTAAAGGATGTCTTTTTTTAAAAAAAAATCACTCTTGCCTCTTCATTGAAGGTGTTACATTTCACAATAAACATGTTCTGAAACCCCAGCACATCTTCTTCCCAAACCAGTGAAGACCAGATTTTTCATTCCTAATATTTCAAAGGTAAGCTGAAAGGAAAACATATAACCCCCGCAACTGTTCAGGTCCTCTTTATATATGACTAGAGTTAGATGCTAAATTCCTGGGTGAAGGAACCCCAAGTACTATGGGATCCCAAGTAGTTGGCCTCTAGGCACTACCACGATATACATTATAAGCAAAGAGGCACAAGTTCAATTTTAAAAAATTCCTTGGCAGGCCAGTATGACAAATTTTAAAAATGATTTAGACACCCACAAGCAGCAAGTGGGGTTTTCAATCTCAGTAACAGTGAGATTGATAAGGGCCACATTTTTAAAAATAGCCATTCAGGTAGAAGGCATAATTACTAGGGTCCTGGTGCTCAATGTGTGCATAATCTACTCTATGTTCTGAGTGCAATGGGAGCACCTCATCACCACCTTTGGGTGCCATATTCTGACTATGTGCACAAGTCTGAGCTTTTGCTCTGGCAGTGACTGTCTTCCAGTTCTGTATTTGTACTGCACCTAGCACAAAGGAGTGACAAAGGCACCTTAAAGACTAACTAAAATTTTTCTTTAGAGCATAAGCTTTCGTGGGCTAATACCCACTTCGTCGGATGCATGCAGTGGAAGTATCCAGGGGCAGGTATAAATAGGTAGGCAAGAACCAGGTTAGAGATAACAGGGTTAGTCCAATGAGGCTGAACCAGCTTCTTATCTCTAATCAGGGAGGGTGAGGTATTCCTCTAGCAGCTGAACTGGAGGTGAACAAAGGGGTTCTGGACCATGATTGGGGCTCTTAGTCATATATAACCCACCTCAAACAGGCACACACTGCTGCATTAAAATAATGCAAAAAAAAACCCCACCCCAAAGCAGTGGGGCAAAATCGCACCCATCATTTTGGGGAGCGGGTTGAATCCGCTCTGCAAATGGGATCGTAACGCATCACAGAAAAGCATCCTCTAAACAGGATCCCTTCAATCCGCTCCTCAGGCAGCGACAATGGGCAGCAGGAGCCCGCCCGCGAGAGAGCAGCCAGGCCTGGCCCCGGCGGGGAGGAGGAGTGAGAGGAGGAGTTACGAGGCCCGGGTGACAGAGCCCAGTGCGCAGAAAGCTGGTGACCAGGAAGCAGAACAGCTCCTGGCAGCGGCTGGGGGACGGGCGCGGGCTGCACCTGAACCCAGCTGTCCAAACACAGCCCTCCCCCCTTGTCTGCGGCCCTTATGGGGGTGGGGAAGTGAGGCCTCCTCCTCTTCCTCCCGCCCGCTGCGCCTCACAGGCACCCCCGGCCCCGGCAGGGGGAGGAGGCAGCAGCAGGAGCCTGAGTGTGCGGGGCGAGGGAGAGACAGCGGGTCCCCGGTGCAGCCGGGTTGGGCTAAGCCGCTCCCGGGGAGAGACTGGCATGAGCCTCCCCAGCCGGGCGGCTGCTGCTGCTGCTGCGGGCGGCCTGGCGCGGCGAGGAGCCTGAGGCGGGAGCGGACACTCTTGAGGAGGAGACGCCTCTCCCCGCCGGGAACCATGGGGAACTGCCTGAAGTCCCCCACCTCGGATGACATCTCCCTGCTGCATGAGTCCCAGTCCGACAGAGCCAGCTACGGGGATGGGACCGAACCGGATCAAGAGCCGCCGCCGCCATATCAGGTACCGGAGAGAGGGGAGTGAGTGAGGCAGACGGAGAAGGGGTGAGGGAGGTAAAGGAGCCAGACGTACCCGGAGAGGGACAAACCCAGCCAGACACAGAGAAAGGGGAAGGTGGGACACAGGAAAGGGAAGGAGAACTAGAGCAAGGCGGAGGAGGAGAGAGGAAAGAGGAGAAAGAGGAGAGTGGGGAGAGAAGAAAAACAATGGGAAGGAGAAAGACACGCTAACCACCCTTTACTCTTTTAATTCCTGGAATTTGGGTGGATGTAGCTTTCCATGGGGGCTTTGGTTTTCTGTAAACACCTCCAATGATCCTTTCCCTTTCAAGTAACAGACATGTTCTGGGGGCTCTGCCCCCCGCTACCAGTGCCTTTTCTGTAAAAGCGTTGGCTGGTGAAACTAGTGTGTGCCAGGTCTTAAGTTTGGCAGCTGGCTAACTCATTTTATGTACACCCGTGGGTGAGACTTCTTTGTTTCTTTCAGTCTCTTCTATTTTTGCCTTCCAACACATTGGAAAGGAGATCAGAGGTTTTTCTCTTAAGATAGACCATTGCTCAATGTGGTGTTGGCGAAGATTTTAATTGATTTATGAAGCGTAAGTATAAGTGTGCGGTAGAAACAATGCACGCAAGAACAAAGCAATATACACACCAAATCCAAACTATTTAATTTTTAGACAGATCTGGATTAATTATTTTAGGTGTTATTCTTCTAAATTTTTGGCTACATGAGAGGAGCCTCTAGTTTCTCAGCCTGGGCAGCTTCCTTTGTTATCTTCATGCGGTGACATCACTGTCTGGCGTTGCTCTTTTCTCATTACCCTCTTAAACCACAGACCACACAAACAAAAAACAGTCTTTGTTCGGGTTTATTTACGCTAGCCTGTGCTTTCTCGATTTTTACCAGTAATTGATACTTAATGAATAACTTTTTTTAAGGCAATAGATCTTATTTCCCTGAGGAATATCAGACATAGGAAGTGTGTTTTCCATTGCTTCTCCCATCCTTACAAATATTCAGCAATTTGCAGCTTTTTGAAAGATTACAAAGACAGAAAATATGTAGCATTTTTTTTTCTGCATGAAAACTAATGTTGAGATCAAAACAATGTGATCATGAATAGCAAGTCTGTAACCTTGACATCCATTCAAGTGGTGACCAGCAAGATAGACAGAGACAGGCACACACTGAACTTGTGGTTGCATTTGCCCACTCTGTGTGATCACCACTCCCCTATATATCAAGCCATCCAAAAGGAGTTGGTCATATAAGACTAGTAAAAATGAAAAAATAATCAAAGGAAAATATTATAACTATTACATCTTTGCTTTTCATAGGGGATGATCAGAGAGAAAAAATCAGTTGAATTTTCAAACCTGAAATAATGGGGTATCTTCTTGAGAAGTCTACCCAAGTGGTTGAGACAGTAACCTTGAAGGGAGACTTGATAGCTCGTTATTTAGTTAGATAGGAGGCATTCAGAATTGGCATATAATTAACAAAATTACAGGAAGAATTTAACTGGGTAGATCTGTCATCTACAAATGTTCTCTGTGTTAAAGAATGATATCTATGAGAGGAATTATTTTTTAACTGTTCTAGAGAAGGCATGGGTAGCTGTCACTTATGATGCAGAAAACAGTAGTGGTATTACACAGCACTGAATATAGTTGGTTACATTTTGCATTTGCAGAAAAGTATCTAACAATTTTAGAATGAACTTCCTCATATGAGGAACTTTTCCTAAAGTCGAGAGAGCCAGATCGGGCAGAAGGAGGCACGAGCTACCTAACTCTAATGAAACTCATCACTGTCAGATCAAGTTATTTAGAGAACATATTACTCAAAATTAAGCCTGCATTATCTTTTCTGATTAAGAATGCAAGACTATTTAAAAATTTAAATGAAGACATAATATAAACAAAGTTTGGCAGTCCATGCTATACATTGGAAATGCCGCATGCATTTGTGATCTCTGCACTATCTTTTTTTAACTGACTGACAGCATTATCATAGAAACCTCTTCATAATGATCAAGAGTCTCTTGTGCAAGTTCTGCAGGCCTGTTGATTTCAGTAGCAGATAAGCATGTGTGTAAGAAGGATTAGATCTTTTCTCAGTTTTCTGGGAGGTTTTTTTTTTTGTTAAATGAATGTGCATAAGGGAATAGGCTGATTTAGTTTACTATCTGTTCTTTTTGTTGATTATTCTAAAGCTCTGCAATAACTGAGGTATTGCAGCAAATTTATTTCAAAGTTCACTTACTTGAATAAAGTTATGGAGCTCCAGATATATTCACAGAGTATATCTGAAGATCTTCTATTTTGAACCTCATTTGTTGCATTGACATCTGTGATATTTTATAAAACATTTTATATTTCCTAAGTAAATCAGTGCCAGAAAAGCTACTTTAATACAGTATCATGGTTCAGTTTCTTGATTTGTCTGTTTAAAATTTCAAAGTTACAAGTCTCACAACTGTAGTTCAGACTCAATATATAAATTTAACACTAGATACAATACAATATCACATATGTTCAAACTGAATAAATTAAAATTGGGGAAACCATAATTTTGAATTATCTGACTTCTGTGCTAGATAGTTAAACCAAAGTAGCTGCTTGAAACTGTTACTGTGGAACATAAATAATTCCATATTGTTAGTTTCATCCTTATTGTGAAAAAAGTCATTATCAGACTATAAAATTATTTAAATAGTTTCAAATTGTGTATGAAGATGTATAAGATTGATGAAAGAAGTGCATAACCATTTAGAAAACTCCTGTTTTTGGAAACTAATGACATCTACTCTGGACAGTGCTGTGTGATTATTACCATAAACATTGTTACTGGACTTTAAGCCTAAAAATAGGTGAACATATGCCTAAAAACTGCTACTATTTAGAAGACAGTCCTTTTCTTCTAGGGCTCACTTTACTAAAAAAAAAAATAAATACCAAGAACAAAACCTAGATTTCTCTTCTGCCCTACTTCAATCAACTTGTTTCCCTCCTCATTACCTGTATTTCTGAAGGTAGACACTGGCTTATGTGTCTCATAATTGATCCCTGAACTATTTAGAGAGAGAAGGCGGGTGATGTAATATCCTTTATTGGATCAACTTCTGTTGGTGAAGGAGACAAGCTTTCTTGAGCTCTGTATAGCTCGAAAGCATGACTCCTTCAACATAAGTTGGTCCAATAAAATATATTAGCTCACCCATCTTGTGTCTGATATCATGGGACCAACACAGCTGTAACACCATCTTCAATTGTTTGGCATTTGAAATATTTAGTGCTTTCAGATACTATGGTGATGGGCACCCATATAAGACTCTAGTTAGGGCAAGTCTTCCATATCTTTTTTTTAAAAATTGTTCATGCAAAATATCCTCCCAATATTCCTTTACCTGGGGATGACAGATTATTACTGAATACAGCCTCAGTGCTCAGTGATGCATAGAAGTTAGAAGATGCAGTTTTTAGCTCCAGGAATTATAAGTCAAGACTGAAATACAGACACATG
This sequence comes from Dermatemys mawii, assembly GCA_007922305.1. Taxonomy (NCBI): domain Eukaryota; kingdom Metazoa; phylum Chordata; order Testudines; family Dermatemydidae; genus Dermatemys; species Dermatemys mawii. Next base: position 40,647,989 of record ML677352.1, on the reverse strand, counting down.
GGATAACGGGGATCAGAAGCTTCACTTGGTGTTCAAGCCCGTATCTATATATGTTACGTGATGTGCATTTGAGTTGCAGCTGAAAGATTCACAGAAGAATTATGGTTATTTTTAGGGGGGACTTGAATGACCAGGAAGGGTAGCCCAAGATGGAGAGCAGCTCTGATTTAAGGGGCATCATGGAAGAAGGCACAAAGACAAGACTGGAAGAAGGGTAAAAAGGAAGTAGTTACTGATAACTCTTTTCATAGGCTATATATTTTGTCACATACCAAAAGCCAGCATTTTGAAGTATCCACTAATTTTGGGTCCCTCCATTTTAGGGTGACCAATTTAGGACCCGATTTTTCTAAGACACTGAACACATGTAACTCCATCAACATTGAGGTTTCTTTTAAAAATCTGCTTTCATTTTCTGTGTATATCATCTCATCATTTGTTAGTATCACACTTCTGCTGTATTTCAGACAAGTTCACTGTTTTTCCTGCTTCCCACTTGTCACTCCTAGCAGTTCTAATCCAAAGATTATTTTGCAAAACAGCTCGTGTTACTTCAAAAAAATAAAAAAACAACCAACACCACCAACCGCCTCCCTCCCGCCAAACACATCCTCACTCCATCACCATGCTGTTCCTGAATAATTGCACACAACAATTTATCATTTTATTAAATTTTGGTGACCCATACAATAGCATCACAGTCTGAATGAGAAACTTGAGGAGAAAAGATGTGGGGAAAAAAGACACTTGTAGACAAAAGAGGTATAGCTAACTTCTAAAAAAATGATTTTCATGAAAGTTCCAAATTAAAGCATAGGAATTTTGTCTCAGTATACTTAATGCAGTAACTGAAATGCACGAGAAACTCATGCAGGTTCTTGGTATTCATATTGACCTCTAGAAAGTGTGTTTGAAATGTTGGTATGGAAGAATAATTTACAAAACACTTTCACGTAGTTCCAGATCTAGTCACAGATTCCTGTAATATTATATACTGACCTACAGAATCAGACATTATGGGATCCAGAGTGTAGTTTGTTGTTTTGGCTTTTTTTTTTTTTTTAACCTGATGTTCCTTAGAGTAGATCTTCAACACAAGATAAAGGGAACAAAGGTGCCTTAAAGCTAATTTTATGGTCCTATAATTTTGGAGCAGCTGGGAGGGCTGAACTATTTCCCAGAAAAATTTAGGACAGACACATTTCTTCTTTAAATTCTGGTTGCTGCAATAGCCACTTATGATCTTTTGAACCAGCTGGGGATCACCTGCATTCAGTGTGTTCTGGCCATGCCCCCTTCTTCTCTAACATGCATCCTCCCACCCTCAATGCTGGAGATGGCAGGTTGGGTCTGTGCAAATCAAATCCCCAGCTGCTCTGTTAGGATAGCCATAGGAGCAGCACCAAGGTGCCATGACTGAGGCTCTGGTAGGGTGACCAGACAGCAAATGTGAAAAACTGGGACAGGAGGTGGGGGGTAATAGGAGCCTATATAAGAAAAAGACCCCAAAATTGGGACTGTCCCTATAAAATTGGGACATCTGGTCACCCTAGGGTCTGGCCCCTTGATTTTAAGGAGTTTGCAAGTGTCCTGGACAATTAATCTGAATAATCAAAAGACTATTTATTGGAATAGTCCACTACTTTTCTGTTTGAAACTTTCAGCTTTGGATGCATTTATTGGCTTTGCTTTGTTTAACAAAACAGATGAGCTTTTGTTGTGTCTCAGCAATGCAGCTTGTATGTTGTGACTCACCCAACTGTTACACTGTATTGGTGTTCTTCCATTGTCTCCAAAGGAGCAGTAATTAACACTATTAAATAGGGCAAGCCAAATTAAACTCTGGTATGAGTGCAACTCCCATAGAAGTATCTGAGCCAAATTCTTTGAAGCCTCAAAATGATGGTATGAGTTACATGGAGGCCCAAGATATTAATAAAAGCAAGTGTAAATAATAAAGTAGTATAACTTGTTCCAATTTGGGAATGAGCAGGTGTGTAAACCTAATGTAGCTTACACACACTGCAGGGCATAAGAGGATAGTTGAGCAGAAGAGCCACTAACAGGAAGAAGTACCCACTGTTATCTTATTGATAAACCAAACCAGCTAGTAGTTTTTATGTTTATATAAACAAGTCTGTTCTTCGTTCTCTTACCTTTAGTATTCCAATCTCTCATCCCTTCTTCCTCCTTACCCTCCCCAAAAACCCAGACAGAAGGAACACCAAGCACAGTTGCCTCTGTGGTACTGAACTGTTCAAAATTCTGGTTAATTTCACTCAGCTCACCTGGATGCCATTGGAGTAGTTCTGCACTGGAGAAGAGATTGTCCTGAGGGAGCTTCAGAAGATGTAAGACTCCTGTGCCAAATTTTAACCCTTGGTTAAGCAAGCCTCATATTTGTAGTCTGAGGTATAATGAGGCTCAGTCTCCCCTGTCAAAATATGGATGATGCAAAGGCTTTGTCAGTTCCAATGGGATGAGAAGGAAACGAACTGGATGAGGAAGCTTAGAACTTCTGGAGGGTGGGAAATTGTAGAATGAGCTAGTGTTCTTGCAAGGAGGTGAACAGAATGTGATGATGTAGGCTATCTTGTATAGCTTGTTTTACAGATTGAACATATCCTGTGACAACATTCAGTAACAATGACTAATTATAAAGCCAGTTACAAAAAATTCTGCCCACAACAGAATGAGTGTAATATTTTCAGATGCAATTTAGACAATTATGTTTCCAAGTCCTTAGAATGATTCTTGTATGTTTTTTGTTATAATGGTGTCAGTATGGTAAATTATTCATATGTGCAAAACTTGGCATTTTGTGAGCACGAAGCACGGTGGACTATCTTGTTTAATATCTGTATTTGGAGTTGTTTAGAGAATAGCTTCATTCAAAAATATATCCACACCAGGTTATTTGGCTAGTAAACAATTTACCTTGGGGGAAAAAAACGAGGAGTCCTTGTGTCCCTTTTGAGACTAACAAATTTATTTGGGCCTAAGTTTTCGTGGGCTAAAATAAATTTGTTAGTCTCTAAAGTGCCACAAGGACTCCCTGTTGTTGTTGCTGATTCAGACTAACATGGCTACCACTCTGAAACAATTTCTCTCTTCCATCTGGAGGGTCATATCTTGTGGACTCCCAAAGTGAGTGTTTGGTGGTTTGTGTTGCAATTGAGTAATGCTAAGTAGAATGGGTTTGTGTTTTTTATTTTAAGTACAGTTTTTTTTGTGGCTAATGCTAAACAAAAAACTGTGGAAGTGTGTCTGTCTACTTTTACAGCGCTGCAGCACTGCAGCTGTAGCGCGTGTGGTGAACACACACTATGCTGATGAGAGAGAGCTCTTCCATCAGCATAAAAAAATCCTCCCCTGTGAGCAGTATAAACTCTATAGGTGAGAGAAGCTCTCGCGCCGACAGAGTACTATGCACACTAGTGCTTTTGTTGGTGTAACTGCTGCCGGTCAGTGGGGTGGAATATTCACGCCTGGGAGCAACATAAGTTTGACTGATAGAGGCAATAGTGTAGACATGGCTCTGGTGCATACTAGTTAGATTTTTAGCTTGACAGAGTTGCTATTTGCTCTCTTGTTAACTTTTTCTACTTAACAAGATGGGGATAGGGGAGAGCCATCTTAGTTATCCAGAAGATAAAGGACACCAGATAGGATAATAAGGTAGGCAATCTTCTGGCATCAAATAATGGTTGAAGTATTCTTTATAAGATATACTTTTAATGAATATACACTTGGTTATTGGCTGAATCTTGTTACTGACTTTCTTCCAGATTAAAAAAAGTAGTGCTTTTTTTTTTTTTATACCCCAATCTCATTTGGTACAAGTATTAAATTAAGACCTGAGTTAGGAGAAACCACCACCAAAGTACAGTATGTCCACTGATATTTGAGTTCTGTGTGTGTTGTGTCCTTTCTGTTGTGAAGACTAGAGAGAGTTTCTAGAGTTGTTGGTGATGGGCCTGCTAGCAGTAAATACTGATTCAGACTTTCCTGCCAGAATGTTCTGTAACAGCTACTCTGAAATAAATAGAATATGCTTATAGTCTCGTTTGAAGGAGAGCTTTTTCCCCTTTGAACACAATTCTTTAAAAATGTCTGAGCTGGATGGAGACTCTACACATGAAGTAAAATCCATCTACCTCTTTCTTCCTTCCCTGTTTTGATAAAAGTCAGTGGTGATGGTTAATGGATACTTGATAAGACATCTACAACCAGTCTTTTTGATCTTTACTGGAGAAAATTTTAGCTGTGGTAAGTGAAAATGTAACTAATGCTTCTTAGAACCTTCTTTGGGGTTGGCACTGATTACTGTGCTCCAAGAAGTTCAGATAGGATGACTTTACCTTGCATAATGAAGCAGACTATGTAAGCTAACGTGCTATTCTGAGTAGTTTATCAAATGCTCTGTTGCAGCTGAATTTGGTATCTGAGGCAATTATGCATTAATCTGACCAGGACTCACCATACTAACTTTAATTTTTCTAAAAGTTTTAGTGAAAAAGGAATAATTTCACTACAGAATTACTGTGTGTGCGCTTCTTTCATTGGTAAGAAAAATAAATAAAATCTAAGAATGCAATGTTTGTTTCCTCAGATTTCTCTCCCCACCCATACCTCTTCTGCGGAAGGAGGGACTATTTCTCCTCCATTCTGACTCATAAGCAGTACAATGATGAGAGCTTTTTTCTCTCAAAATATTTTAAAATCAAAGCCTAAGGGTAGGCAAAACATTGGGGGTTCAATTTAAACTGGAAATCTAAATAAAAAGGAAGAAAATTTCCTCTTAATTAGGCATTAGAGAGATAATCCTCTGAATGCGAACACTTTAAGAAGGCAAGATTCAATAGAATAACTTAAAAGTTTAACACATTCAGAGGGATAAGTCTTTGTATATTCATCTGCCAATGCAAAATAAGAGTGGAACAATGGTCCCTCTCACCAACAAGACAATAATTCATGCCAGTGTCCCATTAACGGGATCATGTAGGGGTCGGTGGGAATCTTATGTGAAAACAGAATCAATATTGAGGAAAAACAAAGTCTGCAGCTATGTCCTTGCAGAGAGATTAACTACTTTTAAAGGGAAGTTTTGTTGTATACATCAGTCTGAAGGATGATCTGTTTCTAGAGACCAAAACTCTCTTAACTATTTTTGTGGTCATCTTTTTTTATGTTTGATGCATCTTAAATGCATTTTTAGATAAGGTTAAATGATCCTCTTGTGTGATTGCATGGAACACTGTGTCCAGAGAAGACATTTCTATTTGAAGCCTTCAAATATCAACAGGAAAAACAAGAAGCTTCTAGCTTCCACCAAGTTTTATAGGGGGAAATTGTTTTTAAAAGTCTTTATAAAGCAGTGGGAGAAGAGAACAAATTCCTCCTTTTTGAAAAGTATTTCATACAGATCAAATTTATTTTCTAAAATTAGCCTTTCCTTTTGCATCTGTACAGAAATTGTAGAAAAGATTACGAAGACAGTAAACATACAGTTCTTGCCAAAGCACCTTACAGAAGATAAAGAATTGGTTAAGTAAGATTCTGACATTTCAGCGGCTAATATATATCAGATCAGTCCAGTTAAAACTACCAAGTAGGAAGCAAGTTGCTAATATAATCTGACCTTCAGTGTTTGTTACATTTTAAGACCAGTGGAGAAATCCTGGCTCCATTTAAATCAATGGGGGTTTTGCCATTCAATCCAGTGGGGCCAGGATTTCCTTCCCAGCTGTTTGTTTGCAATATCTTTGTGTTTATAACTTACTTTGCTCAACCATTTTATGATTTCAGGGTGGAAAAAGGTCAGTCTTCAAAAACATGCTAATATGCCCACAACAAGCTTATTTTGACAAGCATAAATATTACATAGGCAAAACATTTGAATGCTTGACTTCACAACAACATTCTTCTAAAGTTAGGAAATACCAAAATTAGGGTTACCCGTGTAACCTTGTGTGTGTGTGTGCATTCTGATACAGTTTTCAGTTATCACAATATTTTTGCCATGAGACCCCTGACTCATTCAATGAATAGGAAAGATGGTGCTCAGCAGCCAATGAATAAGAATTGTATGATGAATGAGGCAGGGTACAGGAATTAGAAATAGTTTATAGCGACTGGGTCTGTAAATAGAAAACGGGTGGTTTTGTTAACTAATGAACCCACGAGCCAATAGAAACACTTGGTATTTAGTAAACCCCACAACCCAACCTAACCTATCATACTTGTATCCTAGTTACAAATTAATGTTTATGCAGAATTAAGTGGACTTTTTAAAACATACATTGCATATAGTGCTTAGGGGAATGAGTGAAATGGGGATGGGGAGGGAGCTGGCTGGGACCAAGTCACTTGCTGCTGCCAGTGCCAGGCCCCCTCCGTGAGCCCCACAGACCGCCCTGGTCCCTGCATCCTCCTGAAGCACAGGGCCCCCCAGAGTGCAGGACCGAAGGCGGTTGCCCCACTCTGTCCTATGGACAGGACGTCTCTGGGTCCAGGGTGGCCTAGAAGGTTAGTGGTGGGTCGTGGTGCTGGCAACAGCAAGCAACTCTGCCCCAGCCCACCGCCGCTTTGCTCCCTTCCCGCCACCATTCCACCCCTTCCCCCAAACCCCTGCCCCACCTCTTTCCGGCTTCTGCCCCCCTCCCCTGAGCAATGTTGGGGGGAAGCGGGGTGGGCCGGAGCCAGGTTGCTTGCTGCTGCCAGTACCAGGCCTCCCACTAGTCGCCCAGGCTGCCCTGGACCCTGCATCTCCCTGAAGCACGGTGCCTCCTGAAGCACTGGGTCCCCCGAAGGGCGGGGCTCAGGGAGTTTGTCCCGGTCTGTCCCCTGGACGTGACAGCTCTGCTTGGTCCCATTCTGGGCACCACCAAAAATTATAGAAATCTGGTGCCCATGCCTCCCCATATCCTTGTTTGTGTGTCATGTCTGAATTAGATTGAAGAGGGTAAAGAGCTGCGCACCCCCTCCTTCCAGTTAGTTGGTAAAACACCATCCTGTGATGCTGTATAATTTGTGATCTCTGGCAAACCACTTAACTTCTCTGTGCCTCAGTTTTTCCATCTGTCAAAAGGGGAGTGCTGATGCTTACCTACATGATGTGGTTGAAGCACAAAACATCTTTAATTCATTCTATAATAAAAAATGAAAATTAGATCCAAAAAGGGATACTTTAATTATGGGATTAATTCAAGCAAATTATCTTACATTTTTAAGGCTTTGCAAAAACAAAAGAAATAGAGATACATTTGTTGTTATGTAACAGTTAGCCTATTGAAAATTACATAAGTAAAGAAGGGGTCACTTTGTAAAGAAATCCTAGTGAGCTGTGTTCCTTTGTATAATATGACTTTCTCTCAGTTCTCTGCAGTCAGTATCCCAATAAGGAGTGGAATACCTAAATTCCAGCTGTTTCAGCTCAAAAAAGATCTAACTCATGGAAGGGAGAAAATATTCTCCAATTCAAGGCAAATAACATTTCATCCTTCTGAGTCATGTTCAGTTTCCTCTTTGTGGTCCAAATTCTTTAGTTTTATTCAGTAGGTGTCTGTCTCATTTCAGCTCCCAGAACAAGCAAGACTACATGTTACAGATGGCCTAGATTTAGAGCTTCATGGGAAAGTACAATTTACCCATCACACAATCTCTCATTAAGTCCCTCTTTATTGTGCTAAACTTGTTCCTCTAGTCTAGTGTGAACTGATAAGCTGTGCATTGGAAAGAAATCTAGACATTTGCTTGGTTTTTACTTTTTCCTTGTCTGTTATGTGTTTGTTTGGCGTTGTCTGGCCACAATGAAAATACAGTTGCAGTTCTTGAAGTCTTCATGTCATTAAAGTTCCACTTCTATTGTCTTTCCAGCTCTGTATCTTCTTTTTATATATAGGGGACTATTGCTGTAGTGAAAAATTCACTTTTCAATTAAAGTGATAGGGACCCAGTGCATTCATACTTACAGGAATCTTGGCTATTGACTGAAACAGTGAGTCAGCTGTACCTGGTACCTCTAAGATCTTCTCTCTCTCTTCTTCTCGAGGCAGGTCACAGAAAACTTATGTAAAAATGATGTCTCTCTGTTAATTCCTCTAAAAGCTCTGTAAATGGTGCTATAGTATTTTTACTGAAAGCCAAAGACAGGAGAGAGCATCTCACTTAAAAGTGATGGTAGAAGATGGTACAAAGAAGGTTGTGAGTGTTGCTAAGTTGAACTAATGTTTCTTTTCACAGTAAATCAAAGAATTTTGGCAACTAGAGTTGGGGGAAGGAAGGGGAAAGACTATTCATCTCCCTGCCAATGCAGGAATCATTCATTCTGATATATTCTTGAGGAGCTTGTCTAGTTCACTTTTGAATTACTCAGGTGATGCGGGTTTCTACAGCTTTCTTAGGGAGATTGCCCATGTCTTCGAAGAAATTGCCCCAGACTAGTCACCCTAAATGTTCCCTGCCTTATCTACACTGGGGATTTACTCCCGTTAAAGCCTTCAGTGCCTAGTAATCATTGTAGCTGCACTAGTGCCAACTCCAACAGGGAGTAGGGTACACCACTGTAAGCTGCAGTTTGTACTGGTGCAGCTTACCTTAGTTTCAAACAGGGGTAAGCTCCACCAGTGGAAACAGTAACTGACCATATAAGGGGTGAAATCTTTACCCCACTGAAGTCAATGGCAAAACCCACTGACTTCAGTGGGGCCAGGATTTCACCCTAAGAGTTTGCAATGGCTGCAAAGCAAATGTCCAGTGTAGACAAGGCCTTAGTTTAACCCCTTTTTTTCCTCCTACCCATAATCCTTCTGTAAAAGAGTAACATAATAAGATGTAAAACTGTCCGCATCAGATATCACCAGAACAGCCTGAATCTTTACTAAACCACCTAACAGTTCATAAGTATTTTTTTCTGTTTGTAGATTTAGGAGGAGACTGCAGAGGCTTTCACAGCTTGTTCGCGTTGTGCAGCAGACTGTGATATCCCATGGGCCATTGAGGATGACAGTAACATCATTCATTTGCATTGTGGGGTGCTGCTTTGCATCTTTCCCTCACACAAGACCGCCAGTTATAACTCTATGGATTGTTTCCAAAGTCTGAATATGTTTGGCAGGCTTTCTCAACACCATTAAGAGTTTGATTACCTTTGTTAGTGTGTGTGGGGACTGCCTGTGTGTTTTGCAGTAATTTTGAATGTAAACCTTTTGGTTCTCTGAAATGTTTTGCTTTTGCTGGAACTTCTGCTAATATATCATATTTTTAAAATTATAAGGAATTGACTTTCAGTTAAACTGCACTGAGTTATACTTAGTGGTTCTTTGCTATAGTTCAGGGGTCTCCAAACTACGGCCTGGGGGCCGGATCCGGCCCGCAGTGGCGATTTATCCGGTCCCCCGGCTGAGCAGGCACATGGAGAAGCCACTGCTGCCCCTCTTCCCTGCACGAGCTGCTGCCGGCAGCCCCATGTGCGGAGGGGTGAGTGCCCCCGTGGTGCGGCTGGAGGAGCAAAGGGTGGGAGGGGTCACAGCAGCGGCCGGAGGAGCAAAGGGGGGGCTGCGGCAGCGGTTGGAGGAGCAAAGGGGGGGCCGCGGCAGCGGTTGGAGGAGTAAAGGGGGGGGACACGGCAGCGGTCTGCGAAGCCCCTTCAAAAATCTAATATGGCCCTCATCTCAAAAAGTTTGGCGACCCCTGCTATAGTTTAATGTTTTTCATTAGAGTCCACTAGTTTCCTCTCGAAGTCTTATGTTTAATGTGAATTGCAGATTGAATTCTATCTCTAAATACAAAGTTCAGGGACTCCTATCAAGAAGAAAATCTTGCTTCCATTTTAAGTGTTGTACATACAAACAATAACTAATTTCCTGTGCAGCACCACATTTCTTATATAGTTTTTAGCCCATCTTATTAACTAACATTTTATTTCTTTAGCCTTTGTTAACTTGTACTTAGTGAGACTCAGTGTTGGATGGCAGCAAATACCTTTGTCCGTGGCCCCTTCAGTTCTCATGAACTAAGTATGATCGGGCCTCATGAGTACTTGGGATGGAGACCTACAAATAAAACTCAGATGCTGCAGAAAATTGTGTTATAGTGCCACGAGGCTTCTTTGCTAGTCGGTATTGAACTAAAAAAGTGCATGGCGCTGGGGCTGGGGCAGAAAATGTTGTCTTCTGATTGAGACGTAAAATTGAGGTTGTGATTACTCAATGTCACTGAAATTCCTTTCATTCTTTTCACAAGATGTACAGGTCAAATTCCAACCTGAGTACAGTAATTATATGCTACCCACCTAAAATTCCCTTGTGCTTTAAATTAGAGCAGTTACTCTTCATGTCTCTCCTCCTTTTAAAAAAATTAAAAATGAAATGTCAGTTGCAGGATGACAACTGTATTCAGCACAGCCGTGGTTGCAATTCAGTATAAGATGTTAATATAAATATATTCACACTTTAGCAAAATGTAAGTTGCTTCAGATGTTGGCCTGTGAATGCAGCCCCTTTGTGCTGCTGGAGCAATGTACAGAGGTTTGTAAAGCTCAGGTTTTTCTTAGTGTGGTAGAGTCCCTAACTAGCATAGAGCCAGCACAGTAAGCTTTATAATGATCCTCTCACATACCCTCCTACCCCTGCTTTGGGAGCACTTTTGGCTGGACTGTGTTCTAACAGTCCTCACCAGAATAATGATTAACCCCTAGGGGTTGTTACAAGCCAGTATAAATTAGGCAACCTTAAAGTTAATTTTAGACTGGGGCCTGAACAGACACCCTTGAGAACAGGCAGAACACAGAGGTGATGCAGTCCTTGCACATATCCCCTGCCCACATTCAGCCTGGTGTGGAGAGTAGCTTGACTGGATCCGAAGATGATGGCATATATGTATTAAATGTATACAAATGCAAATATCATGCACTCATACCTTTTAAATTAACTTACACCAGCCAATAAGATTATTTTTGCAGCATTTCTAGGACAGTGATGAGGTAGCTTTTGTAGAAGTAGTTTAAGACTTTTGCTGAAACACTTTATCTTCTTTAGATTCAATTAATAATTATATTTATTACATATATTTTAGTTTTACAGAATTTAGGAGGGCTTTTTGATAAAATTATGTGTTAACTGTGTGACTCAGAAGTTTCTGTTAAAGTCAAATGATGATGAAATGAACTAGGAACTGGGGGTTAAAGCAGAGGCAACTTTATAATACACGTGAACTCATAAGACAAGCATTCTGGATCATATAGTTTTTTCTAGCTATTCTTACACAACTACATGATGGACTTGTAAAGACTTTTTTTCCCTCAGAGGTAGTCAGAACCTGGGAAACCATAAAGTTCTGAAGTTTTTAGTACAGTAAGGCCTTGTTTAAATGGAAGGGGTTTGGAGAAGACACTGTAGTATTATCAAGTATAATTATTTTCCCCGTTTCTGTACTTCAACTCACCTTTCTGCTATGGTACAGACCAGAGCTTAGTCTTTTCAGAGCTTTGATATATTTGTTTGATAGTGTTAAAATCACTGATGTAAGAAGAGGAGCAGATAATCTCAAAAGGAAAATATGTATAATTTTTTCCCATGAAAATATTGAGCCCAATTATGCTCTCATTTGAAACAGTATAAATTGGAAGTAACTAAAGTCACTGGAGTTACATTGGCATAAGTATAAATAAGATCAGAATCAGGCCCTTGTTGTTAATCATGTTAAGTGTTAAAAGAAATACCACAGACTTAGAATATTTTGATTAGACAGACATAAATGTTCAAACATTTTCCGCGGTGGATGACTTGTCAAATAGTCTTGTTCAGTGAGGCTGAATGCACCTATTTTGACCTGATAGTGCATTATTTGAATGTATGCTTGATAGAAATCTGTAGCCTGAAGACCTACATTCTGGTAGCAGACCCTGGACAGTCTGTATAGATATAAAGGCTTTTTAACAAATGGAAGAAAATACCTTCTGGGAGCGTTCTACTTGTGCTGTATGATCTATCCCAAGTGAGTCTACCTCTGTGTGTTGTACCTGTCTTAGCACAAGCCTCTCTCCTGTTTGAAGTGGTTTGACAGTTGAATGAAATCATCCTTGGATTTACGGCCTTGCAAGCTAAATGCAGAGTAGCTGTTTGTGAGGATCTGATGAAGTGGGTTTTAGCCCATGAAAGCTTCTGTCCAAATAAAATTGTTAGTCTTTAAGGTGCCACTAGGATTCTTCATTCTTGTTGCTGATATAGACTAATATGGCTACCCCTCTGGAACTTTTTTGTGAGGACGAGCCTTATGTGAATGAAATTACAATACTGCTCATGTGTAGGTTGGAAGTATTAGTGAAGTGAAGGGAGGAAGTATATAATGCTTCAGTATCTCTCAGTGTATATACTTTTTCTGCCTTGTTTACAGATCCACCACTGCCTCATTCTCAACATGTTCAACAGTAATAATCAAGACATGGAGCATCTCATAGGGATTAAATAAAGGCCAGCTGGGATGAACTGATGGCCTGAGTCTATGCCTCTGGCTGTTTACTCCAGCTAGTCACTAATCTGCAAAAAATGCCTTGTGTCAAGGTAATTAGTGCTATTATCAAATGACACTAAACAAAAAGCTTAATAGCATTTTTTTCTTAAATTCTGTCTCTTGTGTATTCTGTGAAAAGTGATTGTATGTGTGCATGGGCATATGAGAAGGAGAGAGAGTGAGCAGAATGCATCTTCACAATCCGGGACTCCAGTTTGGATATACAAAGAAAACATACTGCAATGTCTGCCCTGCCCGTGCTCCGATATACATTCTCATGCAAAAAAAATTTCCAGTTAAGGTTGGTAGACTCCATAGCCCTCCAAAACAAACTGTAAAAAGCAAGGATCTAGCAATTACATCATTTAACACCTCATCTGTGCTCCATTCAGCACTTGGTTGTGAACAGGAGCAATTGGCTGGGTAGAACCTAGCAAGGCTGCAGCACAGCCAGCAAGCCACATGCAGCTGCAGCTGGCAAGAGGAGCTACAACTGCATTTGGCAGAGCAAATGTGTTTGGGCTGCGTATGGTGAGATGGGATAAAGAGAAATGCCTGTGGGTTGAGGGGAAGCTGCAAATTTTGCACAGCAGTGCAGGCTTTCTCACAGAGTCAGATGTGCAAGGCGGTGATAATACTTCAAACTTTTGATTAAAGAATCTGTTCTGACAAGTCACTTTACTGCCACGTGAGATTAGAGTGTTAAATAGACCCCCAAAAAACCCTCTTAAAAATAAAATTAAAAAAGTAGCAGACCTTATATCAGATCGTAAAGCTGCTGCCTCTTACACTGGTAATTCTTTAGCTGCGCTTCCTGAGCCCAATTTTCAGACCTGGACGTTTGAATTCTGTATATCCAGTTTGTGTGTGAAAATTGGGTGTTAATGTTTTTTCAAGTAGTCAGAGGCTGATACAAAAGGCCAATTTTTGTATCTGACAGTGGTAACTTCCTCTGCAAGTATTTGGTAGTCAGGATCGTTTTATTAAAATGTTAAGAATATTTTAAATTGAGCATTTTGGTGCTATCAGATCAGATAACCTTAGCTATAACACTGATTCTTGAGTTGCTAAGGCCCTTTTTAGAAATTCCTAAATATAACTATAGTATCATCTCAAACATCCCCTTGACTTCACCAGGAGTGCAAGTTTTGATGATATGCTTGACAGCTTCACGCAGTCGCTGTGTTTTATGCATAGAACACCCTCCCCGCAAAAAACAAATCTGTAAAATCACTGTTGTCGCTTCCTTCAAATCCCTCCTTAATACTCACTTCTACCAGCATGCTACAGAATGCGGTAAGCTGATAATAGCTAGGAAGGTGGTAACCGAGACTACTGCTTTTGATCTGCCTGTTTGTTTTTCATTAATAACAAACAAAACCTCCACAACTCTCCCTTACCCACATTACATCTTGTCTTAAACTACATTTTGAGCTCTTTGGCTCTGTGACAGAGTGGGATATGTCTGTATCCAATTGTGAACTCCATTTAGTGTTGTAACCTTAATTTTAGGACTGGGATGCTTCCAGGAACAGGAGTGCCAGAGACTCTGGGAGGGGCAGCTTTGAAGTCAGAGGCTAAGTTAAGAGTTAAGACAGTGAGTTTTTTTGGTTTTGTTTTTTGTTTGTTTGGGGTTTTTTGTTTTTTTGTGCTAACCTCTGTTAAGGAAATAAACCTTCTTGCAGAACAGTGGGTGTGGCAGCACATGATTTGAAGCTAAAGGCCATGGTTACACTGGCACTTTATAGCGCTATAAAGCCCCCACGAGCGCTATAACCTCCTCCCCGTCCACACTGGCAAGGCACGTAGAGCGCTATAACTGCTGAGTTATAGCGCTATTATTAATCCACCTCCGCATGGGGAATAAGGGCTGTAGCGCAGCGGCTGTAGCGCTACAGCAAGGATGTGGACACCCACTGCGCTACAAGTAATCTCTGGAGATGCCTAGAGCCATTTAAGGCAATTGACGTCTCTTCCCTTTGTTTTGAACTCTCTTCCCTTTGTTTTGAACTCGGCTGGAGGAATGCGGAAGTACCTCTTTAGAGTTTCTTTCTTAACTCGGCAGATAAGCAATGCAAATGTTTAAGGAGGGAGCCTGTGTGAAAACAAAGCCTTCTGTGAACGGAGGCTCACTGACAGGCTTTCAGAAAAACGGAAAAACCACTGTCTCTCTCCCTCCGCATACACACAACGCGTCCCCCCTCGCCCCCCTGGTTTAAAAAGCACGTTGCACCCAGCTGAATGCTGGGATACCTGCCCTAATGCGCTGCTCTTAATGCCGCATTAAGTGCCCCAAATGTGGCCATGCTATACCGCAGGAGCATCTGAGTGTGGACATACAATAGCGCTATATATATTCCTGTATAAGGGGACCGCTATAACCTATTGCACTATAATCTTGTAAGTGTAACCATACCCAAAGAGAAACCTGTTCTGGTAATATCGATACATTTTCAGCAGTGAAGTGGAGGACTCAGTAAATTCTTGAAAAGGTCAGGAATGGGGGATGATACTTGATGGCCACCTGTAACTTATGGCAGTTGCCCTTAGTAACTTGAGCCCGTGGGGGAGTGGAGGGTTGGGGCCAGGTGACACCTTCTGCCCAGAAACTGGATAAAGGCTGGAGGAGGGGCCAGGTGTGTGGATGAGTCAGGCAGCAGGAAAGGGTTTCATTTGGGAGTTTGCTGGGGAGACGGGGGAGGCCTAGAACCTGGTTCTGGGCCCCCACCAACAGGGACCTAACTGAGGGGTCCTGTTGTCTGTACCTACAAGCTCTGTTTTAGACAGTGTTCCTGTCGTCTAATAAACCTTCTGTTTTACTGGCTGGCTGAGAGTCACGGTGAATTGCAGGGTATGGAGGGGCGGGGGTGCAAGGCCCTGACTCCCCCACACTCCGTGACAGAAGGAGAAAAGGAAAGCTAGACAGAGGGGAAGAAAGATTGTAGAAGAGTACAGAAACAGAAGAAAGTGTGAGTGATTTGGAAGAGGAAGAAAAGTTTTTTTTGTTTTTTTTTAATAATCAGGAAAAAAGATGAGTGAAATCGTGGCTCTCTTGAAGTTAATGGCAAAACTCCTACCTCTGTAACAATGGAAGATGCTAACTCAAAGGTATTTCTGCATGAAAAGACTGTTATTCCTTGAAGTGTCTCTTATAACAAGAAATCCATGTTAATTATGATACTTAGTAAAAGGAAAATCAAGGTTAGAAATGCTTTATGCTGTGATGTTTTTGTCCTTCAGCATTGCCAGACTTCCCAAAGGGACCTTCAAATGAGAGAGAGTAAAAAGTAATACTGTGCAGTTAAATGGACTTTGTGTAACACTACAGATGCAGTAATATCAGACCAAACCCCCAGACACAGGTGCCAACTCCATGGGTGTTCCGGGGCTGGAGCATCCACAGAAAAAATAGTGGGTGCTCAGCACCCACTGGCTGTCCCTTGGGTCAGCACCTCCCCCTTGCCAGTGGGCCCTGCCAATCAGCTCCTCCCCCTCTTAACACTTCCCGCCCACCACAATCAGCTGTTCAGTGGCATGCAGGAAGCACTCAGGGGTAGGGGGAGGAGCGAGTGCGGGAAGAGGTGGAGGAAGGAGGCAGAACTGGGTGCAGCAGAGCAGGGGTAGGAAGAGGTAGGGTTGGGGCGGAGCAGGGTTGGCTCACCCACCAGGAACACAAGAAGTCAGCACATATGCCCCCAGTAGTACATTGTAGCAAGTTCCCACTTACTGAGCACTCCCTTTTGGCCAGAGGTCACTTTGAAGGCACCCTGCCTCTGTTAGCCTCCTCTTGCAGTCCCCTTAAAATCTCCACACACACATTCTTTCTCTTGTGGCTAGCAGCACCACCCCCCAGGATTGGTTAAATAATAAATGTTTCCCAACCCTTTCTAGCTAGAGCTCTAGCCATGGCTTCCTTCTCTTGTCACCCACCCCCTGAAGCTTCCTGCTGCTTTTTATAAGGAATTCCCTGATCCAGCCCAGGTGTGCCTCCTTCGTAATGGGGTGGCCCGAGATCTTCCAACCCTTCAGGGGCAAGCTACCGTGTCACATACATACTAATCTATTTTTCTAAGTATTATTGTTCTGAAAGCTAGGTTGTGAAATCAAGCAGAAACTGACAAATATTTTAAAGAAAAAGGTCTGTCAAACCATAAGTTATGTGTGATTAGTTTTGATAGGGATTCTTGTTTCCCTAACATAAGGGATTGCACATTATTGAGATATAGCAAAAAATCATAGTTGTATTTTATTCCTCTACTTAGTACCATTTTATAAAGTGGTGTTAGGTTACATATTTTGTGGAGTGGGGTGGTGATCTGTTTGAAGAAGTATCATAGTCCTGCCATGTATGTGTGTTGGGAGAGAACTGTGTGTGTTAGGAATCCTCTTCATAGCTTTCATCCACTCCATTTCTTAGCATTAAACAGGCCTTTTGTAGATTTGAAGACCCAGTAAATCAGGAATCAGTTCCCTTTTAACTAACAACAAGATGTGAGTTTAGTGCTTTCTTTTACACATTACCAACTGTATTACTGGTAAATGATTTGTGTCTACTATACAATACCACTACTACTGATTCTAACTTGTACAATAACTCTCTTTGACTGATCTGGGTCTCTTTACAAATTAAAAACAAAAGATTTATTTCTGTTTTTGAAAACTAACGCATAAGTCTTCAGGTGTGCTAAAAAATCACTTGCATTTTGGATGGCTATTTGAAAATAAAACATAATGAGGGGTGTTACAAAGTTCCTGTTGTGCCTTGGTGGGTCCTTCACTTTTTGGCGGATTTGCTTGCCTCAGAGGTTCATGGCAGCCCTCAGTTTGGCCACTTCTGCTAGAGGCTCAAACCTGTCATTCACTCTGCTAACCTCATCTCTGGCCAGCATGGGGGAAACAGAGAACAATCTCTGCAGTCTCTGTTGTCCCACCTCGTGGGTCAGGAACGGGCCAGATCCCTTTCCAAATTAGACCTTCCCTTCTGGTGTTGCTCACAAACCAGCTCAACTATTCCTGTGTCTGATCAGGAGAACCCAGGCACACTCTCTACACCGGGTTCCAGCCCAGGGCCAAGTGGATAGCAGCTGTCTGCAGTGTCTCCTGTATCAGCTGAGTGACAGCTACAACTTCCTGGGCTACTTCCCTATAGCCTCCCCCAGCGCTTTCTTTATCCTCACTGCAGGATCTTCCTCTTGAAGCCTGATCACACTTGTACTCCTCAGTTCTCCAGCAGTCCACCTTCTCACTCCCTGCTCCTTGCATGCTCTCCACCAACTGATGGGAGGTCCTTTTTAAACCAGGTGTCCTGATTAGTCTGCCTGCCATAAATGATTCTAGTATGTTCTTAATTGGCTCCAGGTGTCTTAGTTAGCTTGCCTGTCTTAATTGGTTCTAGCAGGTTCCTGACTGCTCTAGCGCAACCGCTGCTCTGGTCACTCGGAACAGAAAACTGCTTA
Source organism: Dermatemys mawii (assembly GCA_007922305.1). Taxonomy (NCBI): domain Eukaryota; kingdom Metazoa; phylum Chordata; order Testudines; family Dermatemydidae; genus Dermatemys; species Dermatemys mawii. The sequence goes on along the minus strand of ML677352.1, from coordinate 40,630,020 downwards.
TCCAGTGGCCAGTAGATCTGTCTTTGGCTACTCTGCTGTACTCAACTGGGCCTGGGTCTATCACATGAGTTAATACAAAATTATGGGTAATAAGTTCATTAAATTGTGTTTTATTAACTGGTATTGAGCTATATATGTGAACTGCTCTTTTTTTCTGTATAATAAGTAAAGTCTGTTATAAAATTGGTAGATATCTCATAACGTTTCTCAAAGGTTATTAAAGTAACCCACGATAATAATACTATAATTCACACAGTAATGGTGTGTGGTGTTAATTTACTTCTCCTCCCCCAAGTTGTGTTATTTTATCTCAGAATAAATCCAACATAATCAAGTCTGATAAAGCTTTTCCAGTGTAACCAGAGTAACATATACAAAAACAGCCCCTACACCTCCACCATTATGCCAAGTAAATCTAATAACCCAATGAAGCAAGAAGAGCAGAAGACCTCTGTGAAATTCACTAGGGATATTGCAGAAAATAACCAAGTAAAATTCAGTTTGGAAAAAATGCATGATAGTACAAATGGGAAAACAACACACACAATACATGCCATAATCAGTAACAGCTTGATCCAGAGTCTTTTAAAGTCAATGATAGTCTGTCTATTGACTTTGGTGGAATTTAGATAAGTCCCTAGTAGGAGGAAAGAGACCTAGAGTGATTATGAACAGCACAATAGATATAAATTTGCAGTGTGTTATTGCTGCAGAAGGACCAGGGCATTTTAGCTCTTCATATCAAAAGCACCAGGTCGGTGTGCCTGGAGGCAAGAGCTTGTTTGGCTCTGGCATGTAGCAGTAATTGGACTATTACAGTTGCTTCTGGATCACACATTATAATGAAGAAACTGACAAATTGGATGGAGTTTGAAATAGAGCAGAAAAAAATCATGGCAATAGGAGGAATAAATCTGTGAGGAAAGATCTGGACCATGGGTGACCAACCTGTGGCTCTGGAGACACATGCGGCTCTTTAGAAGTTCATATGCGGCTCCTTGTATAGGGCCCAACTCCAAGGCTGGAGCTACAGGCGCCAACTTTCCAATGTGCTGGGAGTGCTCACTGCACAACCCCTAATTCTGCCCCCACTCCACCCCTTCCCGCCCCTGAGCCTGCTATACCCTTGCTCCTCCCCCTCTGAGCCTCCTACATGCCTTGAAACAGCTGATCGGGAGGTGCGGAGAGGGATGGAGAGGTGCTGATTGGTGAGGTTGCTGGTGGGCAGGAGGTGCTGGGAGTCAAAAGGAGCTGATGAGGGGACTGCTGATGTATTACTGTGGCTCTTTGCCAATGTACGTTGGTAAATTCTGTCTCTTTCTCAGGCTCAGGTTGGCCACCCCTGATCTGGACTGTTAAATTCACAATATTTGGTTAGGCATCCACTAAGGGAGAGAGAGGAATATACCAGTCTGCAAATATATGAAGAATGTAAACAAAGAACTAGAAGAATTGTTTAGTGTAGAGTACACTGAAGTAGAACTAAACTTGAAATTTTAGTAGTGTGTGAGCATGTTAACTAACAGTTGTATATCACAGCGTAAGGGCAGTGTTCAGATATTAGGATTAAATGTGACAAGGAACAAATGTTTGTATCTTTTGCACACTGGAATTTACAATTGTGGTAGTTAACTGGTGTTAAAACGTAACTCAATATTCCAGCATGAGTATGACATATCCTAGGAGTTATGGGATTTTTATTTATTTATTTTTTTAAAAAAGGGAAATTTAAGGGTGTGTATTGGGAGGAAAATGTTGACAGTCAGATACATATGGTTGTGGAACAGCCTCCAATTGAGAAGTTGTGAAAGCTCTGCTGTCTAGGACTTTTAAACCTAGACTGCTAGAAAATGACTGTAGGGAAGAGTCCTGGGAAATTAATTGGATGATCTAACAAGTCTTGTACCATCTCTAACTTTGATGATTTTGTGACTTTGCTCAATATTCTCCTGCCTGCTGGTGAAATCAGAAGTAGTCACATGGACACTCAACATCTTTATTTAAAAATAGTGTAGTTTTTATCCACCTTTCCTTTTCTAAACCTTTTCCTCCTGTAGATGTATAAAATAGTCAGCAATGTTCATGAGTAAGAGGATAGAAATTAGAAAAAGTCCTTATGGTCTATGAATGTATTTTAGACGTTTCAGTGTAGCACTGGTTTATAGAACAAGAAACAATAATATTTCTCTAAAAGAATGGGGAATCCATGGCTAGATATAGAGGTAAAAAACAGACTAGTTCTTTCATTGTACTACTCCCAGGAGAATTCTGCACCGTGGCACGTACACAGAATTTATGTCCCTCGCAGATTTTATTGCTTCCTTGCAGAAAAATGACTTTCTGATGGGGAAACAAAGGGACGCCACAAGAGCAATCATGTGACCCTCTCCAGCAGTATGTTTTGGGTGCCCAGGGCAGCCGGCAGAGAGGTAAATCACTGTGAGGCAGGGGGCAGGACTGGGGAAGACCTGACTGGTGGCTCTTATCCTGCCCTGGGCTCAGCTGCTAGTCCTGGCTGGGCTGGGGAGGACGGGACTTCCTCTTACCCTGCACGGCATCTGGGGCCATATCAGACCCACCTCCAGATTTCTCTCCCAGCTTTGGGAAGCTGTGCAAACTCCCCACTTCACCCTCCCGTGCTTTCTGCACCCTTTGTTCCTGAGCTGCAAGGGGAGAGATCTCTCTACAGGAATCTCTCCTGCATCCACTCAACCCCCATCCATCCAAACCCCCTCATACCCAGACCCTCCCGCCGTGGCTCACACCCCTCACACCCAGAACCTCTTCCCCCCATTGAGCCCCACTCCACCTGTAGCTGGACCACTCTGATGAGCCACCTGCATCCCCATCCTACTGAGGCCCAACCCGCTGCACTTGGATTCCCAATAAGCCCCACTCCTCCAGGATCTGGAGCCCACACTGAGTTCCCCACACCCCGACCCCCCTCCCCCAAGCTGAGCCCCAGCCAGCTTCACCTGGACCCATCCTGCAGAGTCCCATTACTATTGCACCCATCTTGCCCCCACACTAAGCCCCTCCACACTTGGATCCTGCTTAGCTGAGCCTGCCTGTCTACACCTGATCCACCTGGCATGGAGGGACAGGGCCCTGGAGTGTTTCTGGGGCAGGCCAGTTCTTGCACTGTCAAGGTTGGGAGCAGCCTCACCACTGAGTCCATGTCCCGGGGGGAGGAGCTACACAGTGATCTCCCACCTCTGTACAACCAGTGGCCTTTGCTCCCGAGTGCCATGCTGGAGCTTCCACATTTATTTGACAAATAAAATTTGCAGAATTTTGCAGAATCTTAAGATATTTGCTCATAATTTATAGGCACAGAATGCCCTCAGGAGCAATTGTACTCACTGTGAGCAAGATTGTACCAACAGCATTTAGCCTGCAATAAGAGGTGGTGCATGGAACATTATGTCTTAGAGAGGCAGTCTGCCAGAGCTTCCTGGTGTATGGAGTAGCACACAAACTGCTAGTACCCGTTGAAGGGGTGCATCCTGCAGTCTCTGATGCCTATTCAGCAGGCTGAGATAGATAACAGTTTTGTTGTTTAATGTGGTGCTGCAAGGTGTTCATGTACTACAGTGATGAGTGCAGTATAAGAACCTAGAGAATAGACACACAGCTCTAGTTTCTCTAACTCCTTGCTTTTTTCGACATCGATCAGTAGCAACTCTGTTCCCCTAGAAGAGTTGTGATTTTCATAATCGCTTATATGGGCTGCCAAAGGTGATGGAAGGCGTCTTGCTCCTTTCTCTCTTTGTTCCCACTGTGTGCCAGAATAAGGGCTGGCCATGCTCTATCCTCTGTAAAATCAAAATCCTGCTGAGTGTGGCAGGAATTTCTCACACTCATTTCAGTTTTTTAAAAAGTCACTAGGCAGAGCTAAAAACTTTGACTCACCCAGACACTAAGTGGAATCTGTGCTTTTGATTAAAGTTAATGAAAATGCTGAATGGCTGTAAGCTTCACAGTTCTTGTGATAGTTTCATTAATTCAGCCAAAGATCACCTGGTTCTTTGCCTCACTAAAGGAAATCTGCTACCAATATTGCATGAAAATATATTTCTTATCTAGACCATATTGGAGAAAATTTGAGAATGAGTAGTGCACCTATTTGGCCATGTTAATCTAGAGATCTGTGCTTATAAGAAACATGTAGTATTCTGAGTATAGTACTTGCCATTTGCCCTCTATAGACTTGCACCTCTTTGCATTCTTTGGAAGGTGGATTGCTGTGTATCATTCTGCTTCTGAAAATGCCAGCATATGATTGGATGTGAGTTGTCAGTGTCACTACGTCAGAAGACTTTTAAAAAACCCACAAATTTAAAAGAAAACTGTATTCTGCCCCTCTTAACTTCTCATTCTCTTGTATTGTTCTCCTTTTCCCTGATTCTTCACTTCACTCTCCTTGTATTTCCCAAATGGTAAAATGGAGGGGAATAATAAACCAAGTAAGGCCTTTTTATTTTATTTATTTCCACATTTGAGTCTATGCTTTGGCTGATGACACAGCTGTAGAATGAGAAACTTAAGGAACTGCTTTATGGCCATTTCAGCCCTTTAATAAAAATATAATTTTACTTCTACAACATCACGTGACTAAATGCTGTTAAAAGAATTGGTGCTCTTTCAATTGACTCTTTTGGTGTCTAAATTATTGACAGAAAGTATTTGGTCCAAAATTTTGATGTTTATATTTTAAAGCTTACACGAAATAAATGTTTCCATTATTTATGTTTGAATCCCACATAGCTATTTTTAAACAAATAAACATTCCCCTGTGGAATGAAAGTGAAACTGATTTTTGCCGACTTTCATTGTCCAAGTTACAAAATGCAAAAAGTAACTAACAAATGGCAGATGTGATTAAAGTATATAGACTTTTTCATAATTTTAGGTGTAATAATTTTAAGAAGACATTAACAAGTCGAATGTTTCTTTAAATATCCATGTGATGTGATATGATTTATTCCTCATATAATATTTCCTTTTTAAAAAAGAATAATGTAAAGTTATACTGATATATTTCTTAAGAGCTAAATAGATCTGTATGTAGGTTGTGAATTAGTACTTCACCTTTTGTAGGGAGCAGGAAGGTCAAAGGGAAAATTATGCAGGTTGGTACAATTCTAAAGAATTGTATATTTATACATATCGGTATAATGTATTGCTATTATGTGGAATAAAATAATCTTTCTTTATCCGGGATTAAGAGTTCTGGTTTACCAGTGACCTGTTTTCAGAATATTACAAAATCATTGTGTGCAAGTACAAGATGAAAATGCTGTACAATGTGAGGTTAGAGAAATGCAGCTTTATAGCAGTGTAAACAACAACTGTCAAGGAGTTGTACCTACCTTGCCAGATAAATTACTATAGCAGGGGTCGGCAGCCTTTCAGAAGTGGTGTGCCGAGTCTTCATTTGTTCACTTTAATTTAAGGTTTCATGTGCCAGTAATACATTTTAATGTTTTTTAGAAGGTCTCTATAAGTCTATATATTATATAAGTAAACTGTTGTTGTACGTAAAGTAAACAAGGTTTTCAAAATGTTTGAAACTTCATTTAAAATTAAATTGAAATACTGATCTTATGCTGCCGACCCGCTTAGCCAGCTGCTTGCCTGGGGTTCCATTCACCTAGGCTGGCAGTGGGCTGAGTGGGGCCTGCAACTGGAACCCTGGTTGGCAAGGGGCCAGCAGCCGGGACTCCAGACCAGCAGTGGGCTGAGCGGAGCCAGCTGGCAGGAGCCGATGGACAGGACCCCAGAACAGCAGTGGGCGCTCTGCTCAGCCTGTTGCTGGTCTGGTGTCCCAGCCCTGCCCATGTAAATTGGGTACCTACCTTCTCCCTGGTTCTAGACCATTTCTCTTCTGTCTCTCTTTGCAGTGAGGGTGGGGATGCACTGAGCACAGGGCTTGGGGTGAAGGAGCAGGCTGGGTGTTGAGGTGCAAGGTCTGGCCAGGAGCTAAATGAGGGAGGGGGTTGGGGTTGGGGCAGGAGGTTTGAGTGTGGAGCGTTTACCTGGGGTAGCTCCCAGTTGGTGCAAGGGGTGCAGGTGGGAATGTGTGTAGGGGGTGCACTGAGCACAGGGCTGGGGGTACAGAGTCTGAGAGGAAGTTAAGGTGCAGAAGCAGGCTGGGGGTTGGGGTGCAGGGTCTGGCCAGGAGCTAAATGGGAATATGGGGGTGTGCAGGAGCTCCCGTTGGGTGCTCAGGGTGGGGGTGTGCATGGGGGGGGGTGAAAGTCAGGGCATGGGGTGTGGGGGGCTGGGTATGTGTGAGGGGGTGCAGGAGTCAGGACAGGTGCTGGGGGTATGTGAGGGGGGTGCAGGAGTCAGGGCATGTGGGGGCTTGGGGTATGTGGGGGGGTGCAGGAGTCAGGGCTGGGGTGTGGGAGAGGGCTAGGGTGTGTGGGGGAGGGCTCAGGGCAGAGGGCTGGGGGTGTGGGCTGGGGTCGTGGTGGTGCTCCCAGCCCTCCGTTCTGAGCGGCTCATGGCAGAGGGCTGGAGGGGATATGCCCTGATTCCACCCCCTTCCCCAAGGCCCCGTCCCTGCCTCCTCCCAGGAGCTGCCAGCAAGTTGTAGCTCCCTTCTCCCCCTCCCCTTCCCTTTCCCGGGGGACCAGCGGCAGGGAGGAGAGGAAGGCAGCAGGCTGGGGGAAGAAGCGGGGGAGGGGGCAGCTTGGCTGCCAGTGGAGCCTGCCCTGCAGCAGGAACTGGCAGGACCAAACTTCTGCCCCCACCCCCGCAGGAAACAGTGGAGGGCAGGAGCGCCATGGTAAATCTGGCATTGCAGGGCAGGCAGCAGCATGCCATTAGAAATCGGCTCGTGTACCATCTTTGGCACATGTGCTGCAGGTTGCCAACCCCTGAGCTATAGGATTGCAAAAAAATTGCTGGGGAAAGTAATGCTCATTTTGTTTTCTGTGTTCCTAAATCTTAGAAGTAAAGAACTGTTTTCCAGTTTGTTGTTTTAATTGAAATGTTATAGATCTGCCTTCAATGTGTGTACAAACACCTTCTGGTCTTTTCTTTTAAATATATCAGTATATAAACATGAAAATCCCTGATACCCCCTATCCATACAATATTTAAAATCTGCTTCTTCAGCCTAACGTTTAAGACCCATCCCTCCATAGGAAAAAAAAAATTCTTGTTCTAAAGGACTTGGCTAAAGAAATCAGTATTCTCACATTCACTGAATACTTTCAGAAATTTTCAAAAATATTACTTACAAACATAGGTACCACAAACCACTTCTTGTAGTATTCTGCCCTGTGCTTTTGCATGGTGGTGTTTTTTCTAAAATGTTTACATAATGGTTGGGTTTGATGGTCCAACTTTGAACAGTAATTTGAGGGGAGATTAACAGTGCCTTCAGGCACTCTCAGTCGTGCATATTGTAGTGTTACGTATTTTTAAACTTCTGGTAATACTGATTTATGCATTTTTATGGAACCATGTCAGTGTCCCTCTTTTTTAATCACTAGTATGGTGGATTAACAGTAAAAGACAGCACCGTTTTTTGTCTTCCCCTCAGTCTACTTATCTGAGAAGAGATTCTTGTCTAGCATGTTAGATTGTAGATGCTCTAGCTGGCAACTGCAAATTCTTCACTTAATTGGTTATGTCAGACATGTAAGTGTAGTACAAAGAAGACCTGACACAAGAAGCCAAAAAGATAATTTTTTCCAGATCAGGGTGTAGTTATGGACAGCTTCTGAATGTTATAGGAGGGATGTCTTCGATCATTTCTGTTTTCCTCTTCTACCTGAGAGGCAGGGGAGGAGACATAATTGGGAGGTAGGGGATTGTTTATTATTCCAGACAAGATATCGCTGGTCATGGCAGCACTTCACTGTGTACTGAAGACTAAAATAATTGAGAGATGTTTTCTTTTGCTAGGTTTTTGGGAAACACAGATATTGTAGTAGTTATTGTAACTACTGTCTGTGTTTATATTGTGAACATCTAACACTTAATAAAAGCAATCTTCAATTGGTTACCATGAGTAATTTCTCATTTTAGAGTCACCCTGCTTTTATCACGTAACAGAATCTTATTTAATGAACCACAGTTTTCCTTTAGCTCCCATTTATATTCAGATCAATTTTTAACCTTCTAATTCATAAGACCATGTTATCAGCTATCATCTGAATCTTCCTAAGTATACTTTAAAAGATGCCTCACTGGGGTTTGTTGTTGTGTTGTCTCTTACTCACATGAATAAGCATCATATAATACCCCTGATAATCAAGTGATTAGTTGCTAAGCAGTGTATGTATTTTGCTGTGGACAGGGAAATAATAGGAAATGTTCCCCTTTTCACTCTCACCTATTTCATATTGATGCTTATGTAAAAATGCAGTAAAACATTTTAAGCCAAAAGAATTTGCCTGTTTCCAGAACATGTAATGCTACTAAATACCAATAACTACTTGAAATACAAAGCAGACTCTTTTTTTAAATGGGGCCAAATCTTTGTCCATGTGCCTAACTCAAATAAATGTCTGTAGTACAGTGATGTGGCTGCCTTGTCACTCCCTTTTTTTCCCTCAAACATGGCACAGCAAGTGCTCCCTTTCTAGTTTCCTCCTCTTTGGTAGTTCCCCTGTGACACAGAACTGTAGGTCACGGTGTTATCCCCCTGCCACAGTGAGAGAGAGACAGAGACACTTGCTAGTGCTAAACTGTGTGTCAGCTCCCTGAACACTCAGGCCAAGTCTGCACTACCCTGGATCACTGGATAGTGATCGAGCTATCGGGGATCAATTTATCATGTCTAGTGTAGATGCGCTAAAGTGATCCCCAAGTGCTCTCCCTGTCGACTTCAGAACTCCACTGCGAGAGGAGGAAGAGGAGTCAATGGGGGAGCGGCAGCGATTGACTTGCCGCCATGAGGACCCTGAGGTAAATCGCCCTAAGATATGCTGGCGTCAGCTACACAAATAGCGTAGCTGAAGTTGCGTATCTTAGGTCGACCCCTCCACCTCCCAGTGTAGACCTGGCCTCAGTCAGTTAGCCACCCAAAGAAACTTCTCAGGACTCGGCCAGCTGTTACTTTGCCTTGCAGCTTAACATTTTGTGTTCCCAATTCCCAAACTCCCTGAAGCATCCGCCTATAGTGTCCACCCCTGAAACTGGACACTCAGAGTAATTATCTGGTAAGAGAGCGTACACACAGCTGGAAGGTTGCAATTCAGAATCAGATCCTTTATAACAACACAACACTGTAATCTGTGTATGGTGAAAACAAATATAAGTTCATTAGCAAAGCACAGAGAATCACAGATTCAAGTGAGTATTGAGTTAGAATAAAGGAAACAGAAATGGTTACAAATAAAACAAAAGGATAACATGCTTTCTAGAGTTTAAAACTTAACATACTACAACCCTTGCTTAAAGCATTTTCTTACCCTCAAAGTCTTTATGCAGAACTTGCAGGTGGTTCTTCGAGTGATTGCTCATGTGCATTCCAACAAGTGTGTGCACTCTGCACATGCACGGTCCCGGAAACTTTTCCCTAGCGGTACCCGTCGGGTCGGCAGGGGAGACCCCTAGAGTGGCGCCGAAATGGCAAGGTATATATGACCCTGCCGACCCGCCCCCTACCCAGTTCCTTCTTACCGTTCGTGGCGGTCGCTGGAGCAGCTAGTGTCTTTGTGCACTGTCTTAGCAGTTCTCATTCCGATAGTTATCGTTCTTAGTTATAGTTGTAGTTTAGAGTTTGTAGTTAGTTAATTAGATTAGCATCCCGGGAATCCCTTTCCTGTTTAGCTACTCCAGCACCGGGGCATGCCTCTGGCGCCGGGGTTTAAAACCTGTGAAGGCTGTGGGAAGCCAATGCCTGATAGTGACCCTCGTTCCAAGTGCCTTAAGTGCCTGGGGGAGGGCCATCAGACAGAGAAGTGCACAATTTGCAAGAGCTTTAAGCCACGTACAAAGAAAGAAAGAGAGACTTTTGGCTTAAGCTCCTTCTCATGGAGTCGGCCTTGCAGCCACAGGCGGATCCTGCTCAGCCTACGGTGCACAGCTCACCGGCCTCGGTACGCGAAGCTCCGTCACTGAGGCAGGAGACGTCTAAGTCTGACCGGCTCCGATCCCCGGCACGCCGCGCAAGCGTCTCGCGGAGACACAAGTCTCAATCCCCGGTGCCTTCTAAGAAAAAGAGGCCAGACAGAGGCCGCTCCCCGGCGCACAAGACTCAGGGTGAGCCCTCTAAAACCTGCTCGGCATCGCGACATCGTCGCCAGTCCTCTGAGGAGCCTATGCCAAGCACATCGGCCTCGGTGCCTAAGCCTTGGTCTCTAATGGGTGCAGATTGTCCGGCCTGAGAGGCTTTGGAGGACTTTGACCTGCCCTCGACGCCAGATACCTATGAAGCGGCCAGGGACCTTATTGATATCTCCCAGAATGCCGCACTGGCACCGTTCATAATACCGGCACCCATACCACGTCCCACGGCACCGATCATCCCGCCCCAGTCCAGTGTGACAGCGCCGCCCATGGCACCGACTGTGTCGGGCCATGTCATCCCCCCGGTACCAGGACCGTCAACATCCTCCACCTCACGTCCCACGACGTCGGATTTGGACCCTGTATACTCGTCCTCCACCCCGCGGCACCCTGGGAAGCCGACTATGTTTTGCCGGCACCGCTCCCCGGCACCGCAAGGCTCGGCAGCGCCATGGTCGGCGTCGGACTATTCATCCGAGTCGGACGCAGGGTCATCTAGATCTGGCCACAGTCATCGCCGGTCATCCTCACACCGCTTGGGACGTCGTCATCTCCACCGGGATCTTCCACCCCCATCATGGCCACCCCAGTGGCGGGGTCCTGTACAATGGCCATTCTGGACGCCCTGGGCGTATCATCAAGCCCAAGGGCAGGGCTCTGGAGCTACGACTGTGGTTTCAGTGCTGCGGGCGCCTCCCTCAGCCACGATCACGGCACCGCCCCCTGATACAGCACCGGAAGAGCCAGTACCGGGCCCTTCAGGCGCCCAGGATCTGCGCCCAGGATCCTCACCCTGTCACACCTTCCGTTCCCCAAGATGAACCTATCATCGGCCCCTCTCTTAGGGAACCTGAAGGACAGGAGGAACCCTTTTCGGGTACATCCTCGTCATCGTCACCAGATGAGGCGGTGGCAGGCACATCACCAGGCCTGCCCCCCATGGATGTGACAGGCCATCAAGACCTTCTCAGGCATGTAGCCCATAACCTCAGTTTGCCAGTGGAGGTTGTGACTCAGGAGGTAGATCCCACAGTGGACATCCTCGCTCCAGATGGGCCTTCCAGGGTGGCTTTGCCCTTCATAAAGACTATTCAATCTAATATGAATACCCTGTACAGACCCCATCCTCTATTCCACCAACAGCCAAGGGCGTGGAGAGACGCTATTTTGCTCCCCAGAAGGGATACGAGCATTTGTATACCCACCCGCAACCGAGAAGCTTGGTGGTGGAAGCTGCTAATCATAGGGAACGTCAAGGGCAGACGGATTCAACCCCGAAATCCAGGGATGCCAAAAAATTAGATCTTTTTGGCAGGAGGGTCTACTCGTCAGCAGGCCTGCAACTCAGGATCTCGAATCAGCAGGCTGCTTTGGGTCGCTACGCTTTTAACTCATGGTCGGCCCTTACTAAGTTTCAGGAGTCTGTCCCAAAGGACTCGGCCGCAGAATTCAAGGCCATTGTTGAAGAAGGCAGAGTGGTCTCTGGGGCAGCACTACAGGCAGCTCTCGACTCCGCGGACTCTGCAGCCAGAACCATGGCTACTGCGATAACCATGTGCCGCAGTGCCTGGCTACAGGTGTCTGGGATCCCTCCGGAGGTCCAAAACATGATCCAGAACCTTCCCTTTGACCGGCAGGGTCTCTTTGCTCAGGACACCGATAGACGACTGCATAGCCTCAAGGACTCCGGATCCACCTTGAGATCACTTGGACTACATACCCCTCAACCCCAAAGGAGACCTTTCCGGCCCGCTCCTTCTCCCCCTTCTCGGTTTTATCAACCTCCCGCTAGACGGAACCAGCCCAGATGAGGTGCAAGGGGTAATGGCAGAGGACGACCTCGTTCCTCCTCCTGTCAGGGTCAACCTCCCAATAATAATAGGCAGCCCTCTGGTTCTAGACCAAACTTTTGAAGGCTTGCCCGAGGATGGAACACCAGTCGATTCGCTTCCCTTTGTCAACCGTTTATCCCACTTTTACCATGCATGGTCTCGGATCACTTCAGACAGGTGGGTCCTGAGCACGGTAAGAGTGGGATATTCTATCCAATTCTCTTCCCTCTCCCCCGCTTCTTCCCTGTCCCTCTTCAGGGACCCTTCTCACAAGCAACTTCTCTTACAGGAAGTTCACGCACTTCTATCATTGGGTGCTATAGAGGAGGTTCCTCCAGAATTCAGGGGGAAGGGGTATTACTCCCGTTATTTCCTTATTCCGAAAGCCAAAGGTGGCCTTTGCCCCATTCTAGATTTACAAGGCCTCATCTCCTACATAAAGAAAATGAGGTTTCGCATGCTTTCGTTAACCTCGATTATCCCTTCCATGGAACGGGGAGACTGGTTCACCGCCCTCGACTTAAAAGATGCATATTTTCACATATCAATCATTCCAGCCCACAGAAGGTTCCTAAGATTTGTTGTAGAGGATCGACACTACCAATTCGCAGTTCTCCCCTTCGGGCTGTCCACGGCCCCGAGGGTGTTTACAAAATGCATGGCGGTAGTGGCAGCATTCCTACGCCGACACCATGTTCATGTATACCCCTACCTCGACAACTGGCTCATCAAAGCATGCTCAGAACAGTTAGTGGCCCAGCGCCTGTCGCTAGTCAGAGCCACGTTTCTTCAGCTGGGCCTGATCCTAAACGAGCCAAAATCAATCCTTATCCCAACTCAGAGGATCGAGTTCATTGGTGCGGTGCTGGATTCCAGGGAGGCGAGAGCGTTCCTCCCGTCGCCTCATCGCGACACAATCTCACATATTGTTCGATCCTTCGTCAGGTTCCCAACAACTACAGCCAGGAACTGCATGGTCCTCCTGGGACACATGGCAGCGTGCACTTATGTGGTTCCGTTCGCCAGGCTCCGGCTGCGTCCTCTGCAAGCCTGGCTAGCCAGTGTGTTCAAACAGGGCAGGGACCTTCTAGACATTCTCGTGACCCTTCCGTCTCACATCCTAGACTCCCTACACTGATGGCTCCTGCCCAGTTCGCTGTCTGTGGGAGTTCCCTTCCAGAAACTACAGCCCTCCATAACATTGGTGACAGACGCTTCCACCTTGGGCTGGGGGGCGCATCTCGGAAATACCACGACTCAAGGTCTCTGGTCCGAGAGTGAGCTCTCTCTCCACATCAATGTCAGAAGACTCAGGGCGATTCGTTTGGCATGCCAGACCTTCCGGGACGACCTACAAGGCAGGTGTGTTTCTTTGTTGACAGATAACACAGCGGCAATGTTTTATATCAACAAACAGGGTGGTGCTCGCTCCTCTCCCCTTTGCAGGGAAGCCCTAGACCTTTGGGAGTTCTGCATCAGGAATTCAATATACCCTCAGGTAGCCTACCTTCCTGGGTGTCAGAACGGGCTGGCGGACACACTCAGCCGCTCATTCCAAGGTCACGAGTGGTCCCTCCGGCTGGATATCGCCCACTCTCTCTTCCTACGGTGGGGCTTTCCCCTGGTGGACCTGTTTGCCACAAGGTCCAACAGGAAGTGCCAGAGGTTCTGCTCCTTCCTCAACCTCAGCCCCGGGTCGGAAGCAGATGCGTTCCAGATTCCCTGGTCAGAGGGCCTGCTTTATGCATTTCCCCCGTTCCCTCTCATCCACAGGGTACTGCTCAAGGTCCGACAGGACAGAGCAGCTCTGATTCTCATAGCTCCAGCTTGGCCCCGTCAACACTGGTACACCCACTTACTCAGTCTCTGCATAGCCAAGCCCATAACCTTCCCACTATTTCCGACACTGATCTCCCAGGATCACGGCCGCATGCAACATCCAAACATTCCCTCTCTCCACCTCACAGCGTGGAATATTCATGGCTAAACCCTGCAGAATTACAGTGTTCAGACCCAGTAAAGGATGTCCTTATGGGGAACAGGAAACCTTCCACACGTGGCACTTACACGGCTAAGTGGAAGCGCTTTTCCTTGTGGTCCCAAAGCAAGGGGATGGACCCACGCTCTGCCCCTGTACCCTTCCTTTTAGACTACCTTCTTCACCTTAAACAGCAGGGGTTGGCCATTTCAACGTTAAGAGTGCACCTCGCTGCTATCTCAGCTTTTCACCCAGGTGTGGATGGGACCTCCCTATTTACCAACCCTCTTGTGGCTAGATTCTTTAGGGGCCTGGATAGGTTGTACCCTCCTGTCTGCCGGCCCACCCCTTCGTGGGACCTAAACCTTGTACTTACAGCTCTTATGAGGCCACCTTTTGAACCACTAGCCACCTGCCTGCTCTCCTATCTTTCGTGGAAGACGGCTTTTCTGGTAGCCATTACTTCAGCGCGGAGGGTTTCAGAGCTCAGGGCACTTACCTCCGAGCCACCTTACACAGTCTTTCATAAAGACAAGATCCAACTGTGTCCCCACCTGGCCTTCCTCCCTAAAGTGGTGTCCCCCTTTCATTTAAATCAGGAGTTGTTTCTCCCTTTGTTTTTCCCTAAGCCCCATTCCTCTAATAGGGAGAGATCACTTCATACTCTGGACGTTAGAAGGGCGTTAGCCTTTTACATACAACGCATGAAATCATTCCGTAAGTCTCCACAACTTTTTATTGCAGTAGCGGGAAGAATGAAGGACCTCCCGATTTCAACACAGCGGCTCTTGTCATGGATAACTTCGTGCATTAGATTGTGTTACAAGGTGTCGAATGTTGCACCTCCTCCTTTAACAGCACACTCCACCAGGGCTCAGTCCACGTCGGCGGCGTTCCTGGCGCATGTCCCCATTATTGACATCTGTAGAGCGGCGACATGGTCATCTGTCCACACGTTCGCCTCACACTACGCCATAGTCCAGCAGGCGGCAGACGATGTTCACGTCGGGCAGTCGGTCTTAAGAACAGGAATCAAGGACACTCCTAACCCTCCTCCGAGATGATTGCTCGTAAGTCACTTGTTGGAATGCACATGAGCAATCACTTGAAGAAGAAGAAACGGTTACTCACCTCTCGTAACTGTTGTTCTTCGAGATGTGTTGCTCATGTCCATTCCAAATCCCCCCCGCCTCCCCTCTGTCAGAGTGACCGGCAAGAAGGAACTGGGTAGGGGGCGGGTCGGCAGGGTCATATATACCTCGCCATTTCGGCACTACTCTAGGGGTCTCCCCTGCCAATCCGACGGGTACCGCTAGGGAAAAGTTTCCAGGACCGTGCATGCGCGGTGCGCACACACTTGTTGGAATGGACACGAGCAACACATCTCGAAGAACAACAGTTACGAGAGGTGAGTAACCGTTTCTTTTTAAGTCCAGGATCTATCTTAAAATCTTGTTAAAACTTCATAACATGGTAATAAGCAGCAGTATGTCAAGTCATGGGGAAGTTTGTGGCTTCAGCCTGTGGATCTCTGCTAATCTATTTAACACTTTCTTTAATAACCTGGAAGAAAATCACAGGTTATGTTATATTTATGGGGAGGGTTTTGAGGACACCAGTCCAGAGGACCGAGAAATCATACAAAGGGACTCCAAGAGAGGAGCAGAGGCAACAAATTACAGAAGATCCAGTTTGGAAAAATGCTGCCTTCCTCCCCAGTTGTATTAGTCTGGAACACCCATAATTCAGTGAGAGGAAGAAACTTTGGAAGTGATATTTGGTAGAGGCCTGAAGATGATGATAAAGAACAAATCAGAGATGAATTACAATGTGATATGGCTGTAAACGTTGCCTTTGGGGGCTGGATACACAAAGGCACCATGTCGCAGAGCAGGGAGGTTGACTTGTCTGGGTGTATGTATCACTCTCAGTATGCGGCTGTGATGCGACCACACCTGGGGATTGTCAAGGCACTGCTTTCCCAGATGGGTGGGTTTACAATGCCAGAACAAAACTGATCATAATTTGTGAAGAAAAAATCATAAACCTAGATACATATAGCTTGGCTTCAGGGTTGGACATAAATCCACAGATATTCAAAGACTGAATATTTTTTCTCCTGGAGGCAGAGAAATAATTTAGTGTCATATAAGAAGGAATAACTAAATAGTGATGGGATCATATTAAGAAAAGCATCCTGAGAGGGAAATTTGTTTGGATATGGAATAGTCTCCCAATGGAATGCCCCTTTGCTTGGGATACTTAAAACTAGGCTGGACAAAAATGCTAGGATGTATACTGTACGAAACAAGCATATATTGACAGGAAATGACCTGCTGGGTCCTTTCTGTGTCTGCCTTCTGTGATTCTTGCAGCTCAGTTCATTCATGTATTCTCACTTTCAACATCTTGCTCATAATATAGGCTCTCTGTGCTGAGAGAAGAATCTAAGAGGCTGTGTGCATTCAGCTGAAACTAGAATCAGAGGGGTAGCCGTTTTAGTCTGGAATTGCAGAAGTGACAGAGTGTCCTGTGGCACCTTAAAGACTAACTAAAGTTTTAGAGCATAAGCTTTCGTGGGCTGATACCCACTTCATCGGATGCATCCGACAAAGTGGGTATTAGCCCACGAAAGCTTATGCTCTAAAACTTTAGTTAGTCTTTAAGGTGCCACAGGACTCTTTGTCACAGCTGAAACTATAGCCTTCTGTATGAGGTTGCCAAGAGTTTTATTGAGTCCTAAAGGTTGATTGGCATATTGCATAAATATTCTCAACTATTTTGCTAACCTTGACCCAGACTGGCAGAAATCTGGGGGACAAGGAGGACACCGAGGAGAGCAATGTTGTATTGCTCCACTCTCCTCTCCCCCTATAACTCCTATGTCAATGTTGAAGGGACTCCTTGGTGTGGAAATCCCAGCAGTTGGCATGGGATTTCTTGCTACTGTGACTTCCACGGAGTGTGATGTCAGGGAGCTGGAGGGGCTGATGGAACCTGTGATGGATTGAATGGGCATAAGGCTGTCATAGGAGTGTACCTGGTGAGTTAGTGGCTCCATAAAGATCCTCAGATTTTGGGAGCTGAATGGTTATTCTGTGAGATGTAAAGCTGGATCCCTCCACAACTGGTGATGTTTAAGTGGAAACTCCACAATGGGGGCCTTGCAGAGTCTGCGATTCCCTACGTCTGGTCGTCTTGTGTGGAGGCTGACATAGTCTCATATTATGTGATTAATATGAAGCAATTTCCTCTCAACGTGAACTATAAGAAAAATAGATGATTAATGATGCCGTGCCTCTGATGTACAAATATGTAGTTTCACACCGTTTTTTCTGATAAGATTTTTTCCCCTGTAGTTTGGTGACATTGTTAAATGGCTCTAATGCAAGTAATATACTGCCATAAATCTACTATTAATTAGGTCATGTATCAGATATTGTCCCAACAAACACTATTGTAAATGGTGGCTTCAGTTTTCCAAAATTCTGTTTCAAATATAATGAATATACATGCAAGGTTTAAACACTGATTTAAGTATCTGAAATAGGGTGAACAATGAAAAGAGTCTGTGAGAACATGATGAAGAAGTGTGTCACAGTTCAGGGTAACTGCATTTGTATTACCCTCTTGTGGCCCACCAAGGGCATCCCCTTAACAGTTCCCGGATCCTCAGCTGTCACCTTTCTTGGGCAGTGACCCACATCTCACTCCCTCCAGTTTTCCAGGCTTGTACAATTTCCTCCCTATACTGTGATATTCCTAGCAAGCCAGACTCCCTAAAGAGGCCAACATCTGCACTTTACTTTCTCTGTGAAGGCTATGAACAGCATAATTGCACTCCGTTACAAGTTACAACACAGCTTTTAATAAGCAAGCAATTAATCTTTAAGGTGAAAGCATTACTGATAACACACATTTAAAACAATAAAAGACCATCTAATAAGTAATAAATAAATAAATAAATAATAAGTAAATAAACATCTAATAAGTTTATTAGATGCCATCCATTAGCCTTAGGAGGCCATAACAGGTCAAATACTTCCAACTATTCTGCAAGGATTGGGGGTCCCCTTTGGATAGAAGATCCTGACCATTTGCCAGATTACAAAGAACGACCTCTGTCAGCTTAAATTTAGGCTATTTATTTACAGGTTTTTCCTGTGTTGGTTTCTGGAGAATTTAATTTGAACTAGTACATGTGAGCCTCCCCAAAAGGTAGCACCTGTCTTGGGGGATTGCAACCTGGCTGATTTGCCTCAGTTCCACCCACTGTTTTTAGTTCCTGGAGGAGCTTTGGTAGCCCTCTTTTATAGAGTAGAGCACAATTATACATAAACCATTCATTTTAAACGCTGGACTCCAAAGATACTGCATGGTGTTGCAATATTTGTTACATCTCCCACCTCTAGAGATTAGATACAGTCCTGGCCCACAATAGTACATAAACTTGATACAATAATGACATTTAAGGATATTGCAGGAAATTGCCATATCTGTCACAGAGAGATTGTATGTTTAAATATTTTCTTTTGTGTGGGAAATGCAAATTTAAAATATGTTGCTTTAAGTCCAAGTGTAGAGAATTCATATATATAATATAATATGTTAAGAAATAGATCTATAGGTCTAAATTATTGTTTAGGTGGTACATGATTTTGTCATTACAGAGCCAATTAAAGATCCTTCTGTAAAATCATGACACTATAAATTGGGCCTATCCGCACAAATGATTCTTTGCAAGTGTAAAGAATGAGAATACATCAACTTAGTCAGAGCATTTAACAATTAGTTATATCCATGTAAATTTGATTTGCCTATTTTCATGTGGAGTTTGTGCATCTATTTAACTAATCTATGAATAACTCCTGGAGACAAAATGAAATAGTCTGGCAGAGAACTGCCAAAAATAGATCCTTGCCAGTTTTTCTGAGAAGCTGGCATCATTCTTTATCCTATCCTCCATATTATATTTAAGCCAAAAATGTGCGGGGTAGTAGAGGGAGCTTTGTGCAAACATTCTTCAGTGAGTAAGAAAGGGAACAGCATAAATAGTAAGTTTAGTATATTCCAAAATTCTCTGATGTTAGCAAACATCAGCAAAGTAAACTTTGTTTTTTGTTTTAAATCTAATTTTAGGAGCAGGTTCCAGTTCCTGTTTATCATCCAACTCCTAGCCAGACTCGGCTAGCAACACAACTGACAGAAGAGGAACAAATTAGAATAGCGCAAAGGATAGGCCTTATACAGCACCTGCCTAAAGGAGTCTATGACCCTGGACGAGATGGCTCTGAGAAGAAGATTAGAGAGTAAGTTACACAAATTAGTAGTTTTAAGGTGGCGGTGGGTTATTTGTTGGTTGGTTGGTTTTTTTTAAATTACATTTCTTCAGGAAAGTAGATCTTGGGAGGAGAAGACTTTTTCTCTTTTTTGTCGTATTTTATTCTTTGTCTCACTTTCCTTGATTAGCAATGAAATTATATGCCCTAGGGTGAAGTAGATGCCAGAATACCACTGCAAAAGCAGTCTTCCCCATCCCTACTCAGACCACATCATCCCATTCCTTGAATCCCTTAATTGGTTGCATCTAATAAACTAAAGCTCCTATTTCTCACCCACCTAATCTTGTCCCCAAAAACATCCGTGTTCCTCTCTGCCCTTATTCCTCACCTTCCATGCTGCCCCCAGTGCTCTTGGCCTTACCGATCCTTCTTTCTCTTTTTTGCATGTCTGACTTCATGCCTTCTACCATGCTGTACTCCCTCTTCCTAGACAGAGTTTCCTGTCTTCTGCCTAGCTCTCTCCCTTACTCCTTCAACTACTTCTTAATACATCTATCCTCCCTTCTTCTCTGCATCCAGAATGATCACAGCCTCTCTCTCCTGAATTGTATTTCCATATTTTGTTTATCTTGTCCTATTAAGATTATAAACTCTTTGAGGCACAGATTGTGTCTTAGCTATGCTTGTAAGACATCCTGTAAATGTATGGTGCCATGTTCATATTTTTTTAAGCAACAATATATTTAGCTTTAAAAGTTCCTATTCATTCTAATGGAAGTGTCAGACTGCAATCATTCTCCTGAGTTTTGATAGTAATAAGGAGGTTTCTCTTTGCTCTTTTCTGAAGCCTCACTGCCATAAGGAAGTTTACAGCTTTCTTTCCAGGCCAAGTAGTGGTTTTAAGGAACATTGTTTTCCATGCACCACCATCACTGAAGTTTCTCTATGCCTTGTCCCATCCCTCTGATAAGTGAGTTAGAGACAGGTTTGAATACTTTTCAGTGGTGAATCACAGGGGCTTTGATTTTTGAGCTGAAAGTCTGCTTGCTGGTTCCTTAAGTTTCAAGTACCGAGAGGAAAATGGATGTATTATGGTAGATGTCTTTTCACCTGACTAAGTTATAGTAACTTGATCATTTCTCCAACAAATCAAAGTGGATTTGACCTAATCTAGTAATCTCATGGAAATATTATACTACTTCGGAAGGGTGAAAAATGTGAGGCTTGAACTTTGTTCTTCACTCCTAGCTTGGTAGAGAATTAGAGTGGCCACTCCTAGTGCTACAGAAAGTATTCTGGTGCCTTGGTGGTTCCCAGCCATTTATACTGGGATGTGGAGATTGAGCTTCTGACCTCCAGGCATAGGGCAAGTCTCAAGAGACTCCTGTTGGTTGATTGGAAGAACACTTTGTGATTCAGGCTCACATATTCTGACTGGGCCTAGCTAGAACATTGAGTCAACAGCAAAGTAACAGCAGCACATCTAGGGCACATCTGATTGCAGCATGCTGGAGTGAGTCTGGCTGCTTCATGTGGAAGGGAAATCAGGAGCAGAGACAACAGCCCCTCAGGAGGAGGGAGGTGCTGAATCAAGAGAGAGGGGCCTAGCCTAAACACAAAACTTGCATTGTTTAACCACAGGTGTGATTTTAAAAAACTGATTTAGTTAAACCAGTGCGGCTGTGTGTAGACACACCGTTTTAAGAGTGTTTCATTTAAGTTGATTACAAATGTGTTCTCACATAATCCCATGATTCCAAGAGCTCTGGCTTTAAAAAATAAATGCCAGATAGCACAAGATTCACAATAAAATCATGGGAGTTGGCAACACTGTCAGTTTATGCCACTAAAAAAAAAAACACCATTCCAGAGCTTTTCTTCCTTGGAAGCTGTATTTTTCAAAATGGCGACATTTGCCGCTGTAAATCATTCCAAAATTTTTAAAAAAGGAACTGCACCTAAGAGTGTTCATGTCAGAATCTCCCACAGAATAGGGTGAACTGAGCAACAGTCTTTTTAGGCCATGGTTACACTGGCACTTTATAGCGCTATAAAGCCCCCAGGAGCGCTATAACCTACTACTCGTCCACACTTGCAAGGCACGTAGAGCGCTATAACCACGGAGTTATAGTGCTCCTGGTAATCCACCTCCGCACGGGGAATAAGGACTGTAGCGCTACGGCGAGAATGTGGATACCCACTGCGCTACAAGTGATCTCTGGAGATGCCTAGACCCATTTAAGGCAATTGACGTCTCTTCCCTTTCTTTTGAACTCAGCTGGAGGAACGCGGAAGTACCTCTTCAGAATTTCTCTCTTAACTCGGCAGATAAGCAATGCAAATGTTTAAGGAGGGAGCCTGTGTGAAAACAAAGCCTTCTGTGAATGGACACGTGCTGACCGGCTCGCTGACAGGCTCTCAGAAGGACGGAAAAACCACTGGCTCTCTCCCTCTGCATACACACAACACATCCCTCCTCACACCCCTCGTTTGAAAAGCACGTTGCACCCAGCTGAATGCTGGGATACCTGCCCTAATGCGCTGCTCTTAATGCCGCCTGAAGTGCCGCAAATGTGGCCATGCTATACCGCTGGCGCGTCTCAGTGTGGACATGCAATAGCGCTATACATATTGCTGTATAAGGGGACCGCTATAACCAATAGTGCTATAATCCTGTAAGTGTAGCCATGCCCTCAGTTATGGCACAGATACAGCAGAGATTGGGAGTGCCTGAATGGGAGGAGATGGAGACCAGGGGAATTGCAATAGTTGTGGCTTCTTCAGTTTTGAGGGCGTTTTTACATTGATCAAACAAGTTACAATGTTTGATAGAATCAGATCATCCTGCTGCGGGCTGTAACAGCACAGATCATTGGAAACTGAGTTTGCATTCATCCTCCTCCTAATTGTGTTGGATGGGAGGGGGGGTGCCTCTACCCCAGAAGGGTAGATTACACAGAGTGAAGAGTTGGAAGAAAGAGCATTACTGTGCCAGAGGCCGATGTCATCCACATGGAGGCTCTGTAGGATTTTAAGGGCATCACATCAAGAGCACTCCCAAGAAAGCTAGAACTGATGGCGTTAGTGTTAATTTACCCAGGAAATCCCCACCCTGTCTATGAGCAGATGAGGTGGAGAGAACAGCTTCCCCATCTGCCTCTTCCACACCTGGGGAGCCCAGCCCCAGCAGAGGAGGCTTATTTGGGGCTGGGGAAAGTGAGGAGGCGGCATAGAAGAATTGCACCCTTC
Source organism: Dermatemys mawii (assembly GCA_007922305.1). Classification (NCBI taxonomy): domain Eukaryota; kingdom Metazoa; phylum Chordata; order Testudines; family Dermatemydidae; genus Dermatemys; species Dermatemys mawii. The sequence goes on along the minus strand of ML677352.1, from coordinate 40,607,428 downwards.
TATACCCGTTCCTAGAGTTTGCTAGTTGTTTGTCCCCTCCACATGTGGACTTGGAGGGATGATTTGGCCTATATGTTTTTGTCCCATAGTTTAACTCTGAGAACCCTGGGGTTTTTAAAGTGAAGTTATGATTAATATTTATAAATCAACTACTGCAAATAGCTGCATACCCAGCCATGTCACTTACTCATTTTAAAGTAGAAATAGCTTTGGCTGGTTGGAGAAGTCCACTTTTAAAAAACATTAAAGTATCGGTAATAGAATCATTGACTTACATAGTTCTATTGTAATGCCCAGTCCTTCCCAGGTCAAAATGATAAGGTCCTACCCCATGGAGTTTAGTTTAAATATGTACAACAGTGGTAACTAAGGGGGAGGGGAGGAAAGGCAGCTGTAAATGATAAGAGTCAAAGAAGTTGTCCCATTAATGAGAGCTGAGGATACGCAGTACTGGGCAAGAAGTACACTACCTCGAGCAAGCTCAAACAGTAGTGTGGCCATGAACTGCAGATCACACATGGTGTGTATTCACATTTCTCGTTATCTAAGTTTCATTTAAATTATTTTATTTTTGGGATGGGCAGGGGGAACACTAAAGGGTTTAATTCAACCTTTTACTTTTCAAGGTTAATCTTTATTTTAATTTTTGTTATCATAAATGGTGTTGGGCACAGGATTGAGGGGAATTGTTAGCTTCATTAACATAAAATGTACTCAGATGTTGATGTGATGATAAACTTATCCTGGTGGTTTCCTCCAAGAAGCAAGTTTCATAGTAGCAGGATAGGTAGCACTGCTGTTTAACTTTTCAAAGAGATAAGAGGATCTTAACATTTCTCCAACTTCTTTTTCCTCAGATGTGTGATCTGTATGATGGACTTTGTTTACGGAGACCCTATCCGATTTCTGCCATGCATGCACATTTATCACCTGGACTGTATAGATGACTGGTTGATGAGATCCTTTACATGCCCCTCCTGCATGGAGCCAGTTGATGCAGCACTGCTTTCATCATATGAAACTAACTGAGCCAGGGTTTTGCTTCTGACCCGTCAAGGAAACCATCCGTTTTAATGGGTTTGATCCTTTGTCATTCAGCCCAAGGAGCCAGGGATTAGGAATTAAGATCATGCACAAAACGTACATTTCCTAACAATTCCTGAATGGCTGCAGATATTGAAAAAACACATATTTTAGGGAATATAGAAAAAGTAGGAAATTATTTTATGTAAAGCCTTGACCCAATGTTTAAAAACATAGTTGTCCTTGAACGCCTGTTCTTACACACCTACATAGGAATTGTATAAAGTTCTATCAAAACTGTAAATGTTTAAGTTGAGTGTATCAGATTTCCTTACAAGCAAGAGGAGGATATTTTTTCCTAAAATAAAGTAACAATTTTTGTTCTGATTCCTTTCACAAGTTCCTGGTATTTGGGTCAAGGCTTTATTAAAAGCTACATTTTATAACACTGGCACAAAGAAATAGTTTTAAGCTTGTTTGCACAGTTCTTTTTTTTCCATTGGAAATGGAATCCATTGCCTTAGGCCTTTTTAAATAGTGTATTGTTATCGTTGGGCTGGCTCTACGCTTGAAATCCAGTTTATTTATTATCTGTTAAAAGTGCTACCTTTTGTTTGCAGTTAGGATTATGCAGAATTCAAAGTGATCTCCTAACCTGTAAGCAAATGGAGATGCACTGTCCCTTTTCTATAAGTGACAATTCAGTGCAAGAATGCAAAACAAATCTGACAGTTAAAGTTTGTTTTACCCTTTTCTGTTTGGTTTTCCTTAATTTGCTTCAGTTTTGATCAGACAATGATGCTTAAACTTAAGTATCAACATTTTTGATTTATAATGTTAAAAGTGGACCACTGTGCTTCAGGACAAGATGAAACTGGAGCCATGGTGATTAAACTGTTCAGAACCATTTATTTCCCTTCTTACAAAATTAATGTCAGTGTTGATTACTTCTCCTGCCGTACCCCTCACCCCCAAATGTCTTACATCATAGCAAAAGGGTACTGCATCTCTCCTTCCTGTAGTTCTTCTTAGGTTATTGAAATTAAAAATAAACATACTGTATCTCAGTCTCTGAATGAAATGTATTTATTAAGTCCTATTGGTGGACATTTCAGATATAAGAACTGTATTTTGTGTTTTGCACATACATGTTAAGTTCATATATAAACTCAATTTCATTGTGATCAAGGGGAAAAAGTAATACAGCTAAAGTAGGAGCAATACAAGTGTCTACAATTCTGAAGCAGAAAAGGTATGTGCTTGGTAGAAACAGTCAATCTTTGTATCTGCTTAGCACGTGTTAATTTTTTTCTTAAATGTACTCTACTGCAACGGTTCACAAAGTATGAGGCACGCCCCCCTAAAGGGGCACAGAAACATTCAGGGGTAGTATGGTGGGGCCTGGGCCAGCCCCCACAGGGGGCAAGGAGGGAGCACACCCAGCCCCGCTCTGCCCCCAGCCCCGCTCTGCCCCCAGCCCAGCTCCGACCCCAGCTGCAGCTCCAATCTGTTCCCTGCTCCACCCCCATCGTGCCGCTGTCCCATCCCCATCCCCCTCTGCCCTCATTCCCTCTCTGCCCCCAAACCAGCTCCTCCCAGATCCCCAGCTCTGACTTCAGTCCAAACTCTTCTGCTAAGATCACTGTGCAGTAATGGAGGGGAGGCTCAGACCGATTCCATTACTGGTAAGGGGGGCATGGGCGAAGACAGGAAAAGTTTGGGGACCACTGCTCTACTGCAACTTTTATGCACTCAGTACAAAGCTGATAAATTGAAAAATCTTAGTCTAGCAAAATGGGATACAGTCTGAAGTTAACCGCAGTGAATAAGGGAACATTCTTGATCGTTCTGTGTATATACTGTAGTTTGAGTACTTGATGTAACAATTTATATTTAAACACACAAGTACTTCAAAAACTCTGTGTACATATAATATAGAGCAATTATATGTCATTAATGATTTCAAAAGTTTGGTCAGTGGAATGCATGTTAGTTTATTTATTAACCCTCTAGCTGAAAGCTACATACTCTATTGTAGATGAATTCCATAGGTATTCAAAAGCAGTTCAGAACAATCTACAATACCAGTTTCATTGAAATTGTTACACATTGCCTGATTTCCCCCTGCCTTCCCCTTTATAAGAGAGAGAGAGAGAGAGAGAGAAACTTAATTACATAAAGCAAATCTGAGAGGAAAGACCTGAGGTCGTTCAGTGTTCTTAGTGGAAAATCATTGTGTGTGTGTGTGTGTGTGTGTGTGTGTGTGTGTGTGTAGCCGTAGTGGTGGTGTAACATCATACTGTCCATGTTTGTCAAGTATTCTAGTCAGATTTTTTCCTTTTGCTTTGATTTTTAAAATTGGCAAATGAACAATTTTTAAACATCTTTTTCATGTTGGTATTTGTCTATTATAAGAGGTGATTATGAACAATTTGGAAGAAGCATTGAAATGACTGGTTATCAAGCTGAATGGTTTACCAGGCACTTTGTATTGTTGAACTTTTAATCCTGATATAAAGTGTTAAGAGAAACAAGCATATGCTTTCATTAAATTACTTGTTAATAAAATTATAACAAAAGGGGTAAAGGACAGATTATACAAGAACATTCCAAAACCAAATTTTAGTTTAAAATGTATAACCATAATGAATATATTAATTGATTTTTAAACCGCTAGGTGCAATGTTGCATAATGGATTTGCATTTTTCATAACTAAAGATCCTAAATTCAGATGGGGGGGGCTTTTAATTCATACACCCAAAATTAATATAAGTAATTTACTTAAGCCCAAGAAAAAATAGTTTCAAGAGAACTGTGGAGACTGAGTTTGTAGATCACTTTGATTCTAGCCCCAGCTCAGAAACTACTTCCTTTGTATCTAATTCCTCCATCTGTAAAATTTAGGTTAATACTTGCTTCCTACTTTTAGGGGTGTTCTGAATTAATTATTGACATCTTGATTGCAACACAGTTGTTTCCTAATCTACTTTACAACTGCAGATTCATTTGTGATGTAGCATAGATTTTACCAATCTAGATCAGTTTTGTAATTCTGATGTGGCCACTTGTTTTCACCTGTTTCCCTGCTGTGGTTGTACTTTTAGTGTAGACAGGCACTTAGTATTTATGATAATGCTTTTCATCTTCAAAGTACTTTGCACACATTAAACTAAGTATAATTAAACATGATTTTAAAATCCTTTAAAAATCTTTGCCTGAAAAACTGTACTAGTAAAATACTGAACTTGTAAAAGCAGGTCACCCCTAAAGGAACTTTGGATAAAAATAGTCTTTATTGTTTTAAAGCATCCTATAGCAATTATACAATAAAATACACGTGATTCACTATGATATCATAAATGCTTTACAAAACTTAATTGCACAAACATTTTATAAAATACTGGATTTTCAATTCCATAGTTGCTACAGATAATTAACACACACACACACTATTAAAATTTTTGAGTGTTATTGGTGGTATTGTTTTAATCCTTTCACCTATAAAGCTAGCTCCCTTAGTACTGTGAGCACAGCTGTGTAGGCCTCAGAGGGAAGAGAAATTAGGTAATTCTAAAAGTTAATTTTTTTTATACATACAGTTATGATTTTAAAGTACCAATAGCTTGCAACCTTTCTGGAGTAGGAGCAACTATCCCTTTGGAAAGATGACAAGCCCCTTTTTTTAGTGATATAAAGCACAAATTTCTAGCCCAAGGGATTATGAGATATCAGACTTTAAACTTGGTAGTGATGGTTTCTTTCTTTCTTTTTTTAAATGGCAGATGTTTGAAACAGCTGAGAGGCTTTGAATGTTACATTAAGTCCTGATGAAGATGGAGTAGTGGACAGAGTGCAGGTTAGGTGATCAAAAGTGCATGTTAAATACAGTTTATCACATGGCTATTGCTAGTATGTGCATATACCTATATGTGTGCATTAGATTCATTCCTTGAAGAGATTTCTCTTCAACAAGCAGCTGAATGTCAGATTAAAGCTAACACATGAGAATGTTTCTTATAAAACCTTTAACTGTTAAGACGTCCATAGAACAGTCCCAGATTTAATATCCAGAATAAATATTTGTTTTAAAAGATTAAATTCCTTTTACACAGATTTTTAGTTTTGGAGGGAGATTGTGCATATGATTGTGCTAATCATTCTTAACAAGCTGTCTGCTGTTAAATCCAATTCAAGGATCAGAAAGTGCAGCCTTTGATTTTCTGCAGATGAAATCTTTAGTTTATGCTTTTTGATAAAGGGATTAAGGTAAACTTTTTCCTTTAAAGTATACTTTTGATTTATGTAGAAGAAATAGCTGGGTTTGCACACTGCCAGCAAATTTCTGATGATTTCAATTTTGCATACAGGCTTAGAGTGGACAAGCATAAGCCACAGAGAAAAACCATTGAAATTTTAAAAATACATTGCTTCATTATCTGCAAATATAGGAGATTGATAATAACTTTAAAGACAGTTGTTATATCAGGCAATCCTCTTGTACTGGGGTGGCACTTAATTACATTAAAATGGTTTATTATTTCTGGTTTAAAGTGAAGTTCAAAATTATAAATCATTAAGGCAGTGCATGTTTAATAGATCCATGCTGCCAAGGAGCCAGGGTCCCCTTTCTGAAAAAACACAGATGGCTCTAGCTTCCTGTGGATCCCAGCAATCCACCAGATGTAGGGATATGTCATGTCCTGTAGCCTTTGACTGTGAAAATCCCAGCTTGTGGGAGGAGCTCCACAAAGCAGTCATAGATTTGCTCAGCCAGAGACAATTGGGGGGGGGGGGGGCCTTCCGATGGAAGAGGAGGATCTTGGCCATGTGCAGTTGCTATTTTAAATGTATGGTTTCTTTCCTGAATTGTTCAACGTACAGCTTGGATGTTTGAGCAGAGAGTGGGGAGACCTCAGTACTTTTGATTCCCTCTTGATCACACAAGCCAATGGTCAAGTCCCTTATGCTTTTTGCATTTCCTTTTTATCCAGTCCATGAACTAGTATTGGCTCAGAAAAGCAAAATGTATGAGTATATGTATCCACACACATTTTTATAGTGCTAAAATCTAACCACCTGAACACTTCAGCTTTGCTATGCCACAGCAAAAGTCCCCTCTCTACAACTAAGAAATGATAAGCTAAAATATGCAGGGCTGTAGCTTCGACAACTTGCTTATGCAGAAGTTTACTAGGTATTTGGTAGTCACTCTAGGCAGTAATATCTCAGTCAACACTGTGGTGTTTGAAATAAAACTTTCACAACATGCTCGGTCTCATCTTCTCTACAGCAGGATACTGGCAATATCCTTCAGGGTTTTTCCACTATTTCCAGTAGTTTTGTCATATTCCAAACTCATGATCTCTGAAGTTGTGATGAGACAAAGATACAGTGTAAGTGTGTGGTGGTTCTGTTATCCTGTTTGTAATAAAAAAAGCAAGTCCTATGGAGGTGGAGGAATATGTCATTGTTAAGGTATGACATATTTTGGCAGAATTATAACAACTGGAATTAAGTGGTAATTGTTAAATTTCTTTGAAATGTCTATTCTATGTAATTATATTAAGAGTGTGAAAGTATGTCTGTCTTCCCCAAAATTGGCTGTATTCGTCATAACTTCACTTTATAGTAAAAAATAAACAGGAAGTTCATAGTGCTCCGTGGTTTTCATCCAGCTGTAGCCTAGACATGTAGAGCAGCACTTTCCATTGTCAAAGCTAATAGTGCAGTGCTAGCAGTGTCATGTGCATGTGGGTGGTAATCAAATGCTTCACTATGCTAGATTCAGCCAATAAATATACTCATTTAGGGTGGCTAGACAGAAGTCATGGAGGCTGACCTGACAGCAAGTGTAAAAAATCGGGACACGGGGTTGGGGATAAAAGGAGCCTACATAAGAAAAAGACCCAAAAATTAGGACTGTCCCTATAAAATCAGGACGTCTGGTCACCCTGTCATGGAACTGTAGTAATGTGAAAGACTATGTCAAAGGCATATAGTTAGTATTTTTTAAAAAAAGCAGCTGCAAGTAGTGACAATACAAAAAAAAAAAGTTGGACAGAGACCTTTTTTTTAATCCAGAGACATTTGCTACTGTTTACTTATTGTCAAAAGGAATTAACTGAAAAGTACAGCATGCTGTTGGTCTTACCTTGTTTTGCGCTTTTCCTATGAAACAAGGGCCAATAACAGTGAATGCAGTGAAATTGACCCAAATACATAGTTTTGAATAATCATTTTGTCTTACGGTGCTAACTAGTACTATGCGGCAGTAGGTCCGTGGAGAACAGAATATAATGGAATTATCTCAATCCCACAGAAGTATTGCGGATTGGAGAGAGAAATCCCTTAAACATTGTACCAAAATGGAATGCAGATTTCTTTTAGCTGTTTCTGTTGCTAAATTTTGTGAGCAACAGTGATTTACTGAAGATCTGTTTAAGACAAGAGTTGTGTGAGGCTATTTTTCATTGTTTCTGCTTTTTTTGTTTTAAAGCAATTATAGAAGCACAGTATTTCCACAAGTTAAAGATTTATTTAAAATATTTATACCTTCAAAACATACATCACACTTTCTTTCATTCTCTAACAAAGGGATTTCTATTAAACCAGAAGAGCGCCAGGTTCCTTTATTACTATCATGTCTCCAAAGCTTTAGGGAAGTTGATTGTGCAACATTACAGAGATGTTTCCCTCCCCATCCCTTTGAGGGAGGGAGGGAGGGAGAGAGAGAGAAAGTGTGTGTGTGTGCACACACAAGCAACTAGGTGAAACTACATTGTTTTTTCCCACTCTATCTTCCAGGTGATCTGTAGCTAACACTTGCATCTTAAATGGACTACTCCTTGTACTGCAAGATAGCAAAATGTTAAGAAACTGTACTGCAGGATGCCTGAGAGCTGGATTTTTAGCTGGACTCCAGGGGATTGTCCACTTTTCTGCACAGCAGAGGGATGATATAGATTTTCATGGCATTTTTTGTTCAACATATGTCTACACATTTGACAAGTAATAAGCAATTGGAAACAGAAGTGCTGTATGTAGAAAGCCAGACAAGAATATTTTGATTCTATACAAATACATGGCAGTGCTGAATCTGTGCTTTTTCTCATAACTATTGGTACATAACATGTAGATAGTACAGCTGCCCCACTGTGTAGTGTATGTGTGAATATGTGGAACTGGGAAAGCCCTTTCTCTAGAAAAGACATTCCCGCCTTTGGGTTTAACGATGGAAGACTTTTGCAAAGGATTTCTTTGTATTTGTTTTTTAGGGTATGAGTTGAACTTTCTTGACCAGTCAGCACGGTAGAAAGGGATGAATCTGTGCCCCGACCTATTAATTTGCACTGGGAAACAATTTCACTTTTTCTCTAAGGGAAGAAAAGGCAAACTCTAAACTGCCTGATTTCCTCCTTCTGCAGGGGAAAAATCCTGCAGGAATGGGTCAGAGAGGGAGGATCATTCTTCTTTGAGATTCACTTTTATAGAGCTTCCTGCAGAACATTCTCTTGGGGAAAAAGGAGCTGTGGAGTTTACAGGGCCTTCCGTCAACATGGAACCTGGCATGCAAGAAGGGACTCCCTCACAGTGCAGGCAGGAGCCTGTCTGCAAAAATGGCTCTCTCTCTCCTTTTACTCCATACACCCTCTACTAGGAGCAGAATTACTGAAAGAGCTCAGAGGGCAGTAAATACAACTTAAGTCTGTGTTAACTCCACACTGGACTTCTGTGCAGAAATCTAGTCCTCCTACAGCAGACAGTGCCAGGCTGAAGTGCCCGGAAATCTCTACAGAGCACCTTCCTCAGAGTTGCAGCAGAGGAGGGTAATGAGACTGTAGACACATTGCTCCCTCTTGTGGCAAGAAGGAGACCTACATAGGAGTTGCTCCAGCCCAAACTTCTTACTATGGAAAAGTTTCTAAATAACCTTTTTAAACATGGAAATGGCAGCTACCAGAGCCATGATTTTTAGGAAAAGTTTACTGTCAAATTAATTTTGTACTGCTGAACAAACAGTGGAATAGTAGTGCAATTCTTAAATGGCCTTCACGGACTTCTGCTTTATATACAATATAAACTTCAAGGTCACATTTGTTCTTGTAAGTGTTGATGGGTTTGGTTCTCAAGGTCTTCTGGTCATTTTTAATTTAACCTAGGAGGTTAAATGATCCACTCTTCCACTATAGTCTTCATTTGCTTTTTTTCTAAAATCCTGATTATACCTTAATTATCCAGCCTCCAAAAATGACAGAACACAGACTGAAATTTAAAAAAACCCAGACATTTGCATAATTGAGAGAAATGTCTTAATGTCTTTACTAGCAAGTTTGTTTCAACAGCTAGAAAATTATTACAGAGAAAACCTGGTATTTGACCTTTGTATGAATAACAAAATGCCTGAGCATCAAAAGCTTCTGACAATCTTTCTTAAAGACTGAATTTTCTCTCACCCAAACTAAAGCGGTGAACTCATGGATCAGAAAAAGTCTCTCTTTCACAATACCATCAATGTGCATTCAAATTTACATGCATAACCAGGTCAGATCAAAACCAATAAGCCGCCTTGTTTGTCTCATTTCATATTCTAGGAAATATGTAATTTTAATAATACACAAACTAAAAATTAATTACAGAGATAATTACAAGCCATGTTTGGAAAAAAAAATCTTTTGTAAAGGTGTGGGATAGGGGAGTGAGATTGGCAAAAAAACCACCTGGCTGTCGCCCTAGACTCTAAATCTTTTAGGTATCACATGTAACATTTTACATATTCTGGCCTCTCCCACTGATTTAACAGAGAAGGGTGATAATGTTTCAAAGTTTTCATACAAAGAAAGACATCAAAGAAGAAAAGGTTATGACACTGCTGAAGCTCCAGAATGTACTCCATTTTCTGAGACAGATTTGGCTTGGTGCAAGGCAGCTTGAATTCTGAAATGTGTTCTTGTTTCCATGGAGTAATTCTTGTAATTTTGTCTAAAACAAAAAAACAGATCCATTGTGAGCATCATACCATTAAATATTTTCTAGTTATGTTTACTGCACAACACAATTGCAGACAGCAAGAAGCCTTTCTTCACAATCTCCTTTATTTCTGTCTCTAAAATATAAGGCCATATGTGCTTGGCAGAACAATGCAGCTCTTTGTTCTTTTGCTGGTAGTTCTAGTTTCTGGCACCTACCAGGGAAAATACAGCTTAATAAGAAATTGAATCTGTTCCACTCCTTCAGAATGCTGAGTCCATATTAAATATCCATGATGTCAACTCAATTTATTCCCAGAAATTAGATTTAATTTTTTTTAACTTGGTTGACTGAACTTTACTGTAATTACAGTCATCTTCATGGATTCCCCTCCCCCCAATTTTAATAATAATTGTTAGTGTGGGGTGGTAGGACACGTATTTGACCATTTTGCTGCAACCATGCGAGTCCAGGAAGAGCAGCATGTGAAAGTGAGTGCACTGTTCACAGGTAAGAGAGAAAGGATGAAATTTTGATTAAAACAATTCCTTCAGTTTTAAACATGTAGCATAATACAGGTAAAGGACTTTTTTTAAAAAGTGCCTAAATTTTGACTGGTAAACCATGGGAGGAGTGGTGAGTGTGTGAGCTTGTTTTCTGTGCTACAGTTTCTTCCAGGCACTTCAAATTCTTGTCTCCAGTCTATTTGCTGAATTTACAAAATAATAATTTAGTAAACAAAAGGCTACACAAGAGAGAGCTGAAGCATCCAGAAGAAACAAACTGAGGCTGGAGCTCTCTTGGCATGGAAGCTACTCAGGGCAGAAACAACGTGTCATTCTCTGACATTAAGCCACAAGAGCAAATCAAACCATTATACAATTGAAGTGCTACAAAGGTGCATGTCCCCAGCGGAAGTACAGAAAGCAGGAAGCTGAAGACCAATCCAACTGTGTCATTACTTAACCCCTTCATGCCCTTTTTAAAAAACTCGTAATACATGCCTCCGAAAAGGTGAACCAAGATGAAGCTACAGTTGAACAGAAATGTTTTAACACACACAAAAAGGATAAAGGAGCAAATCCATTTCCCTGTTGTGAGACATGCCTGTTGGCGGCAGCAGCATCAATGCAACATGTACAGTGGGCAGGGTGATGAGCGGGCCAAATGATCTGGGGCTAGGGGTGGAGGAGGAGTTGGGCTGAGATACCCTTCATGGACCAGCTCCACAGAATAGGGGGGAGAGAAAAGAAAGGATTTGATCCTGCTCTGCATATGTCCTGTGCTGGCTTGGAGCTTTGTCCCTACAGCATATGTTCTAAATAGCTAGGGCAACCTGAGTTGCGGTTCTTCCATGTCCCATCAGGTAAAGCCAGAAGACAGTGCCCACAATGGTACAAAGCACAGATCCTCTTTTGTAGGTATTAATCTCTCTTTTACATGAGAAACAGAGCGCTTGCGTCCTGGCAGGCATCAGACCATTTTAATTTATTTAAAGAGCTGTCATTTTTATACTACAGATGTATGTTAATTATTTAAAGTCTTAAACAATTTATTTTTAAAAGCATTTCAATTCAGCTTCGTTCAGTCATATCACTCAGGGGAGTATGGGACCTAGAAATGTGGCAGTTTCTAGGAGAAAGCTCTGAACTCCAAACCTAGCACTCTGCTGCTTAGCTTAACAATGTAACAACTGACACAAGAGGCTGACAGGAGGAGGCCGGTGGAGGGGAGCTTGTAACCATTTCTGTTTATGTTCTCTCTCTGACTTTGCTGATCTCCGGCTCCTAGTTTTTTATATTATCCAGATGTTCCAAATCTCATTTTCTCCTCAGTTTATTAAAAATATTGCTTGTAGCATATGCCAATATAAATGCAAGTACTTCTGTTTATATCCAAACCAATTATGTTTATAATTTCACCCCACTTGCTCTCCTGCCGCTAAGATACTCAAACCAGCAGTAGTATATGGATGTAGGTCACACAGAAGAGCCATATGACAGGCAGTATACGTCTCTCTACTCTTGGGATTTACAAACATGAGTCTGTATATCAGGAATTGGCTTTACACAACCAGTTCTCCCTCTAGGAAAAACTTGCAATTCTAAACTAGGCATTCAGAAAATCCACACATCTTCAGCGGTTAAATATTTACAGTGAATTGATCTTACCATGATAATGATTTTCTCATTCCTAAAAGGTAACAGTGTAGTGAACTGATAAACAAAAGTACCTAAATAGTGTATGTGAGACAGGGAGTTATTTTAGAAATCTTTGGGATAAAGCAGTTATTTTAGATAGCAGGTGATCCGCAGCTGGGTGATTTACTCAAGTATTATGGAGCAGCCATATCTGACCCAAAGTAAAGGTAGAAGCAAACTTCCCATTGTAAATGCCCAAGTCTGAGCAAAACAGCATGGAAACTGAGCACCATGCAGGAATATGCTGCTCACCAAAGAGTCTAAGTTAAGCAGGTTTATTTCTCATGCCTGGCTGAAGCAAGCTATCCTTTGCTGCTTGTTTTTTGTTTGACCCAGCTGAAGAAAACCCCAGAGCTAAACTGGGGTTTGGCCTAAACTGTTCATACAGTAGGCCAAAGCGGAACAATACTCTGTGCTTCAAACAGTGGCACGATGGAATATTTCTCTTTAAACTTGTTCTCTCCTCTGCCTGCACAAAGAACAATGTCTTAAATAATTTGCAAACTTTTCTAAATATAAACTAAGCTGCTATTGATCCAGGTTGTGCTCCCCTAGCTGCTGACTCAAGCCTAGAAATGTGTGTTGGGGGAGCATGGAGCCTGAAGTGGGAGAGCACTGCAGTAAGTGAGGAAGCATTAGACAGCGAGGAACTCTTCATTTCCAAATATTTTTCAGTGAACAGTTTTTCAAAGGAAGTGGGGGAGGCCTTTTGGGGGGGGGTGCCAAGTGGTTTGATGGTGTTCCCTTTCAACTAGCTTTATGTGGAATGAAGTTTTTGTTATTCTCAATGTGTTGTTCTGGGGTCAGAGGCTTTGGGGGGGAAGTCAGGATCTCCTACATTTTAATCCTGGCCCTTTGTCACTTTGGCCAGGCTTCGTTGGTGAAGTGGGATAACACCCACCTAACCCACAAGAGTATCTAGTGGAAATGTTTACACAGCATGGTCTATAGTATATAATACTGTTTTTTTCAGGAAGACATTCTGGCCCAATATAAAGCTGAGAACGGTGCAGAGACAGAATGGTTAGTCTGTTATGAGGCAAGTACACTATCAAGTCAAGATGTTCTTGATCAATCTAATTAATAGAAAACTAGTAATGTTCAAATAGTAGTATGGCAAAGTAAAACATTCCTGCTATTTTTCAGATACACTTAAAGAAATGCAAATTAAGAAGCTAAATACAACCTGAAAAGCATTTTTACTACATGCACTTAAATGAAGTAGAAGAAAAGATCATTGCTGGCCAGGAGTTTCAGTAATTGCATTTCTGTCATACCCCAGATTCTTGACTTCACCAAATGTATCCTCCATGCAAAGCTAAATAGCCTGAAGAGGCAGTTATGTTGTGTTCTTTTGGAGTGATTTCTAGTGGGAAATCCTGATAGGTTAAAATCTTTAAAATGATTTTATTCAGTACTTAAAGCAGGAATTTTCCTGTAAGTAAACTACACGTTTGGTGCATAGAGCAGCAGCACGGCCCAGTGAATAATACATTAGATTGGAATTTTGGACATCAGGGTTGTATTCCCAATTCTGTCACCAGTCTGCTGTGTGACCTTTGGGAAGTGACTTCACCTTTCGGTGCCTCAATTCCCCCCTCCTAAACTGTAGGATCTTTCAGATGGGATGGTCTCTTATTGTGTATTTGGACAGGGCCTACCACAATGGGGCCCCGGTCGTGGCTGGTACTACCATAATACTAACAATTAAAAAATGTATCCATTACATTAGTCAATGGTCTCTGCTTTGCCCCCTACCTTTCAGTAAAATGCCTTAATCATATTGACCAGACAGAGATCTGAGCAGGCGTTTTATAGTCTTACTTTGCTCTTTCCAGTAACTTTACTCCTTCTTCTCTTCTACCATGGTCCATGTATAGTACAGCAAGTTCAAACAGGGCATTTGGAACTAAATAATGGTCATACTTTATCTTCCTCTCACTGCAAGGGAAGGACAAACATAGTTACAAGGTTTTCATGCAGCTGGGGTTAGGAGGGAATAGTCCATCTCTTCACCGATGCTTACTCTTCAGGTACTCTAACCTAGACTGTCTCTAGTTTATTCAGTAAGTGCTCTGTACATTTGCATGGCAAAACATGGCCATCTTTTGCAGCATGTTATTTACTGTGTTTACAAATTTCTTAGTGGGGAGGGAATAGCAAAAGGTAGCAATGCTCCAAGCACCACTCAGTTGCATTGCCAAAATGAGATGCCATTCACTATAGATTGTGCAGTTATTTCAAATAGGATTGTTCTGCCAACTGAGTCTTTGAGCTTAGCTCCTGCTTGATTGGGTTTCAGTATACACACAGATTCTGATAGGTTCCGTGGGCTTGGCTTCTTTATGAGTGGGTGAGGGAGAAAAATAAGAGATACTAGCTTCTAAATGTCACCAACTTGTGGCACCAAAGTGAGAAGTTACTCAGAGTAAAGCTACATGTACACGAGCACCTTTGATGGTGTAAATTATGTCGCTCAGGAGTGCGAGAAACACCCCTTTAAGCACATAAGTGATGCCAACAGAAGCCCTGGTGTGGACAGCGCTATGTTGGCAGGAGATGCTCTCCCACCGACATGGCTAATGCCGCTTGTTGGAGGTGGTTTAGTTACATCAGTGGAGGATTTTCCTCCCATCGGGACATAGCAGCCATAGGAGTGATCTTACAGCGGCAGAGCTGCATCAGTACAGCTGTGCCCTTGTAAGATCACTAATGTAGACATGACCTAAATTGTGCAGTCTGTGACTCTCCCTTCCCTCTTACATGAGGAATGAACAATGTTGGTATTAAATCATCATCACTGGGCACCTGAGTTAATAAAATGAATGGAGCAATTCACACCTCTCCAAGATATTGCTCCAGGCTCTCTGCAGACTCCCTTTATACTTGTCTTCACTAAGAAGAAAACAGCTGCATTCTTAACTCAAGCTGGGTAACTCAAGATAAAATCCTAGTGAAGACCAGGCAGTTTGTAGGTTTTTCACATGGCATTAACAGGATGCGTTAAACCCTACCAGGGAGCCTAACCTTTAACTCAACCTGCTAGCGTGAAAACTACAAACTGCCTTGTCTTCATTAGGATTTTATCACGTTAGCTATGACACAATAGAACACACTTCCCCTCCCCGTGAACACTAAACTTTAAGCACTATTAAACTTGGGTTTAGAATTTAACTATTTTTGTAAAGGCAAAGAGCATGGATTTGTTTTGTTCAGAAGGTACACAATGGGTCAGTGCCCTATGAAAACAAAACTCACTTCCACTGCATATGTAAAGCCAAATTCTTAGGCCCTGTCTATGTTAAGAAAATGTGCACCATTGTAATTGGGTCAACATAGCCACTTCGGTATATTACCAGGTTAACCTGTGCAGTGCAGCATGTTTATGTTAAGCATCTATACCAATGTTACTAAATTAATATACTTCCATCAGTGCTACTGTCCTTAATGTAAATGGGGCCTTAGTGAATGGAGGAGCAATTTGAAGGCGTAATTTAATTACCTGGGAAAGCTTCACTTAGTATCTAATTCATAATGAGGTTTTTCTACTCAAATTTACAGTGCCTTGACTGAGGAATACTGAGATTAAGATCCCAATCCTGCAACTTTTTCCATGGACGCAGCTGTCTCCAACTACGCAGAGTTTCCATACGGTGTGGGATATCTGCACACACAACCAATTCCGGGATCGAGATGTAAGAGAGCAACAGCCAGCCTAGGAATCATTTTGGTTCTAAAGTTACATAACCCCAAAAATAAAGGTTTCTAATAGAGGAGCTGAGAGAATCTTAACTATAACATCCCAAATACTTTAGAATGGTACAATTAAGGCTTGTCCTCCCCAATTGCTCTTTTAAAATTCCTCTCACAGAAACCGCCAAACTGTCTCAGTCTTACTCAGCTTAATTAAAATACGGTTCTCCTCTGACAAATGAATAAAAATGGGACTGTGGTGCGGGGGAAGCACATTTACTGCAGTTCAATGTAAGTTTTTTCTAACTTGTAGCCTGGGAAACTCAACCTGTGCTCTTCAAGTCAAGCTGGGTTCTTTCCATACATCATCCACAAAGGCTGTGCAGACCAAAAAGTATGCCCTGTGCAACACCTTCAATAGGTTTCTTGTCATTTGAATTCAGTGAAAAAATCTGCTGATAGTGCACAAGAAATAAAATCCAGCTCACACACTCTTAGTTGTGTTGACTCTGCAGGGCTAGCAGAAGTAGAAAAGCACGTCGGTCCTTAAAGTCAGCAGATACAATTCTCTGTATACACACGGATTGTAGATTTGCTGAGTAAAATGATGGCACTGTTACACTGCAACTTTAGAGAGGAGCCCTATCACAGTGCTAATTACACTCAGCATTTCTTGAGTTCTTGTGTGTGTTAAATATGGAAACTTACTTCAAATGGATGTAAGTGAAATAATCTTCTGCTTCAGAAATCTTGCCCAAGTGCTTCAGACATAAACCCTTTAACAGCTTAACCAAACATTGGTCATCTGCTAGTAATTCTGTAGCTGCAAGATAAAGTAACAGCTTTATCAGTTTTGCATTTTGAAATAACTTGGTTCCTTTAAAAAAAATTAAACGATGCTATTCCAAAAATACTTAGCGGGCACATTTTCAAAACCTCTTTGCAACAGTTGAGATTTTCATAGCATTATTTTTTTTATTGGTATGGCACTTGTGCCCCATTCAGACTGGCTGGATTCTGTACAGTCCTTGTGAGATTGTAAACTCCAAAGGGCAGCAGCTATTTAAGGCCCTGATCTGCAATCGGAGATGCACTAGAATCTTTGTATCCTTACAGACATTCAGGCATGTAGTAGACTGTCTGTTATTTCAATGCTGGCACTAGGATCTGCATACATGGCCTGATAGGGGCCTTGCTTAAGAGAAGATGCACAAGTCGCTATATATATATATATAAAAGTTGTTTCCCGTGGGGAAAGGAAGGGAAGGTAAAAGTGACAGGATCATGTTGTTTCCGACTAGCTATGTGCACAGTTAATTGGATTAGAGCCTGCAACATTTTTTCTTCTTCCAGTAAGAAAAATCAAATGTATATGAGCAATCCCCACTGGCCAGCTATTCAGTGAACACATTTACATGTATGCACTTTTTAAAACTTATAATGTATCCTGCAACTGATATGCACATTGTATAGACTAGTCATTGGTGGCACAATCCTAGAAATACTTATGCATGCAAGAATTTTATTCTCAAGAATTCTTCCATTAACTTCAATGGATTTCTTACAGCATTTAACATAAGCATTTAAATCCATGTTTTCTGGATTAGGCCTGTATAAATGTTAGATCCTTGCTCCACGGATTTCAGTCTAACTTGGTCTCCTGTATAACACTATTTAAATGGACAATGTCAACTTGAAAAATCACACTTTTGTAAAACTAATAGTAACATCTAAAGGAATTAGAGAAACAAATCTGCTTTTAGTATATACTTTTCATTTAAAATATACAGCACTTCTCAGTCAGTGTCTTGAAGGCACTTTACAGTCATCAATGAGTCTCAACAAACTCTGCAAGGAAGTATGCATGCTTTGCAAACTGGCACATGCTGACCCATGACAAAGTAGCAGAGTGGATGACAGCAAAAGTACCTTTTCTGACCATTACACCAGACTTCCTTCCCTGCTACCTTTTTCAGAGTTAAAAAGGGGACAAACTTGCCTGATACTTCAAGCAACTCCTATGCCTCTGAGACTGACTTAAAAGTTCAGTTTTCAATGTTTCAGGCTGAATTACTAGTTTTGCTAGATGTTCACTGAAGGACACAAGCCACTAGCTGATGACAATGTCATTTCCTGACCAAATATGTTGGGAAGATGCCTCTCAGGTCTCTGGGCCTAGGGTGATACTAATGATGAGCATTACTAAGTAGCCGAATGAGACCTGCTGGACAAGCTAGAACAACACTGACAGCGTTCTTCAGAGAATTTAACTTGCCTGCTGGCTGGAGAATAGTTGTGGTAAAGTGCAGAATATATGCAGGGAAGACTAAGGTTCTAGAAAGGATTTCAGGATGTTGACTTGACACAGACTCCAATGTCGTGGTAAGATCTGTGTCCTACAGAAAGATGGGGAGCACAGATGAGAATGAAAGGTTTGTAGTATGGGGGAATTAGGGTGACTATATGTCCCAATTTTATAGGGACAGTCCCAATTTTGGGTCTTTTTCTTATATAGGCTCCTCTTACCCCCCACCCCCATCCCGATTTTTCACACTTGCTGTCTGGTCATCAGAGAGGGAATTGCAGAAGGGCAGCTGTGCAGGCCAGGGGAACCGCTGCTGGACTAGGGAGAGCAAAAATGAAAGATGGAGAGAAAAACCAGCAATTCTATTCTGCCACGCCTGTATAATTAACACACTGAAACCAGGCATGATATAAGAGTCTGACCTAATTTTGTACCATTCCCTTCTTATGCTCCAGCTTTTGGCACAGTCCATTTAAGTGCAAGTGTTTTATAGCAAATAGTTAACACCCAGCTATTAGTCAACCCTCCAGCCTGTGTAGCTAGTAGGTGATGATGCTTTCTATAAATCAACTTGACACTTGTCTCCTCCACTGTGTTATTCAGAACTGAAATACTACAGCACTGACATACAGCAAAGTGTGTGCAGTTCGGGGCCCACAGTGTAATTAAAGTCAATGCTAAAGATATATTTGACCCTTAGATTGAAATATGGAGTTTGTAAAAGAAATGGTCTTTCAATACTTATTTGTGGACAGTTCCTAAGACGCATCCTGTAACTGACAAGTCTCTTATGCCATATAGCAAGCTAATGCATTAGTAGAGGAATGTTATTCCTAGCTGTATTAACAGCACATCGTGACATAATCCAGCTCACTCTTGTGACCGTACTAATTTCTTCTACTATCTGGAAAACTTTTTTATTCACAGACAACCGGACTATCTTCAGGTATATATAGAATACTGTAAAGCACCTGCTTAAATCACATCAGTGCTTACCTGGGCTTCTTTCTAGTGCTGCTTCTGCCTCATTTAATGTCTGCAACATGCCTTCTGTTAAATCAGGACATTTTCCAATCACAGCATAGCCGTTCCAGATATACATCATTTCCTAGGGGTGGCCAAAGAACACGTTTCATTCATTTGGCAATGGAGAGATGTTGGTAGCTAATTATTTATGAAGTTATGAATTCCTTCCTAGGTGCGGATACTGCTGATATGTCCTCACTGTAACTCACTGCTAAAAGCAAATAGTGCTGGAAGTCTAAGCCCTAGTACATCATCTAGTCCACCCCTTCCCTTTGCCAATACAGATCACTTGAGTAGAACACCAACCCTATCTCTGTAATATAGGAGGCAGCTGTGAAGCAGAGACACAGACTGGAGTACTGGATGGCTCAGAATATCAGTGTCTACTAAATGATATAAGGTTTTTAGAATAAATTCTATAGAGCCAGTCCTATTGGTTTCATCCCTTTTCATTCTGTAGGACTTTTCCATCAGGACAGTTCACTGGCCTACAGGAAATGAGCCTAAACTCTATTCTAAATGCTAATAAGAGGTGCCTAATCGCTACAATCACCATCACACCTGGGACTTTTATAAGAAGAGCTAAAGACAGAATTATTATGGAGACTTATTACAATCTTTCATTACCTGTTCCTAAAAGGGCTATTTTGTAACGTAAAATGTTTATTTCTAAATTCCTGGTACACATTCATTTTATTCTAGGGCTGATATGTAGTGCCTCATGCAAAGGCATTGTTGCTACAGCTGAGCTATGTTTTAATGGTTGAGACGACAGTGCTGTGTTTATTTGTCTCTAGTGAAGATTCAGTTGCTTGGGTGGTTATAAAAATACTCCAAACTGCATTTTTCCATAGTTTAAATGAAAATTGCTAAATCGGCGTTAGGACCTGATTCCAACAAGCAAGTTCCTTCCCCCAAAATGAAAAGTCCTAGAAAGTAGAGCCAGTCAGTTAAGATTCTGTTATAAATTGCTTGTTACCTGAACCCCAACTCCATCAATCCCCTAGTCTTTAACTATTAGAGAGTGACACCTGGTGCCTTGAAAGTGCAATTGCAGCAAATGGAAACAGGATATTTAGCACAAAACTTGCTAGAGAATCCTGTTGCACTAACAATCACATAAGACCAGCCCCAGCGAAACTCAAGGTATTTCTGGCTTCCAAAGGCTTATGGAAACCTATTGGGTGTGGAAGCAAAGTAATTTTCATCAGAGGTGACCCCATTATTGGCATCCACCTAAATCCTTGGATCTTGTTGAAACTGGTCCTTAAAGGATTATGCTTGCTGAGTCGACATACAGTTGCAACAGACTGAATTTTGAAACAAACCATGGCATCACACTTGACTGCCAGTGGACTGAGAGAAGAGTACTAGCTATGAAGGTATGCTCTCTCAGGTCAGGCACTCATGAGTGAAGGGACAAACTAAAAGAGGAGATGTACTGATCCCCCTCCACATCCCCCTCGACCCCCCCAAAAAAGAACAAAAAGATTCTCTGCGTTGTCTTTCTGATTCATACTAGCCAAGACTCTTAAAAGAAGTGCCTGACCTGACAGACAACATACAACGAGACAAAACAGCTGAATTGGTTAGAGAATTTTCCAGTTGGTGTGAACATCAGTGGTACTTTCAAAAGCGATGAACCCAGAGATCAGGCTCCCATGTGAACCACACTTAGCAAACCTACAGAACCCAGATCCTTTGCTATTCTCTCGCCATTCTCCAGGGATGTCCCTCTCCTAATGCTCCACCAATGGAACTTCTGAGCAGTTATTCTTAGTTGGCCCTGGGGGATCGGCCAGTATGCTAGGGATAGACGACACACACAGCAGTTTACTAGTCTGGCTGCAAAGAAGTGGCTGAATCTTGTCCTCCTAGCCATTACGTACCCTAGAGCAAAGCTGCTAATCTTTCAAACTGAGCTTCCAACATTCACGTTCAGGTTGGCTAGACTCAAAAGTATCTAGTTTCACCAGTTTTTGCCTGTTTCCTGCCTAATGTTCTCGCCGGCTGTACCTGGAATCCCCCCTTCTGCTGAGACTTTGAAACCTGGGCACCAAAAGCAAAGTCTACCGGAGCATGAACAATGAAAAGCTGCAGAGTGTGTTGTAGTCTAAAAAGTGAAATAGTGAGTTGCATGTGCAGCATGTTCAGGTGTGACACATCTGGCGTCAGTTCCCAGAGTGCAACGCATGCCCCAGTTTTACATTCCTCGCATTAGCGAGATTAGGTCCTGGGACCACTTCCGGCTCTTGGAGGGGGATTCAACATATAATATTCTAAGTATCTAATTTTTGTCTCCACACTGTGAATTACTGAAAAATATAGGGGGAATAGACATCTTTCCAGCCTACCAAAGCAGGCACAGGCAAAGGAACAGGGCTTGAGGAAAGGTATCGCCGAGATTTCCGAATGGCAAACTTCTCTGTGGGCAGTGACTTCCCTGCAATTTTCAGTTTCAAACTGGGCACAATCCTGGAAGATTAAAAAAGGTTAAAGTCATTTTTGCCCCTCTGAATATCCGGAAAAACCCGCTCAAAGCAAAACAAAAACAAAATCCATTTCAAAGACCGATTCGTTGACATGTAAAGACCAAAGTCATGTCCTGAGGAATACCACATCCAGTGAAATCTTTCTTGTAATAAACTCTGGGAAAAAGCAGATGCCCTGAGTAATTTCAATGTACAAACTGCAATCTGGGTTAGAGGAAATCTGCAGGAACTAATTCATGTTTTTGTGGAACTGTGAGGGGGTGTCCGTCCCACACAAGGCCTGAAGGGGTTAAGGTGGCTAGGTGGGCCAACTATGTTGCACCTGGAGGAGGACCACCGGAGGCGGCGGGGATTAGTTAGATGAGAGTCAGCTGGAGGGAACAGCAGTGGCCTGTATAAAGCCCAGGAGCTGAGAGAAGAAAGAAGCTGCAGGGAAGCAGTCTGCAATCACCCCCCGGGTGCAGGGAGGCGTGTTTGGGACTATGGAGTGTAGTCTACAGTTATTCCTTGGGAGGAGGGAGTTGAGGCTGGCAAGCCTGAGGCAGTGGGGAGGGGAGAGACAGAAAGGTAGGAAAAGCTCAGGGGGAAAGCAGCAAGGTATAGGCCTTCGCTACACTTGCAGGTGTAGAGCACTGAGTTAAACCAGCCTTCAGAGAGCGCAGTAGGGAAAGCGCCGCAGTCTGTCCACACTGACAGGTGCAAGCACACTGGCATGGCCACATTTGCGGCACTTGCAGTTGCATTGGGAGCGGTGCATTATGGACAGCTATCCCAGCATTCAAGTGGCTGCAACGTGCTTTTCAAATGCAGAGGGTGGGGTGGAGTGCAACAGGGAGTGTGTGTGTGTATGTGGGGGTGAAGAAGAGAGTGGGTTTTTGGAGTGCTGAGAGTGTGTCAGCATGCTGTCTTGGAAGTTCAGACCATCCTCCCCTCTGCCTCTCTCACTCACTCAAAGCAAACAGTAAATATTTTCTTTGTCTTGGAGCAGATAAGCATGCCGGATGTCAGAAATAGAGCTTTGAAAGGGCATTTCTACATTCCTGCAGCTGATTTCACAGCAATGAGAAGAGTGACCACTTGACGTAAGGGGATTATGAGACCTTTCTAGAGGTCAATCAGAGCGTAGTAATGCAACACCTTGTTCACACTGATGCTGGGGTGTCTCAGCCAAGACACATCAGATGTTATCCCTCTCACGAGATGGAGTACCAGGAGCGCTCTACATGCCTTGCCAGTGTGGACAGGGAGTAAGGTAGAGCACTCTGGGAGGCTTTATTGTGGTATAACTTGCAAGTGTAGCCAAGGCCATAGGATAGTGCAGACTTTGGCTGCAGATCAGAGGGTCCCTGAGCTGGAACCCAGAATAGAAAGTAAGCCTGACCTGACAGACAACAGGACCCTACCAACCATTGGGGAAGTTTCGCAAACCAGAAGAAAGCGGACTGCCTGGGAATGTTTGCCCCGAAAGACTTCGAGTGCCTGGGAAGGGAAGGACCATAGCGAGCTGGCTGGAGGGACAAGTAACAAAGAGAAAGCTTGAGCGAGAAGGGTCTTGGTGAGAGTGACCACCAAAGGAGGGTGTAGCACCTGGAAGGAACTAATTCCCAGAGCAGCCAGGAAATGGCACCCATAGCAGTGAGTGGATCCATGATGACCACATAAAGCTTTTTATACAGTAAGTGATATGGATCATCTCTTAGAATAAAGCGGTTTTAAAAATAAAACTACATTTTATATGAGGATTTTACTGTAACTGATTAAACTGAAGCAGCAGTCAGGCACTTTTTGAGCATAAACATCAAAACCAGAGTCAAGTGACGGTTCCAATAGTGCCCATACACACACCTGGCTTGCCCTTTTCAGCCCTTCCTAGTTCTACCAGATGCCAAGCCCCAGCTGTCTCCAACAGCCTTTTATCAGGACACACACATCTTGCAGTGAAATCTGTAAAAGACTTTCAGAAAACTCATGCAATTTTAACTACCGGGAACACTAGAAAAAAACATGGAGCACATTGCATGCAATAGCAGCAGCCACTTGTAGCAATGATCAAATAGAAAGTGATATTAATTCAAAGCATTTCTGGGCCAATGGGAAGTTGAAAGATAGTCAAGGGCTGTTGAAAACTTTCCAGAAATGTTAGTATAGTTAATGGGGAATTATTTTGAGCATCTGACCTTGTATTTTATTTTCTCTCTCTCACACACACACTGATTGGCTGCTACCCACAGAACTCACGAGAAGGTGTTTCTCATGAGCCTACAATCTCTTATGAACACTTTAGTCTTTACCATCAGAGTTTACTGCAGCCCCCAGGATATGGGTCTGATTTCCCTGTTCTGCATAGTGACCTCCAGGAAAGGACCAAAAGAACAGACATTTTGGCAACATTCAGCTTGCAGTGAGAGAGAATCCTACGGAATCAGTAACTTTTCCTCTCCACTCCCAACACCTGATTAACATTCATTGTTGCAAGCCACTTGAGAAGGTAAGGAATGGAATAGTGTCCTAGTTGAGACTTTCTAAATCTTACCTAAACAGTTCCACTTCATTATCCCCAAAGGGTCTGTGATCATTTGGTCCAAACATACTGAGATAGGCAGCTTTCATGTAAATATAGGTAACCTACAGGGAAGAGCAAATGCTGTCAATGTCATCTGTACAGTAAATTGTATTCACAGCAGCATTGATTTAAATGCCAAAATGATGGTACTGTTAAGGAGGGAAACCTCTGTTGCTTTTCCTTGTAAACTCAGGTAATATTACAAAACACTTAAGAGGAAGTCAGTTTTCCAACTGAGATATGTGCATAAGACCCAGTATTTTCAAAAGAGAGTACAGAAGAGTACATGTTATGGTATCTTTTACTGGTTTTGGTTTGCAGTGCTTGTACCAGTTTTTATTTCCATTCTATGAATAGTTCTGTGTGTGCCACAGAAAAAGAAGCTTCCCTGTTAAAGATAACTAATGAGTGATTAATCACATAACAGCTCCTGGGTAATACACAGTCAAGAGTGCAGGGTGCTGGAGGATATTATAGTGAATGCCAAGGGAAGGTAGGAGTATAATAATTAATTAGTTCCTGAGTGCTGCTGTCGTGGCCATCATAGCAGGGGACAGCAATTACCACAGGATGTGGAATTTACACTTGAATGGGGTTTTCAACGCTGGAATAGCTGCCCATAATGCACTGTTCCCACTGTAGCTCCAAGTGCCACAAATGTGGCCATGCCAGTGCGTTTGCAGCTGTCAGTGTGGACAGACTGCGGCGCTTTCCCTACTGCGCTCTCCGAAGGCTGGTTTAACTCAAAGTGCTCTACATCTGCAAGTGTAGCCAAGCTCTAAGCTTTGCTCTTTCTTTCATTAACTGTTGGTTTTCTGGTCACATTAGCTTACCTTTGACCAATTGTTTTCTTTGCTTAGCAGATCAGCGTAGAAATAGGCCATGTTCCACTGGCGCTTGTAGGTGAAGCACCACATTAGCTCCCAGTAACACATGTGATGAAACTGCTTCCAGTGCTGCTGAGCTTCACAGCATTCCTCAAACCTACTAACTGCCTGAACAAAGGAGAGTCCAGACAGAACCATAATCAGTGTGAGAGGAAAACAGCTTCTGTCGAATACACACGCCGGATGTGTCCATCTGGGAAACAGCCCTGGGACCCAGTGCTGCTCCTGGGTGGAGAGTGCCTCAATTCTAAGTTAATGGGAGCGGAGAGTGCTCAGCATTCCTAGGATCAGGCCCACTGACTTCAACACAGCAGGATCAGACCCTTGACTTCATCCTCTCATCCTGTATTATCAAGTTTACCACCTACAGTCCTCCTTATCCCTTAAGTTTATGACCTAATGCCGAGTGTAGGTGAACAACAGAGCAGCAAGGGGAGTGTTTGTTGCAAGGGAAGATTAGGAAATTGAAGTCAGAGGGGCAGACCCTCATCTGGTGCATATATCAAAGCTCCACTGACATCAGTGGAGCAGTGGCAATGTATACCAACTAAGGATCTGACCCAGAGCACTTGGGACATGTAAAAAACAGCAAGAGAAGAGACAATAGTACAAGTCAGTTTGGAAGGAGAGAAGTCCAAGAACAGGCAAAGGAAAATAACTGCAGAGCGCTAAAGGCACAGCAGGCTTCAAGATGGGTTGACAAAAGGCATTAATATTGGAGAACTGTGTTACTATCCTCAAACTGGAGTAAGAGCAGCACAAGGCAGCATAAACCATTCATCACACACACACACACATACTTGCTTAATGGTCCGGTCTTTCAGAGCTACTGCCTCAAAGTGGTCACATAGTTTGATACCAGCTCTGCAACTAGCACTCAGCTGTAGCTGGTGGAATTTCTGCTGAGTTTAACTGAATGAGGAATTGCATTGTTCAGGATACATATAATCAGCTACTGTTTGACTGGAGTGCTCCATTCTGGGCCAATACTTCTGGCCCCCTTTTCAGGACAGCAAACAGGAGGGTTCTTGACTGCACATCAGCATGGAGGCCAAGCAACACTTCAAAGGGCTGTTGCAAAAACATTATTTCAAAGGGGTTTTGCTTGAAGTTGGGCATTTCATAGAATCATAGAATATCAGGGTTGGAAGGGACCTCAGGAGGTCATCTAGTTCAACCCCCTGCTCAAAGCAGGACCAATCTCCAACTGAATCATCCCAGCCAGCTGAGGTCAAGGCCAAGGCCAAGCTAGACCTTTCAAACAAAATGATTAAATTCTGATCCAATCATTCAATCAAGTAATTAAAACAAATCACAGATGGCTATTTTATGTTGTTCAACTCAATTAACTGAAAGCAATGGGTCAAGCCATTCAAATCATCAGAATAAAATCCCTGTTTTGTTTTCATGCCCTATAAATTTACAGGTGGATCCCAGACACAAAGTTCAGCATTGGAGGTGGACTTGCCCAAAGTTTAGCCTAATTGGCTTTGGGGTGTCTACACATGGTTAGAAGCCCAACCTAGGCTGCTATATTTTAAAATCTTGGCCCGGCTTTATGACTAATAGGGCAACGCTGTTCTTGAAGGTTCTTTTCCAAGGGGAAAAGGATTACTTACTGTATCAATATTGCCTTTGATTGTTTCTATCCTGCCCGCAAAAAACAGGAATATGGCTCCCTGTAATAAACAAAAGCAACCGTGAACCATTTTCATGCAGCTGATACATTCTAGCTACAAACACTAAACTAAATTAGGATTCACCTTACTTTTGGATAGCGAGCCAAGTAAGGCTTGAGTAGCCTTTCTGCCTCTTCAACGTTTCCTTTCCCTGTCCCTACATGAGTTGAGTAAAACAATGCAAATGATGAAAAGAAATAGGAAACGATAGCCTTAATCATCACAGTAGCATTTAGGTCCAAACGTAGGCCCTCATCCTGCATCACTTCAGACAGATCAGAAAAGGGCACCAAGAAGTTGTGCTTACACAGAGGCACCATCAAGGCAAACTGGTTCTGTGCTGGCAGAAATCTCCATGCGACATTGCTCCCTCCCTCCCCATTGCCTGGGACCCTCAATTCTGTGCAAGACAGAAAAAGGGAACGAAAGTGGAAGTGGGCAGGTTCTGATCCTGACTGCCCATTGCTTGGTTTCTGAATGGCCAGAGGGCATCTCCCATTTCCTAATACCATGGCAACATTTTAAAGCATAGAACCATAAAGACTGGCATTGGAATAGGCCAGGTTTTTACTGGGCCACACTGCATGGCTTTTGCAGTTGCAAGGGCTATGAGACCAGAGTTGAGGTATCCAATGACACATTTTTCTGGTACATTTAGCAATTATTCTAAAAGCTGGTAGTATATTTGCCGAGGCATGCTCAATAGGACTTTCCAAAAAGTACTTTAGGAGTTGGCCATGAGTGAATGTAGCATTTTAATGGGAAATACGTCACCCCAAGATGACACGGGTGACAAATTAACATGAAAACAAGATTTAGCAAATCTTTTTACAAAGACTTAAAAAAAACAACCCCCCACACTTCTAAAACAACTCACTTGACCACAGGAAGTGTAACTTGTTCTTGTGACTTTTTCTTATGGCAATACCCTAATTATCCCCTCAGTTCCCCCTCCCAAATGTCCTACACAAGCTTCCGTCTTGAAGAACAAAGCCCTTTCCACAGTGATGAGAGTTATTGCAATAGTTAAACACCACAAATTATCCAACTCTGTCCAGTCCAGGTTTGAATGAACAATTCACTAACAGGTTTGTAATTTAACCACTTCTTCCTCTTGTTTCCCTGCAATAACTGATGAAATGCAAGGACTATGACAGGCTTACTGTGAATAATCCTACCTAACACGAAGGTCATGAAGGTATGATAGCACAGCAGCAGCATGGTACACAGCACCGACCTAAAGCTGCACATCAATGCTCCCTCTTGAAGCTGCAACAGACCATACTCCTGTGCAAAAGGAAGGAAGACAAAGTGTTGTAAAGCATTTAGAGTGCTCTTTTGCTTTTAACGTCAGTAGTATCATCTGTGGCTATACTGGTAGCTCAAACACATGGACTGCACTGTATATCTACAACAGTGACACAAATTGTTTGTGTAGTTATTATAGGAGAACACACAGTAATGCAAGTTACCATAGTTTCCAATGGAGTTACCATTTGACTTCTGCAAAATATCATGTGGCAAAGCAGTGACTCTGGGATAACGGCACAATTATCAGGAGAGAGTGCAATAGTGCTTACGAGTTAGCAGTGTCATCCAACAGAGCTAACTAACGTCATTTCTGAAAAATAAAATACACAGAATCTTCCAGTACCTATGTAACTGACATGTTACCACCATTCAGCGTATCTAGGCACATCACATAGAGGTGACATGAATTGTTACTCTCAATGTAACATATATGATTTAGCCAAGCACAAGTTATTGGACTCAATATAGGTGAATGGGGTGAAATTTCATGACCTATGATATGCAGGCGGTCAGACTAGATGATCTAATGGCCCCTTTGGGCCTTAAACTCTATGAATGTATTAACACAGCATAATACACATTAATGCTTTAGAATGGAGGACAGGAACACTGGCATACTGGAGACTAAGTCCTCACAGTGACTTGCTACTTGACCTTCATTTCGCCTCCCGGTGCCCCAGGTTTGTTCATCTGTACTATGTGTTTAACACTGTTCGGTTCAGGTTTTTATACAATGCCCATTGTCATTATGGTATCTGAGCCCCGTGCTGCATCGATATCTCAGAGACATTGAGGGACATTCTTACTTAATGATAATAAAGTATGCAGAGATGGTAGGGGAGAGAGAAAAGTATTTTAAAATTACTATTGCAGCACTTGCCTACAATAGCAATATCAGGAAATGACAGACCCAGGAGTGTTGCAAAAAAATTTCTTCCAAATTAACTCTTGCGTTATTCTTGCAAACCACTTCTTTCCTGTTTAAGATCCAATGTAAAAACCAACAAAGGGTTCACGAAGAATGTTTATCTAGTGGACCTAGGTTGTTTATAGAAAGGCACTGTGTACCTCCAAGGGGTCTTCAGTACCAAAAGCACAAGTTGCTACCGCTTGAGCTGAAGAAGTAACTCCATAAATTGTCAGTAAAAAGCTGGTCTATTCTCACTGAGTTGGGTCAGCCACTAAGGGAGACCAGATCATACTCACTAAGAGAGCATGTTTTTACTGATGTTGTGTGCACTTCCACTATACCCTGCAGGAGAAGCAGCACCTCACAACTGTGACCAGACTGACAGCCACCAGTCCAGAAACAGTGAGAATGTGTTCCCAAACAAAATTCATCTAGGGGAATGTTACAGTCCAGGTGCAATAAACGCAGCTGTCCAGGCAATAGATTGTTTTTAAATATAGATCTGTTTAATCGTATTCCCCAAATAGCTAAACAACACATTAAACACAGGACAACATGGCAAATGTTATGTCCCTATGTTACGTGGGGCATACAACATTCAATACCCTATTGATTCCCTACCAAGTCAGCAAAATAAAAGAGAACTAATATCCAAGTAGTTAAATTCTCGCTGCTAGCTATCTGAATGCTGTTCAAGATTCCTCAGATGCACAGAGACCATGCAATGTGGGGAGGACAAGGGCAGCATTCAGAAACCTCAGAACGGCTTATTCCTATTTCAACAGGGAGTTTAACTAAACTACATCTGCTTCCCTGAAGTGAAACTATTTGAACAACAGAGAGAGAGAGCTCTGTGTAGCTCGAAAACTTGTCCCTTCCACCAACAGAAACTGATCCAATAAAAGATATTATCTTACCTATCTTGTGTGTGTCAGATCCTGGGACCAACATGGCTACAAAAAAGCTTCAAACAACTTTTTAATCACATTTTTTTAATTAAGGGTCTTTACAAAGAAAGCAAAACACAGAGTTGCCTTTCTTGTCTTATGACTTGGCCATGTCACCACAAGCTTATCAAACAGGATGGATATTACCATTGGCTTATCTACATAATTGATTAATTAAATTGGGCACAAAGCAGACAGAGCACTTGAATGTGTTATGCAAGATCACTTTGGCATTAACTTTGGCTTAGTGTTTTCAGAAGAGTGGAAAATGCCAAATAAGAGGATTTCGGGGGGTGTGTGTGTGTGATTCAATTACAAATTAAGACATACGTCAAAACTGATACTCAGCACAACTGATTTGGCACAAATATCCTCCCATTTCCAAGTTGACCCCATCAGTCTAATTTCCTGCCTTCTATGTCAATAATTCTGTCTTTTGACCCATTGCCAAACTGCATTTAAGACACAAAAGATTAACTTAAAACTTTATAAGACCAAGAGCTGCTCTAA
Source organism: Dermatemys mawii (assembly GCA_007922305.1). Taxonomy (NCBI): domain Eukaryota; kingdom Metazoa; phylum Chordata; order Testudines; family Dermatemydidae; genus Dermatemys; species Dermatemys mawii. The sequence goes on along the minus strand of ML677352.1, from coordinate 40,576,913 downwards.
GTTAGCCCAGCTGCCAATTGCCCTGAAGAGTGGTCCAGAAGCCAGGATGTAAAGGAGTCCCAGGCATACCCTCATATATAAAAACCCAACTGGAGGGAGCAGGGTGCAGGACATACTGGTTGAACTGCACCACCTGAGGATCCTACTACAAAGGGGAATTCTCTCTAGGAGCCGGATCCCCTGGCTTCAGGGCATCTTTGCATCAGATGTGCGGAGTGACAGAAAGGTGCTCTGATGCAGCTTTGGGTATGAATGTCTATACATGCAGTATTAATAACCTCCAGTAAACAAACAGCCCTCCACACTAAGAGGGAAACACTATCCCCGGAGTGTCCCAGTGCATTATGCATCTGATTTATGCTCTCAGATAGGACTGTAATTTTCTGAACACACAGGCCACATCTTCTTGTGTGTCTTGCACAGCATCAAGCATTCAGACAGAATTTAACAAATAATATCATCATCATCATCATCGAATCATAGAATATCAGTGTTGGAAGGGACGTCAGGAGGTCATCAAGTCCAACCCCCTGCTCAAAGCAGGACCAATTACCAACTAAATCATCCCAGCCAGGGCTTTGTCAAGCCCGACCTTAAAAACCTCTTATGGTCAAAACATAGCAGGACTCAAAATTCCTTCCCTCTTGACTGTGACACCTTGATTTACACATACCTGTTCCCTCTCCCTTCCTACCATCTCCTGTCCTCCTTTCTGTTTCTCTCACCTTGAAATGTCATGTCTGTACTCCAAGGGGCAGCTTCCTGTTGCTAAGCTTTGGAAACCTGCCATGTGAAATGTGATTGCAAATGCAAGTTGCAATACTTCTCTCAGATCTGGGCTTATGGCTCACAATCTTAAACCCAGCAAGATCTTTTTAGTGTTCCTGTCAAGGTGAACCCTGCATGAACTTTGGTCAGTGGAATGTTTCAATACTCCCCTTTTCACATACATGATGACTGTTCACCAAGTATCTTTACAAAAGCATGCTGATCATAGAATTGTAGGACTGGAAGGGATCTCGAGAGGTCATCTTGTCCAGTCCCCTGTGCTCATGGCAGGACTAAGTACTATCTAGCCAGCGGTTCTCAAACTTTAGCAACCCAAGGTCCCCCATTTTGAAATAAAATATTTCACAGACCCCCAGACCACCTGCTCAGCCTCACCCCCACGCCACCCCTTCCCATCCCCACTCTACCCCTGCCCTTCCTCTTCTCCACCTCTTTCCGTCCCCCTGTCCCCAGGATGTTCCATCCCCACTCCTCCTCCTCCTTCCCAGGGCCTCCTGCACACCAGCGAACAGCTGTTCCATGGCATGCAGGAGGCGTGGGGGGGAGAGGAGTTCATGAGCGGCCCCAGACATAATTCTGCCCCCTCCTGTGAGCATGCCCCATCCTCTCTCCTCCTCCTTCCCCTTCCTCCCAGCAGAAATTAACCATATCCGGCACTGGGACAAAAGACCTCCAGGAAAATACCTTTGATCCATTCCTGCAGATCCACTCAAGACCCTCTGAGTATGACTGATAAGTCCGCCACTACCAAACCTCCTTCCCCAACCCCAGACTTATCTAAATTCTCCTATGTACATGCCAGGTCAGTTATTCTTGGGCATCTACTTAGGAGAATTTAGATAAGTCTTTGAAGTCCATAGCTGTCATTAAAGGCATAGAGAAAAGAATGGATACATAATCAGATGCGCTCTCTTTTAAGATGGGTTCCATGCAGGAACAGAATCAGAGATGTCAGGGTGCTGTGATTACAGTATCTATTAAATTAGATAATTTAATAAGGAGGTTGAGAATTTAACTCAATATCAGCTACAAATAGCACTTCTAAGCACTATTGCAATCCAATAAATAGATAGTAATAATCTCAGTATTATATTTTAAACTGCTGCTTCTTATCTTTCTTGTATTTTCCAATCATCATGTCACTGTCCTCAATTTTAAAATATTCACAAAGTTTGTTTGTTTGTTTTTTAAAAAGACCAAGAAAAAAAATCCTTGAGCAGCAGGATCGTCATCTCCAGTGATGAAAACCCTCCAAAACTCACATTTCAAAGAATGTTAGAACGGTGGAGTGGGGAATCAGATTCCGGCTGTAATGTCTCAGCTACATTCATTACCATCTTATCAAATGAGTGCTATTTACCTTGCTTCCAGAAAACCCAATAAACTCCAGTAATCGTAGAATCCGTGTTGGGAACATGGACAATGTCTGTGGAAAGAAACAAATAAGCTGAGTAGTAACTGGAATCGGTATTCTCCTCTCTCAGGGTGTCTGATATGACCTTTCCAATCCCCAAAGGCAATCAATAAAATCATTAAAAGCCTAATTAGCTCCCCCACCCAAGTCTTCTGGTGTAGATGTACATGCCTTTCAGCTATTTGTTGTACCTCACCTATCCTCAAGGAGTAAATAAATATATCAGCCTCAGTATCACAGTAAATATGTAAACTCCTATTTCCTAGGTAAAACTAACAGCAGCTCTGGATAACACTGGTTGCTGCATTTTGCAGCATTTTAATTATTATTTTGCTGGGAACCACAGAAATTAAATGTTTGCCAAATCCATCAAGCAGGATACTCGCTACCTGTTACATGGATCAGTTTTTGGAGTCCACTCTACTGTTCCAAGCAACAGGTCCTTGTGTCAGAACAAACCATGAACCTGATCGTACAGACACTTACGACTGGGCCTACTTCTTATTACTCTAAATAATCTCATTGAACTCAGGATTAGGCCACCAATTTGTAAAACAGGAAAACTGAAACTACCTCGATAGTAAAGTATACAAAAGGAACGCAGATGTGACATGGATTCAGTTCTTGTTATGTAACTGCCTTTATGGTAAATACTAACTCCTACAACTAAACCATGAAATGTTTACAGTAGCATTTGAACCAGGCAGAGTGTAAAACCAGGAGATTTTCAAATATTTACATAATGTTGCTTTAGCAATTGAAAAGCACGTTTAAAACGGTCAGTGCTAAAAAAACCCCAAATGGTCCCCTTTTAAAAAAAGAGACAAACTATGCTTCTGGGGGAAAAAGTGACAAAGAACATCTGAGCTGCATTTATAGGGTATATCAAATAAATTGGGATCCCAGTATTATGACAGCCAGTAAGTCAGAATTAATAGCAATAACTACCATTTTAGTTTGCATTCTTTCTTATTATTATTTTAATAGGAGTCACCTTTATGCATTATGGGACGGAGAGACACTAAAAGAACATACTAAAGGGGATGCTGCAGAAATACTCAGCTATGCTTTTTTAAGAAGTATGAGAAAAATTACGCATAATCAGATTGCATCTGCTATGACTCCATTTCTAACTGTTGATAGTCACAGTTTACATAAAGCTTCTCTGAGTATGGGGCTGAACACACACAGACTCAAAATCAGACCTGCGCAGAAACTATCTGGTACTCTTGCTTCTGGCCAGTTTAGAAATAATCTTCTCATCCAAAAGCATCTTTGCAGACACACACATTGCTATTTATTCCTGTCCTTAGCTTGTTTCTCCATTAAGTGCCACCTGGTCATGTTGCTGAATATGATGTACTGCCATCTAGCCAGTGGCCAGCCTCTAGGTCTGACTGACCTTGGCTGCTTTTGCATTATTTTCCTTGGCATCCTTATCACCTGTTTGCTTTCTGCAGTGTCCCCACCATTGTAATCTTTTAAATTATAGCTAATCCCCTTGGGGCTGGGCTACTCTACAGTGTGTGTGTATGTGTGGGTGCATGTCGGGTGTCAACCTAAGATATGCAATTTCAGCTATGCAAATAGCGTCGCTGAAGTCGCAGTATCTTAGGTCAACTTACCTAGCTGTCCCCACGGCGGTGAGTCAACCGCGGCCACTCCCCCGCTGACTCCACTTACTCTTCCTGCCAAGGTAGAGTACAGGCGTTGATCACCAATACATCGAGTGCTACCTGCTGATCCGGCGGGTAGTGTAGCCATTCCCTTGATCTCAGATCCTTCTCTCCTTCTCATTTCATTGGTCTTAAAATCACTTCCCTTTAAATCTGCCTCTTTTCAAAGAACTCTCTCGACTGTCTTCTGCCTTCTGATGTCTGTTACCCCAGTCCAGAAGTGATGCACCAAATATTATGGAAGAACATGCTATGAATTAACTGAATCTAGCAGAGAAGAAATTCTGACTTCAACCCTGGGCAGACAGGGCTCACTTAGCCTCTTTAGGCAAATCTGTCTAGGAGAAGGAACACTCTGATGTCAAATCTGAGCAGTGGACTAGGGTGAAAGTGCTGATACTTCTTCCTACCATGTCTGCAGGCTATGGCATTCCCAGGAGCTGGATAGGGTGGATTGGCCTAACAAGCCATTATATCCAAATCTTACTTGTTGCCGCTTAAAAATACCACCAGTAAAAGCATCCTCTCTCACACAGCATACTGGTACTTTCACTTCTCATGTGGGATGAAAGCAAGATGTAGAAAAGTGCACAAAAATAATTAAACACCTGCATACCAACCCCCCTCACTGCCCACCTCTGCCCATCCAAAAAAGTCAATTTAAGCTTATGAACTTTGAAAATTATTCAGATCAGGTTCTAGTTGGTTGTTATTTTAGTCAAACTGATTTGCCACCCCTGGCTGAGAGAAGTGGCAGTGACTGGAGATGGTGTCTTTTGCCTGGAGGACTCCATATCAAAGGTAGTGTACTTCAGTTCAATTACAGAGGGGTCCCAGACACATCTTCTGAAGGTTTCAGTATTGTAAACATGCAGGGAGCTCTCAGGCAAAGACTGAGCTGTGATTAGCTCCTTCCACAGTCGAACAACAGATCACAGCTTAGGCTACTCAAATGGCCCAGCATAGCACCGTTGTTAGGACAAAGTAGCAACATAGGCCCAAACCCTACAATGAACGTTGGACGGACGGATGCTTGCACTCATGCAGAGACTCTTTGAAGTCAGCAGAACTCCATGCAAATGCAGAGGTGTGTTTGCGCACCATGAACTGTAGGATCATGGCCATAGCAGTTCCTCTGTCTCTCTCTTTTATGTGTAGCATGTTCACCCTGGATGTTTCTTAATCACGTTAATATCTGCAGATGCTGTAAACCAGCAGAGGGCCAGACCCAGCAAATACTTGCACATTTCTAACTTCAAACGTGGGCTGTTCCATTAAACTCACTAGAACGCAGGGGTTTAAGTTAAGTGCGTCTGTAAAAGTGTTTACAGCGGTGGGGCCTTAGTGAAGACTTTTTACACCTACCAGGTTGAAAGCTCCAACTCCAAACTTTACGCCTCCTTCAAAATGGAGATAGTTCTTTCCTTTAACATAGTTTGGAGACTGTATAAGACTGTCCAGTTCCCTAACAATACAGAATATCACATTACAGCATATATGGATAACTGGGTAAATATTTAACCCAATTCAGTAAGAAAACTGACCAGCCATTTTGAAATATAACAATTATAGTCATAACTTTGAAGTCTCATCTAATCTAGATAGATGAAAGTACCCAGAAGCTATTATTATCCATGGGATAGTGGTAAAAGTTCTCATTTCTCTTTCCTATTCATTAGTACAGTAGAGAACAGCTTCTTTCCACATGTGCAATACTATACTTTAACAAACCAGACATCTAAACAAGCATGGCATGACTGAACATGCAAAGGGCAAATTCTTTACCATGAAACAACAGGAAATATCCTGGGATTTGTGTGTACATGACCTAAGGAGAACATCTCTTGTATTTGCAAAAATGGAGATGGCAGCTTGGTAGACTTACATGGAATGATGGACCTATGAACTTATACTCTGCTGTTACAAGTGCTTTAAAAAGGAGAATTCCATGGACCTTTAATCTATCTAGGGGAGCTGTCTGCACTGTTGTGTGGCAGGATGTTGTAGCATGTTACAGAGGACACCGAGCTCTATAAGTGACTTTGCTTTTGTTCTTATTTTCTGTGATTTCCCTCCCCCCATAATTAAAAGAAAGTTATTCAGGCAGAAAACATAAGGCAGCATGTGCACATAGTACAGAGAAAACAAGTTGTCTGACAAGTTGAAAGCTACTAACAATGGTTTTGTTTGATTGGTTTTAGGACTGAGGGAGGAAATTGGACAAACAGCATCTGCCTGTGGACGTGGCTCACTTGCTTGCCACCAATCAGTATTAAATCCATGTTCTCTAGGAGTGAACTGAGGGGAACCACGTATCTCAGTCTGCGTGGGTTGAAAATTGCTCATGTGCCTAGATTTTGAAGATCATTATTATAGCTTACACTATGTACCTAAGTAAATAAATAATAACAGTGCTAATTGTTTGAGACACTCCCTCCCACCAGTTTTTTTTACTGCAGAAGCACATCCGGTATGATGAAAATACAATAATTCAGACCTACTTACCTATATGTCTGATAGCTGTTCCTGACTTTGATGCCACCTTTGATAAAGCTAACCATGTTCTCATCCTGGTGGAAGGGTAACACATTAGCACTAGGCAATTTAAACTGCATTTGCTTTCTGGAAATTAATATATGGAAGTAAAACAATTTAAGATGAATCAGGCAGGATGAGTTTTTACAGAGCAGTAAATGGCTAAAACACAGATTTCTTTTCTACTGTTTGTTTTTACTGTCTTTTAAAATATCAGATTTTTATTTTCATGCTTTCTGTGATTAGTTGCTTTAACTCTGAGCCGTGGATATAATGACTACAGGAATAAAGCCGTATTGTTCCTTGTTGCTGTTAGGAAAAAGTGGCACTTATAGTACAGACAGCTCTGGCAGTTTTAAAATAATTAAAAGTGCTTTGAACCATTTGTCCTTCAGCACGGTTAAGATTCAGACATTCCCTGGCTCAGCACCCATTACAAACAGCTGGCTGCCGGCACCAGATCCTGCCAGATGCAATCTGGTTTCATGAAAAACGTAAGGTATGTTGGATGTGTTCTCTTTTTGCTACTGAATGTTAATGTGTTAATGGTAAGTGTGTCGCACAGCCATAAAAATGTTAAGATATTGCATTACAAACCATAAGGAATATGGAATCTGCAAGATAGAATATGCAGGAGCCCCTGAGTTAAGAATTATGACTCAACAGATAAGAAACCGCTTGATAATTTTCTGTTAGTAGTTTCATTCCTCATTCATCACTAATGGGTACTGCTCCCCACTTGTGGGATATGGAGGCAAGCCAACGTTGCTGCAGGCTCCAGGACTAAGCCCTGCCCTTCAGCTCAGGCCAGCAAAAGAGTGCTTCAAAAAGCTGAAGAAACACTTCAGGAATCAAATCTTAGCATCAAGACAAAAGCTTGAAATAATATATAATTACATTTATGTTTAAATCTCCCGTTAGAGGAAAAAACCAATTTGTTACCAATTGTATTCCAGTCATTTACCAGATCACATGGGTGGTCTGAAAGAGGAGAGAAGCTGCTAACAAGAAGAAAATTAGCAGGCAAGAATTTTTTCATTCTGCTGCACAGCTTCTCTGCACATTCATCATTAATGGAAAGTAACGAGCAGTGAATCAAAGAAGTGTGTGAGGGGGGATAAGCAGAGTTGTAATTATTATAGTAGAATACTAGTCAGAAATTGAAATTCTCTCTCTTGCACCACTTTTAAACAAGAATTTTGTAATTTAAGGAGCCAATCCAATAGGGAACCTTCCTATCAAAGGATGTCTCTGCAGAGGAATGGAAACTTATTTGGCAAAACTTCCTCAGGTGAAGCTCATGCATTTCGGGGGATTCCTACTCGGTAAATAGTTTTCCTAGCATGCCAATTGCTGCAGGATTTTAATATCTTATCTGCTGCCACTCTCAGGTCTGAAGGCACTGAATTTTGGAGGGAATGAGAGGAACTCTGTGTGTGTCCTCAGTATACTTGAGATATATCATTTATGTCACAACCTTCCAAAGGACTGGAATAAAAAGGTGGGAGAGCTATTTCCCGGGAACTGTGATAAGAAGAATTTACATTGAACTGAAAAGTTTCTGGAGCTAGAGCATTTTTTTCATGACAATAGCAGTGTGACTCTTGTATTGATAGCGGAACTAATTCCAAAACCTCTCTTGCAGAGGCAATGGCAACTGGAAATGCCAGACACAGGCTTGTCTAATCTATCGTCCTGATGAATCTTGACATCTGTTGCTCAGGTGGGGAGTCTGATGTGCCTTTTTAAAGAATGTTGCTAGACCTGGTTCCCACTTTTCTACACGCCTTGAGTGTGTAGGACTCCAATCAACCATTCTGGAAAAACTCTAGTGTAGCTGATATCAACAGAATTTTGGTATAGTTCTCTTGTTTGGCTCATCACCAGCGAGGCACTCCACCTTGCAAGGCTTGCTTGAGCATGTTGGTTGTATCTACCTGCCTGCAAATGGACTTTCAAAGGTGATCTGAGAAGGACATCTAATTTTGCACTGTACCCGGTAAATCGTTCCTTAAAGTCCTTAAAGGAATATCTGGAGGGTGCATTTTGAAAAATCTCATTCAGAGATGAAGCCAGTACTTGGTATCAGCAATCCTACCTGTAGGAGAAAATTGGCTAGAGATGACCACTGCCAGGAAATGAATGATACAACGATGTTTTGGATCTTTGCAAATCTTTACCATGGTAGGAAAATTATGGCTAGAGCCAAGTAGTTTTGACCCATGGGTGAGGAATTCTCTGCATCGGGTTCAAAAAGTTCTCAGTTTCTGAATCACCGATGGGTGTGTATCCTTTCCAGTAGCTGGCATACTATGAACTGGTCCATTTCTCTCAACAGGGTACCAATTGGCATGTTATCCATGAATGGGTATGGAGCCTTCCACAGGAGAGTAGAGATTTCAGGAGGCAGTCAAGGCCCTACAGGTCTCTCCAACTCAAAGCTCATGTTCTGGCAGCACAAGGGTCAGTGGGGTATACCAAGCCCATTGAGACTCCTGAGAAACTGCCTAAAACAACTCACACACTTGGCTCTGTGGGGGTTTACTGCTGCAGTGAAGGGCAGAGGGAACTCACTTCAGAGGTACTGCACCAGAGAAATCAGAAGGTGAGAGCGTCTATACTCCATCTTCACCTCAGGAGAAGGAGAGAGGAACTAGATGCTGAAATGAAGCCACTACTGCACAAAAATAAATAGAAATTAAAGTTAGAAAACAAAATGGCTAGAAGAAACTGAACTGCCAACTTGGTCTGCTGCTGGGGGCAGAAAATCTGGTAGCCTTCACTGAAGGGTAAGATTTAGTCCCTGAGCCTCCATCAACAACCCTGAAAAATCTGCAGACTTCACACCGAGGGGCATTATCCATTAGTGATGGATGAGAGAAAAGCTGTGCAGTATAAATGGAAGTGTCACTCCTGGTATGATAATATGTCCGCAGAGAGTTTAATCCAAATCATGGTGCAGCAAATGCTTACAGAACAATGTGACCCTGTTTACTTTATTCCATAAACCAAATGTTTATTTCCATCATTCAACTGGAAGGCTCCACAGGGCATCATACATACTAGTTTAAAGGCTGCTTTCTGTTTCGTGGTTGGGGGAAGGTTTCAGAAACAGGACTTTTACTTCAGTTTCAGCCCAGAAATTCAGAAAAGTCACATTTGCTAAAAATGAAAAGAACCTACGCTAGAAGAGATGCTTGAATATCAACCTCCTAGAGAAACCCTGAGACTGATTTAAGAAAGCAGTTGCTGAGTAGCACCCATGTTCTATGTATTTCACCCAAATTCAATAGATAAAATATTCTATCATAGAAAGGACCAAATGCTATGAACTAAAAGCCGTTGAACTGTCAATACAGTAAAAGCTGTGTTATCCAGCACATTACCAACGGGAAAGCTCTAATGCAGGGGTGGGCAAACGTTTTGGCCCGAAGGCCACATCGGGGTTGCAAAACTGTACAGAGAGCCAGGTAAGGAAAGCTGTGCCTCCCCAAACAGCCTGGCCCCACCCACTATCCGACCCCTTCCCATTTCCCACCCTGACTACCCTCCTCAGAACTCCTGACCCATTAAATCTCCCTGCTCTTTGTCCCCTGAGCATCCCCTCCAAAGACACCCCCCCCCGCCCCAACCACCCCCGCAGGACCCTCCCATCCAACTCCCCCTGTTCCCTGACTGCGCCGACCCTTATCCACACCCCCATCCCATGACAAACCCCCAGGACTCTCTGCCCCATATCCAACCCCCGGGCCCCCCTCACCATACTGCTCAGAGCAGCATGTCTGGCAGCCGCATGGCCCAACAGAGCTAGACCTGATGCCCCACAAGAACTCGCAGCCCCACCCCCTTACCATGCCATTCTGAGTGTCAGGAGCACGCAGCCCCACTGGAGCCAGCCACGTCACTGCAGCGCTGCTCAGGAGCAGTGGGTCAGAGTGCTGCCCGTGCAGCAGCATAGCTGCAGGGGAGGGGGATAGTCGGGGAGGGGCCAGGGGTAGCCTCCCCAGCCAGGAGCTCAGGGGCCGTGGGCCGTAGTTTGCCCACCCCAGATATCTATTCTGATATCTCCCAATAGAAAAATTCATAGGGTTGCCAGGTATCCAGTTTCGACCAACACCTGGTCGAAAAGGGACCCTGATGGCTCTGATCCACACCGCACACTAGATCATTAAAAGTCCATCGGCGTGGGGCCGGCAGGCTCCCTACCTGGCTCTGCATGTCTCTCCGGAAGAGACATGTCTCTGCTGCTCCTAGGTGGAGGAATAACCACGAGGGCTCCATATGCTGCCCCTGCCCTGAGTGCTGGCTCCACAGCTCTCATTGTCAGGGAACCATGGCCAATGAGAGCTGCGGGGGTGGTGCCTATGAGTGGAAGCAGCACACAGTCTCACCTGGCCACATCTCCACCTAGGAGCAGCACGGACATGTTGCTGCTTGCAGGGAGCCACCCAAGGTGGCACCCCGAAATCCATCCCATGTCCCAACTCCCTCGCCCACACCCAAACTTTCTCCCAGAGCCGTGCCCCAGCCCCCAGACCCAAGCCCTCTCCCCCACCCAAACTCCCTCCCTCTATTGGTAAGTATAACTCTTAGTTAACCAGAATTTTTGACTAACTGGCACCCCACTATCGCAGCAGGATAACAAAGCTTTTACTGGAGTTTGTACTTCTCGGGAAAAGGGCAAAGTGGCTTTGTACAGTTTTTTGGTAATCTTCATTAAGCATCTAAAGTAATCCCTTTAAAAACTCTAAGTAAGTATAAGAGGTAAAGCACCTTCATTTACTTTTTAAAACTAGGTCTTGCTTCCATGAAAAATTAAAAAGCTAAACCAGAAAATGAATGATGTCTAAGCAATGCTAAGCCTGAGCAACGCAGTACAGACATGTTGTAAGAAGAAGGAGCACATGAACAGGGCCTTCTTTATGCATAGAAGGTTATGCCCTTTCTCTTAAGTTTCTTAAGGACGCACGAATGCTTTAAAAAAGAAACATATCATTTAAGGCCAACAGAGTTGCCGTAAATGTCCCTTTTCTAAGATACTAAGAACACTATCAGCACTATGTAGTGCCTTTCAGCTGAAGATGTCAAATCAGTTTACAAAGCTAGTAAATTTGATTATCTCCTCTTCACAGATGGGGAGGCAGAGAGGGTAAGTGACTTGTCCACCACACTGTGGGAAGCAACTGAGTCAGGAAAATAAATTAAGAACTGCAACTCTCATTCACTTGCTTTAACCACAGACTGAAATTCAGCTGACAGCTGCTGATGTTATCTCATGGAGCAAGCCAAACTTTTATACTCTAAACAGAAGACACATGGAGAAAAAGAGAGCGAATGCTTTTTCTCCCGTAACACAAATCAGCACAGTCTAGTAACTGTGGAACGTCCAGGGGCAACAGCCCTTCCAGAACAACCTTATTAACTTGGTATGGCAACCTCCACCTTTTCATGTTCTCTGTATGTATATATATACATATATATATCTTCCTACTGTATGTTCCACTCTATGCATCTGATGAAGTGAGTTCTAGCCCGCAAAAGTTTATGCCCAAATAAATTGGTTAGTCTCTAAAGTGCCAGAAGTACTCCTCGTTCTTTTAACCTCATTAAAGTAGATTCATTACTTTGATTACTCATTGGATTTTGGGGGAAGCAGAGGAACAAACTTCCCTGCACGCTACTGCTCCACTGACCTTTGTTTCTCTTCCACGCTATCCCACCCCCATTCATACACTTGCCACAGTTACTGAAGTGACCTTCCACCCAGCCAAAGAATGCGAGGATAACTCCTTTCCAAGTACCTCAGCATCACTCCTAAGTCATGCAGAGGGGGTGCTGGAGAGAACTGCAAGGTGTTCCCTCCACACATACTGCAGCTGCCTCCACAGCACTCAGACCAAGAAGTAAGGTCCATGTCTTAGGCACCTAATTCCTATTTATTTCAAAGGAAGTTAGGTGCCTTAATACCCTGGAGGATGTGGGCCCAGAGACTTGGTACAGTAGACTGGACCAGGGTCACTTGCATGGATGTATGAAAATGTGCACTTTAATGTCCCACATAAAAATTTCCATCTCTATACAACTGATTTTTCAAAACCTCCTGTTCCCCTCCTGCTTTCATGAAACAGCCGTAACGGGTGTTACTGTACCTGCAGGAATGTGAGAGCCGCTCGCTGAAGCAAGCATTCAGCATAGCAAATTTCTGCATGAATTTCCTCTAGTGTGAAAGGGAGGAGAGGGAAAAGACACAATCAGACAACAGATTCATTAAAGTAGTAGTACTATATCCCCAAATAGGAAAACAGAATACAATAAATGCAAAGGGTGAGAAAACCTCAAAAAGAAAATCTGATCACAGAGTTTGTTTCTTCCAGGTTGTTGAATAAACCCCAAGTGAAAGGAACACAAAAGTGTTACCAAGTGGCTGCTCAATTGCTATATGAAACGAGTTGGGGGGTCTCAGCATAGATCTTGGCAGAGAGAGGTCTAGAAAGCAAAGGCTGTCACCAGAAATTGTAGCAGTCTCAGCAGAGAAATAAGGATGAAGACTCTACTCAACAAAGCAAGTATTTAATTTTAAGCATATAAATCATCCCATCTCTATCCACCAAAGCATTTAAACGCAAGTGCTATATTGCACAGAGATGGAATAAGTCACATACTGACGGTCCAGCACGTATTTAAGTGCTTTGCTGAACGAGGACCCAAATGGGTATGGAGACCAATCTATTGCCAACCTAGAAGAGTTACCTCCAAGCCAAGGACAGGCAAGATGGCATAAGTAAGCTTGCTTTGCCCCACCTGAATTCTAATCCTGGTTCTGACACTCCTGTACTGAATACGGAATATATTTGTATGATTTATGATCTATTTATGATTTTTTGATACTTAACTCATGATTTTTACATGTCGGGCTGGCAATCCTGTAATTACTTTCCACCTCCCACCCTTACGAGTTGATTCCTTTGATAGTCATGAGAACCAGTTCAGCAAATTATTAACAGGTTAAAATATTTTGCCAATGTCTGTCTACACTGACTGAAATACACACACACACACACACACACACACACACTTGCTTCCATGACCAAATACAATCGAAGTGACGGACAAGATCATGAGACAAAAATAATTTAATATTATTTCCCTCCTAGATGTTGGGCAATAGTGCTAAGCTGTTTTAATCACATGACCCTATCTCATTTAGTCCAACTGTGGGTCATGCCCTTGACAAGTGATTATAATGTACTGTGTATGAATGTATTCAGTTTTTATCATCAAGGAAATGACTGTTTTTAAATAAAGAAAGAGATCTAATAGAGCATTACATAACCATTTAAATTCAATTACACAGTTACATGGATTGAGTTGCACAGATGCAAACAAGGCTAGAATTTGTACATTGCTACCTGGATTGGAATTACACTGTGTAATGAAACTGATGTCAGAAAACCAGTGCCTAGTGGGATTAGCAAATTTCAGATTTTATACATTTTCACTAGATACATTCATAGGAGCAAACGGCCTCTCCTGGTCCCCAAAGAGCAAAAAACTCTGCTCATCACTAACCCACTCCAAGACTCATCCTGCACTGTGGACAAATGCATATAAGAAAAGATTGCCTTTGCAGCATGTCTGGAGGTTAACAGGCTCAAACAGACTAAGATTTGAGGGATCCCCGTGGAGATTCAGAGGGACGTGCTAGCAGAGCAATTAAATCAAGGCCGTTTCAGTCTGAGTCTCTCTCCTGATTCCCGCTTTGGCAATATCACACAGAGACAGAGGCAATTTCTCCCAAAGGTGGCACCCAACATCTTGAATTCCACCCAAAAGCCTTCAGGGATCCAGTGGTAAGTGTCTGAAAAGATCCCAGACAATACCTACCATCACCATTGAATCTGTAAAGTTAGCCCTGCATATTCCCACAGAAAAAAAATACCATTACATGAGCCAGATGGAACCTTACCTTCAGTGAAGTGTTCGAGATTTTGTCTATGCACAAGGTTGTTAAATGAATCAGCTACAGTCGATTTCTTCCTAAACCTAATGGGAAGGAAAAACAAGACTGGTCATTCTGAACAAGAAGGAGAATCATTGAGAAACTTTACCATTTAGCTGGCTTTCCATACTGCCACAAATACACCTCCACTTCAGCTTGCACCCACCCACTGTTATCTGACCTTTTATGTTGTAAATTGTACCAGAAATGTGGTGCCATGAAATAGACCATGTAGAAAATGCTGCTGTCTCCCAGAGCATTCTGAGCTCCTGGTGCTTCTAGTCTTCTTATTACGTGTATCCAGGTATTATTTTCACACTTATGTAACACACCTAAAAGCAAACTTGGATGACAAACTTGGATGACATCTCTTAACATAGGACAGATGCTGACTCTCATTGAAGATCTCCTTATTCTGTGACTAGTTCTATTGACTTCAATGGGACTACATATGGAGTAGATAGATCTGCTTTAGGGTACTATATTCTGCCCATCACAGTGTTATCTGAGAGCCTTCTACATAAAATGAATTAGGTACTTTTCTGTTGCCACAGGACTTCAAGGGGTCCATTCCTTAAGCATGGAAAGCTCTCCTTGGCATAGGGGCTTTGTGGTTGGTTGGTTGTGTGTAGCGAAAGGAGAGCTGTTGAGTGTTGTTCTGATTATGGTGGAATTACTATCAAACAGGAAGGTTTTGCAATGTTCTCTAAAAGTGATCAGATTCTAGATTCATCTACTCTGCAAATGCATTCCGCAGCTTGAGCCATCTCCAGCTCCTTTCTCCAAGTCTTATGTGATTCATTCTGGACCCTGTGGGGTCTCAGAGAAATGCAAATGTCATGGCAAATCATAGACAGAGATATGAATCAGCTAACATGGGCCTCTGCCAGCCACGGGTGTTTACCTGCAGTGTAGACATACCCTAATATAACTGAGATCTGATTCATTGATTTGGTTAGTCATGAAGTGCTACTCATGGTGAGTAAAGAATATCGGAATTTGTCTCTATTGAAGCCAGTGCAACCAAGAAGATTGTCCTCAAAATAAAGAGCCTCAATTGCCTAAGAAAACTGCTCAGAGAAAACGTGCTAACAGAGATGCCTTGCAGCATGTCCAAATTTCAACAGAAGATGACAGCGCTGAAGACCTTGGAGAATTAGGCCCAGGGATTGCCATAAGGGCCTACTAAAGCCTTCACATTAATCCTTCCCAAAAAGGAAGATTAGTGATGAGATGGTACCTGGGAGATTGTCACAAGCAAGAGCCTAACAATCGCTTCCAATAAGGCCCCACTGTCTCTCCCTCTGGATTTCACCATCTCAGGAGCGCACTAGTCTAAAAGGCAGCCCATCACATGAAGGTTTCCATGTATTTCCAAAAACACAGTAACCTACATTGGCTAAAGCCCGAGAAGATTTTGTACCTATCATGCATACCTCTGCCAATATTCAGGCGGACAATTTGATCTCAATCTAAGTGATTTGGGGCCATTTGAGTCATTGACCTACATTTCAACCATTAACTCACTCAGCACTTCTCCCTTGTTCCCTTTACTGAAATAACAAACGGAATTAGACACAGTGAAACTTGTCTAAATAAAGAAATTATCTGCTAATATGCAATAATTTGCTAAAAGTTTCAGTTTATTCTTTTTCTTTTTGTAGGGAAATTTGAAATTACTCTGCAGTACCAGAACACCAGTAAATTACAAAAGAAAATGCATCAAACAGAAGATCTATATTCAATCAGCTAGTTTGAAGAATACTGTTTATCAGCAGTATACTGGTCAATACAAATACTAAGTAGCCCTCACAAACCCGTACAAAATAAAGTAGAAAAGTCTTACTCCATGAAATAGTTTAGAAACATTTTGTGCTGATCCATGTTTCATTAACAACAGAATTATCCACATTTGGCTGCTCACTGTGGTTTGGCTTTGAATCCATAATGAATAGGTATTTGTACTTATATTTATTACAAGGGCAGCATTTTTCAGAGCTAATGAGCAGACGAATGGAGAGACAGGCACATAAATGAATACAGAAGTGAACAGCTGAATAAAGTGCAGCAACAGGACAGAGTTGTGCAGGATTCAGCTATGGAAACTCACCAATAAGCAGGTATATAATTTTACATGCTGCCACCCTGTCTTCTCCTTGCATTCTGTCTACTAAATGGAGGAAATGTAAACTACATGTAATATTGCCAACCTCAAGAGATCAAAAATCATGAGTCAGACCCTCTTCCCCCAAAATCATGAGATTTTAAAAACTCCTGCAAATCAATTTATAGTCTGTTGCTTGACTTTTTCATTCCATTCTACTTTTCTGCCAATGGTGTGAGATCATTTCAGGTCAAAGAGTCAACCTTTAATGCTCACAAAAATGCAGGCCCCTCCATCTGTTCAGATGGAGACTCCACTCACCCTAAGGGCTTGTGTACACTTACCGGAGCATTGACATGCGGTGATCGATGCATCGGCAGTTGATTTAGCAGGTTTAGTGAAGACCTGCTAAATTGACTGCAGGTCGCTCTCCCGCCAACTCCTGTACTCTACTCGTGTAGTGTGGACCCCGCGATAAGTAGACCTAAGCTACATCGATTTGTGTTATGCTATTCATGTAACTCAAATTGCATAGCTAAGATCGACTTTTCCCTTTAGCATAGACAAAGCTTAAGATAGTAATAGGAAATGGATGGCAGTTCCCCTATCTTGACTCTCTCCCATCCTAGTTTATTTGCTTTGATAAAAAGAAGGGCTGGATAGTAAATAGTTTGAGAACCACAGACCTAATTAATGCATCATGAGTCACATTCACACACAGAACTTATATTACTTTACTGGGTTGATGAGTTACAGATATTCACATTAAAGACCTGTATATTAACTCCGGCTTTCTCAGTTTAGCTGAAGAGGAATGTGTCAAGAGACAGGGTCTTAAGCAACAATGAGTATTGTGTACATAGTATGCAAGAGCAGAAGAGAAATATGCTCAGTCACTACATTTGAGTAAACTCACATTTATGCAGTCCTGCAATAAAAGAACAGATGTCAAATTCACAAATAAGCATGAAATAACTAATCAGTGTTAGCAAATGGGCAGCTATCCAGTGAGCAGCACCTTCAGGAGCACAGTTCTATGATCCCTTTCATTAAATATTTCAGAAAAATTAAGTATTGAAAGTATTTGTAATTCTCCATAACGACTGTTTCTATACAAAAACTGACTGTAGAGATCCTAGAGACCACCCCTAGGATGGCTATGAGGGGACGCCAAGCCTCTGCTGCTCTATATCCCCAGGATGAGTTAAGTATCTGGAGCCTCAATGGAGTCCAACCACTGCCCAAATTTTGGGTTCCCTAAGCACACTCTCAGGGTGCAGACCTTCCATCTGGCACCCCACTTCTAAGTGCTGGAACCTGCTGGCCAGTCACCTTAGCCCCTCTGGGCACATCTCTGACCCCTCATTACTTAAACACCCCGCTCTCCCAGAACTCCGTCCAACAGGCAGAAAGCTTCCAGTTTACAGTTTAAATCCTTTAGCGGTGTGCAGTAGCTGTAAAGCAGTCACATATCCCCTCTCTCTCTCTCTCATACACACACGTCAACTTTAAACAGTGCCAGGGGGTGCTCAACCACCATCCCACCTCTTCCTGCCCCCGCTCCATTGCATCCTCACTCCTCTCCTCTCAGCATCCTGCACACCATGAAACAGCTGATTGCGGCGGCCAGGATGCACTGATACATAGGCCCCACTGGTGGTCGGAAGGTATGGGGAGGAAGGAAGCTGAGTTGGTGCCTATGCAACCCCTCCGCCCCACTGTGTTCAATCGATCAATTTTAGGCTCTTTTCTCCTTAATCATACGAAGTACAAGAGAATACAGATCATACAAAACAATAAAACACCCTAAACACAGTGTCTCTCACTAGCTTGCCTCCTTTGGGAGATCATCGGAGTTCTGTCAGTCAGTCAGGGTCTTTTATCATATTGTCTACCCTGCTCCTGCAGCAGCCTCCCTCATCCTACTCTGGTGCAAGACAGCTCTCTCTCCCAGTTTCCATTTCCCCCTGAGAGGCCTTTATAGACTCCTGCTGGGGACATCTGCCTCTTTTGTCCTCCTCCTGGTAACTTTCCATTACTTCCAAACTCCCTTCCATCTTCAGATAAACGGAGGAAGGGTCTTCACCAAGCTAGAGCAAATCCATTGTCACAATCCTTTGTGTGATGATCACTTAACATTGTCTTTGGCCTGGCTGGCAGAGACATGATACAACCCTACTAATATAGCGTTGCTGTAGCCGTGTGGGTCCCAGGATATTAGAGAGAGAAGGTGGGTGAGATAATATCTTTTATAGGACCAATTTCTGTTAATGAGAGAGAGACATGCTTTCAAGCTATGCAGAGCTCTTCTTCAATTCCTGGGGGATCCTCATACGTATAGGCTTTCCATGACATAGTGATTTCATGATACAATTTCATAAAATCATCCATAATTCAGAAGTGGTACAGACAGAATCCCCAGTTCATCACACTTATATTGATTATTCATATAAGCAATAATGTCGCAATAAAAACAATGGGATTGATTTAGTCTTTTGCATGAAGCAACATTTCCTTGACTCTGTCCCCTTTCAGGACTTCTCTCCTGCCTCCTTCTGCTCTGGACCCTCCACAATCCCCTCCCTATCCTCTCTCTTGCTCCCAAAGTCTGCCTCTGCTCCCACTCACAATCTCCCCATCCATCTTTCAATATCTCTGCTGCTCCTCACAGTCTCTGACTGCGTCCTGTCCAGCCCCTTTACCCATAGGGTGGCAGTCATTTTGCCTTTGGGCCCAGCTTCAACTCAGCTGAAAACAACAGGGGGCAGCAGTCAACTTTATAAAGGAAAGCCTCACCTCCACATGCAGATAGACTGTAGGGAAGTGGTGGCCATCTTGCTGGCCTCAGCCCCACTAACAGTAATAGGAGATGGTGGCTATTTGGAATAAGGGGAAATCTGTGAGTTGGTGCCTTACATCATGTTTTCACGAGACCGGTAAACGCCACCCCCAAAATTGCTAGAGTCACAATAAAATCGTGGGAGTTGGCAGTACTGCACATGTCCTTCCTTCACCTACAATTCTTTCATGACTTCTCAGAGGAGGGCATCAACTGCCCAATGCACTTCTCCACACTTACTTTTGACAGGTGGCTTGAGCTTCTTTCATTGTGTTTCCTGCATTTAGCATGTCCTGGGCATCAAAGGTCATCATGGCTTGCATTTCCAGTATTGTGGCATATGTCAGTGCATGATACATACTGTCCTTAGTTCTGTTTAAAAAAAACACAAAAACACAAGACACATGAGCACAGGTGACACAAATTTAGTACAAGATTAATTTTCAAAAAGAGAAACATTCTAGGGGCATATTAATCTGATGGGGACTCAGGTCTAAACAAATGTGCTAGTAATCTAGTATAATATGGTATGTATAAAGGATTAATTTTTGCTGGAAAATACAAACACTCTGTATATGGCCTGGGTTCAGATTTGTGCAGTATAGCAATGTCTGCATTTGTAATTTTCACTCCATGCATCTGAAGAAGTAGGTTTTTTACACACAAAAGCTTATGGACAATTAAATCTGTTAATCTGTAAGGTGCCACTGAACTCCATGTTGTTAATGTTCTTCATTATTTACCGCCCCTGTAATGTTTGTGTGATCTACAAACTTTATCATAATGATTTTATATTTTCTTTCAGGTCACTAATAAAAATATTAAATAGCGTAGACCCAATAAATGATTCCGGGAGGCGTCCACTAGAAGTGCATACATTTAATGATGACTACCCATTTACAATTATATTTTTAGACCTACCAACTAGCTGTTCTTTTTTCTATTAATTATTTTTTAAAATATATTCAGAGGATGTGATGAAGATTCCCACAACTGAGTCATTCTTTTTAGGTGGCAAATTATAGAATCATAGAATACCAGGGTTGGAAAGGACCTCAGGAGGTCATCTAGTCCAACCCTCTGCTCAAAACAGGACCAATCCCCAACTAAATCATCTCAGCCAGGGCTTTGTCAAGCCTGACCTTAAAAACCTCTAAGGAAGGAGATTCCACCACCTCCCCTCAGTAACCCATTCCAGTGCTTCACCACTCTTCTAGTGAAAAAGTTTTTCCTAATATCCAACCTAAACCTCCCCGCTCTGCAACTTGAGACCATTGCTCCTTGTTCTGTCATCTACTACCACTGAGAACAGTCTTGATCCGTCCTCTTTGGAACCCTCTTTCAGGTAGTTGAATGCAGCTATCAAATCCCCCCATATTCTTCTCTTTTGAAGACTAAATAATCCCAGTTCCCTCAGCCTCTCCTCATAAATTATGTGCTCCAGCCCCCTAATCATTTTTGTTGCCTTCTGCTGGACTTTTTCCAATTTATCCACATCCTTCTTGTAGTGCGGGGCCCAAAACTGGACACAGTACTCCAGATGAGGCCTCACTAATGCCAAATAGAGGGGAATGATCACGTCCCTCGATCTGCTGGCAATGCCCCTACTTATATAAACCAAAATGCGGTTAGCCTTCTTAGCAACAAGCGCACACTGTTGATTCATATCCAGCTTCTCGTCTACTGTAACCCTTAGGTCCTTTTCTGCAAAACTGCTGCCTAGCCATTCGGTCCCTAGTCTGTAGCAGTGCATGGAATTCTTCCGTCCTAATTGCAGGACTCCGCACTTGTCCTTGTTGAACCTCATCAGATTTCTTTTGGCCCAATCCTCTACTTTGTCTAGGTTCCTCTGTATCCTTTCCCTACCCTCCAACATATCTACCACTCCTCCCAGTTTAGTGTCATCTGCAAACTTGCTGAGGATGCAGTCCACACCATCCTCCAGATCATTAATGAAGATATTGAACAAAAACAGCCCCAGGACCAACCCTTGGGGCACTTCAGTTGATACCGGCTACCAACTAGACATGGAGCTATTGATCACTACCATTGAGCCTGACGATCTAGCCAGCTTTCTATCCACCTTATAGACCATTCATCCAGCCCATATTTCTTTAACTTTCTGACAAAAATACTGTGGGAGACCATGTCAAAAGCCTTGCTAAAGTCAAGGAATAACACGTCCACTGCTTTTCCCTGATCCACAGAGCCAATTATCTCGTCATAGAAGGCAATTAGGTTAGTCAGGCATGACTTGTCCTTGGTGAATCCATGCTGACTGTTCCTGATCACTTTCCTCTCCTTTAAGTGCTTCAGAATTGATTCCTGAGGACATACTCCATGATTTTTCCAGGGAGATTTTTCAAATCTGAGGAACTGTCCCAGATTGAGGTGTCCATAGACGTGGTTTTGGAACAAACTGATAAATTAAACAGTAAGAAGCCACCAGGACCACGTGATATTCACCCAAAAGTTCTGAAGGAACTCAAATATGAAATTGCAGAACTACTAACTGCGGTATGTAACCTATTGCTTAAGTCAGCCTCTGTACCAGGTGACTGGAGGATAGCTAATGTGATGACAATTTTCTTAAAAAGCTTCAGAGGTGGCCATAGCAAGTACAGACTGGAAAGCCTAACTTTAGTACCAGGCAAACTGGTTGAAACTACAGTGAAGAAGAGATTATCAGACTTATAGATGAACACAATATTTTGGGGGAAGAGTCAATATAGCTTTTGTAAAGGGAAATCATGGCTCACCAATCTATTAGCATTCTTTGAGGGGGACAACCAACAGGTGGACAAGGGTGATTCAGTGGATATAGCTTATTTGGAAAGAAAAGCCTTTAACAAGGACCCTCACCAAAGGCTCTTAAGTAAAGTAAGCAGTCATGGAAAGTCCATTCTGGCTTTAGGCAGGAAAGAAAACATGGCACATCTCTTGAAGATCACAACCACTGTTGCATCGCTGGCTGTCATGGTATTAAATGTAGAACTGTACCTATAATGAAAGACTTTCACATTCGTGTCTAAACTCCTGTTTCGGTTTGCCTCCTCAGGAGTTTCGCTGTCAACTGACTTCTGTGGGAAACCTCATTGCTCAGCTCCTTTCCCTCACCAATGGGGAGTGATTAATTACTCAGAGACTTAAAAACACAGAGGTGATCACAGACCCAAAAGTCCCAGACTCATTTCTCACAGAGACATGAACAAACAGACCTGGCTTACTGTTGCAGGGTACTCGGTGTCCCGTAGGAACGAGGCACACACACAGCTGTTGAATAAAAAGTAGTGAGTTTATTGAAGGCAAAAGTGGCACACCCGCAACGGGGGCTCCCTTCGTTGCTGCCACTGAGACGGGGAAAGCCTGATGCATCGGAGCAATGCTCGGGATGAAGCCCATCTCAGTGGCAGCAACGAAGGGAGCCCCTGTTGCGGGTGTGCCACTTTTGCCTTCAATAAACTCACTACTTCTATTCAGCAGCTGTGTGTGTGCCTTGTTCCTATGGGACCTCGAGTACCCTGCAACACTTACCCACTCTGTTGAGGGCCCAAAAGCCCAGCATCATGGAGAACCACCAACAGACCAGAAACACACCCCAGGGGACTGTGGACCCCTAGTTGAGCACTGCTGCTCTGGAGCTCTGTGGATACAAAAAATCTGGATCCACATCCTATCCACAATACAATCGCATCCATGTGTGTGGATGCAGATACTCACGTATATAAACCCGACATCCATGGACTTTCAGGGTTCTAGAAAGAAGAGGTACAGAGCCCAACAGATAACCAGGCTCATTGTTTCATTTCAAGAATTCTGATTGCAAAAGGACATTCACCTACATCTGATGTAGAAAAAGCTTTTTGACTCCCATCCTACACACGTGTAAATGGATGTGTTAGACAGGAGCTTCCCAGAATCCTCCGCTTTCCACCTATTTGCCACCTCAAGAATAGTAATGTGCTCAAGCTGCAAATGGAACTACAGGAGGTTTGGTCTTATCATTAGTATTCTCTGAGGTTCAATTCTCAGGTTATATCATCCATGATAAAACTGCAAGGAGAGCAAGACCAGCAGTGGGTCTGATACACTGAGTATTAAATAAAGAGCAGAGGATAATCCTGAGATTTTTCTCTAGTACTTAAACTGATCTGTAGTTCCTTGAGAGAACAGTAATTAGTACATCCAGGCCCAGAAATTGTTGTACCTGGAGCTTATAATATGTAATACATGTAAGATTTTTTCAAGCCAGTATCACATCCCAGATGAGGATGTCTCTCTGATGCAAAGGTGATTTTTGGAGTTTATTTAATTTCAGAATGGGCTCTTCTGTATAGTAGACAAAGGTACAACAAGATCCCATGGCTGGAAGTTGAAACTAGACAAACTCAGACTAGAACTAAAGTGCACATTTTTAACAAACTGGATGTTTTTCTGTTTCAAACAGGAATTAATTCAGTGAAGTCCTATGGCCTGTATTATGTAGGAGATCAGAGTAGATGACCACAGTGGTCCTGTTTGGCCTTTTCTGAATCTATACCATTGAATAAGAACAGTAACAGCTTTTAGGAAGAGGCCTAAAGCAGCATGTTGGATTTTAATCGGCATCACATGTAGAAAGAGGATGAAGAGAGTAAACAGGGCCTACAAGTTCCAGAAATCAACTGAACCGGTTTATGGTAGTTTCAGCCGAAAAGGCCAAAGGAAGAATGCATTATGGAGACTGAACCTCTCTATCCTTAGAAGTAGCCCCAACAGAGCAGGGCTAAGCAGACTGGCAGGCCAATGAAGAGGAAAAAAGCTTATAATTCCTCTGCCCGTGCTGCAGTGTTCTATGCGCAGAGGACTTTGGTCTCAATTCCATCCTCTCATGAGTGAATGGAGATTCGCTAGACATAAAGAACAATAGTAAAGAATTGAAAACAAGCCAGTCTTGACATTAGGGGGAAGGGATAGCTCAGTGGTTTGAGCGGTGGCCTGCCAAACCCAGGGTTGTGAATTCAATCCTTGAGGGGGCCATTTAGGGATCTGGGGCAGAAATCTGTGGGTGAGATTGTGGCCTGCATTGTGTAGGAGGTCAGACTAGATGATCAGCATAATAGTCCCTTCTGACCTTAAGTCTGTTAATGGCTATTAGCCAGGCTGGGTAAGGAATGGTGTTCCTAGCCTCTGTTTGTCAGAGGGGGGTGATGGATGGCAGGAGAGAGCTCACTTGATCATTACCTGTTAGGTTCACTCACTCTGGGGCACCTGGCATTGGCCACTGTCGGTAGACAGGATACTGGGCTAGATGGACCTTTGGACTGACCCAGTACGACCTTTCTTATAAGAACATAAGAAACATAAGAACATATGTTCTTATAAGAACGTAAGAAAGGCCATACTGGGTCAGTCCAAAGGTCCATCTAGCCCAGTGTCCTGTCTACCGACAGTGGCCAATGCCAGGTGCCCCAGAGTGAGTGAACCTAACAGGTAATGATCAAGTGATCTCTCTCCTGCCATCCATCACCCCCCTCTGACAAACAGAGGCTAGGGACACCATTCCTTACACAGCCTGGCTAATAGCCATTAATGGACTTAGCATCCATGAATTTATCTTAATGTCTATGAATCAGTCCAATAAGAAACCCATTTTATGCAAGCCGAGGCACAATTTAACAAAAAACACTTTCCTCCAACAACCAAGGCTTCACCATTACTTTCTAAAGCACACTAGCCTGAAAACAAATTAGTGCAAAATGAGCATCAATTAAA
The DNA here is from genome assembly GCA_007922305.1 of Dermatemys mawii. NCBI lineage: Eukaryota > Metazoa > Chordata > Testudines > Dermatemydidae > Dermatemys > Dermatemys mawii. Next base: position 40,551,803 of record ML677352.1, on the reverse strand, counting down.
TTATAACCCTCTAAAACAAGTGTTTTATTGACTTAGTTGAGTTATATTGACCTAATCTTTTTATATGAACTGATACAAGCTGTGCTTTCCCATTTAGTCTTTTTTAATCAGAAGTTTCTGCTACTAGTACATGATCTGTTTGCTGTCAGCTGTTGCCAGAATTACACAAAAACAGGAGGCTAATGAGCAGGTTTGTATAAATAATAAATACTAATCTGTGCTTCAGTAACAACAGCTTTCCTCTGAGGATCTTCTCATCTACACTAGCATATGTAAGTGCAGAAGCAGGCTAGCAAGTATTTTGGTCATTTTCTGTCAGTGTTATTAAAGCCCCATCGGAGACACAAATCAGTATAATTTTATAGCTAGACTCCGGAGAACGGTAAAGCCAGATTTGCCCATTCCCACCAATACCCCTGCAGCATTGGCTAACATTTCTGTAGCACATTTTATCCAACAATCCCAAAGCTCAATAACTTTACCTGCTGATTACAAAACTATATGTATAGGAAAGAATCGTTTTACTCATCCAGTTAAAATGCAGTTGCTTTGGGGGTGAAAGAAAGTAGACATTAAATGTCAAGAATCAGAGGGGTAGCTGTGTTAGTCTGGATCTGCAAAAGCGACAGGGTCCTGTGGCACCTTATAGACTAACAAACATATTGGAGCATAAGCTTTCATGGGCGAATACCCACTTCGTCAGACGTACCGAATACCCACATGCATCCGATGAAGTGGGTATTAGCCCACAAAAGCTTATGCTCCAATACATTTTTTAGTCTATAAGGTGCCACAGGACTCTTTGTTGCTTTTGTAGACTTCAAATAAAGAGCAGCTACAAAACAGTTCAGGGCAATGTGACAAAGCACTGAGATCTGCCAGGTGGGTCAGCAATCTGATCGCTGAAGCCTTAATTAGTTGCCCCAGTAACAGCTGACTCAATAATGAGCTAATCAGAAGGAGATGCTGGGGAGGTAAGGAACAAATTAGCGCCCAAGCTGACCAACAGGATACAACTCAGCTAGAACCTGGGACTATAATTCTGTATTGCCTGTGGAGTGAAGGACTAAGGGGTGGGGGCCTCCCTTTAACAATGGACTAAAATGAAAGGTCAGTTTGAAAATGGTTTTGCAATCAAAGGATATAAAGTCAGCTCATGAAATGAATTCAACAGGGCCCTATGAAAACAGAATGGAAACTATATGCAATGAACGAGAATAAAAATGCATTGATAAACAAATATATAGGCTCCTTCACAATAGGGGTCTCAATGTCACTTTTGCAGCATTTTACTATTCCCCTTTACAAAAATGTGTCTCTTCTTTTTTTAAGCACAAAGTAAACATACCCACATGGGCACTGGGACATTTTGCACTTGATTTCAGTGAAAATACTGCTGCTCTCTTGTTAACATTTCTCCCAAGCTACAAAAACACAACACTACAACACTCTAAATAAGGTCAATATCATCCCAAACCACTAGAAAGCCCACTAACTCCAGAGTTTACCAAAACTACATTTTACACAGCATCACCAACAGTGTAACCTACAAAGCCAGTACGTTTGGTATCAAGGAATGCGGTCAGTGTCCAAATAAGGCAGGTACATGACACCCACTGGAACGAATCCTTGACACATACCAAGCATAACAGCACTTTCCTTTGGTGGCTCCTGCTGTGACAGGCAAGGCGGACAAGGTGAGAAGAGCAGGAAAGAGATGCACAACACAGATTTTTTTTTATATGGAGGCAGGGCATGAGGCTGGCTGAAGCAATAAATGGGGGAAGTGCAGCTGCTGAATCCTGGTGGCTCAGCTGCTCTTCTGTATGTTTCAGGCCCATCCCAGCTCTCTGAGCAAATGCAAAGAGACTTAACGCAGCTATTTTGTTTTCTTCTAACTCTTGCACACCAGTGACTAGAGTCCAGATTGTCTCCAGCCCAACAAATCACTGATATCACAGGGTAGTTGTAAATAGAATCAGTTTATTATGAAAGGAAGCGACGTAGCAAACAGCCAAAACAAGAATTGGCCCTATATACAATTGTGTTCACTGGATACATCAGCAGCTTGCAATAGGAAGGAGCAGTGATGAAATCTGCTGATGGCACAACACTAGGCAAAGCAACTCGTGGCAACAAGGGTGGGAGTTGGCAATAAAATACAAAAAGACTTGAGAAGGAAAGAACTCAGGCAGATGCAAGTTGAAGTATGAAAACTGTGGGAACAAAGAGAGGCACAAAAGTTAAAAAGTGATCATATGCCCTCATTGCTCATAACCAGGGTTTTGTGTATAATGCAATTTTGCAACGGTCAGCATGGCTACAGTGATGAATGTGCGTATGTGTGTAACCCTTCTGCCCATCAGAGTTGGCAGCAACAAGGGCCGGGTTCAGTATCCAGGGGTTCCATTCCAATAGCACAATGCAAAACGGGCTCGAGCCTCCACCCAGTGACCTGGGACAACCATATACCACCCCTCTGGGCGTCTGTAGGAGATAATACTTCCCCTCTCGCAAGCACAGAGTCTGAGTGTACCAAAAGCCTTTTAATAACAGAGAGAACCAATGTGGCATAATATTGGGGAAACACCACAAACAAGGTTAATAAACCAAACCATGAACCAGGAGCCCCCTCCCAGCAAATAGGCCGTGGCCTTCCCTTTGGCTCTTGAGTTCCACAACCCCAAAAAGTCACTCAATAGTCCCAAAAGTCCAACAGCCCAAGAGTCTCTGTTCTTGGTCAGTGCAGAGTTCAAAAGTCAATCGGCAGAGTCTTACCTCCCAGCCTGGGTGGAAATGGAGGGTAGGGCAAGGGGCACCTTATGTGGTCTGAGGCCGACTGTGCCACCTCTCTGTGGGGTTCCACTGCAGCCCTCACCGCCATCCGCTCTGCTTGCCGATACTCGAACCACTCTGCAGCGCCAGTCACTCCGCTAGCCGTCCTGCTAGCCGACACACGGACAGCTCTGCGGTGCCAGTCACTCCGTCAGCAGCACAAATGGCTCCGCTAGTCAACACACGGACTGCTCTGCTATGCCAATCACTCTGCCAGCAGCACCAACTACTCCGCTAGCCGTCCTGCTAGCCGACACACAGATAGCTCAGCTGCACCAGCCACTCTGTACTATTTTCAGGCCCCCCAACTTGAGACAGCGCTTAGTGATTTCTTTAGCTCTTAGGTGATTTCAGCTCTTAAGTGATTTCAGCATATAGCAGGGGAGCCTTAGTGCAGCTGCAGCAGTGAGCCTAAACTGATTTCAGCACAGTAGCATCAACCCAGGCTCCTAATGGAAGCAAAATTTAACTCTAGCATTCCACAGTAGAAAAAGGCACGGTGCAATAGGCCTGTAGGGCCCCCAAACAAAGCCCTCACCAAAAACTATAGGTGCTTGTCCCCAGCCTCTCTTGATGTCAGAGTGTTCTGAAACGCATGGCCCTTGCCCAGTGAGTGCTACCTAGATGATGGTGAGTCCCTCCATCATAACAAGGGCCAAGTACATGTCCATAGTCCTTCATTCACAAAATCAGGGTAACATCACTTTATATTTTCTGCCCCAATAACATAGAAACTGGGGCTCCCACATCAGCCGAAGTGGCCATGTGGGCTGCTGTGGGCTCAGGCTAGGCGCAGTGGGTGTGTCTATGCAAATTGATCAGCCACAAAGTTATTTTCCATAACTCACTGCAATTCCCATAGTTCGCCACCAGATGTCAGAATATATCTCATTCCTGACACTGCTTACATGTGTATTTTAGTTGTTGAATAAATGTATTTCAGAAGCAAAGCACTCCTTTAAAAAAAGTAACTCTGTAGCCTTCAAAGTCACAAAAAAAACCTTTTAAATGTCAGCGGAGATCTTGTCTACTCTGGGAATTGGCCTCAAATTCAACAATCAATTGATGGCCAGCCACTGCACCAGTACAAACCCCAAATACAGGCAAGGAAAAAATCAGATTTACACTGACCCTCTTTACATAAGGGGACATTCAAAAAAACTGAAAGGTGCAAAATTCAAAGCAAGAAATTCACATTCTGTGAAAGGAGACTATGGCAATGAATTCCACAGTTAAGGTGTTTAAGGCCAAGATCTCAACAAGATTCAGAAAGGACTTGGACATCCATATGGATATCAAGAATACCCAGATTCACCATAATTAATTATAACAGTTTTTTTGTGGAAGGGATACTAAACCCCATGCTACAGGGCTTAACCCAGGGGTGGGCAAACTGTGGCCCGCGAGCTGTTTTCATCTGGCCCATGAGCTCCTGCTGGGGAGCGGGACCAGTGGTCCAGCTCTCCTTGGCCGGGCAGGCTGCTGGCTGGGCACACTGCCCAGAGAGCGGGGCTGGAGCGCCACCGGGACAGCGGGCCCGCAGCCAGCTGGTGCACCGCCCAGAGACCGGGGCTGGCATGCCACCAGGGACAGCGGAGTTGGCGCACCGCCAGGGACAGTGGACCCACGGCCAGCCAGGCACGCCGCCCAGACAGTGGGGCTGGCGCACCGCCCAGAGCCTGGGACAGCAGCCCGCGGCTGGCTGGGTGCACTGCCCAGAGCCTGGGACAGCAGCCCGCGGCTGGCTGGGTGCACCGCCCAGAGCCTGGGACAGCAGCCCGCGGCTGGCTGGGTGCTCAGCCGGAGCCCAACTTAGGGCCTCCATGGAGGAAACAATTTTGCATTTCATTTTGAACTTTAACTTAATGAATCAGACCTGAAGGGGGGAGGGGATATTGTTATGGAACTTGTAAAAATCTCTTTTTTCAGCTTAAGGAGCCATGACGGGAAATTGAGGCAAGGGGCTGCTTGCAAGACTGCCCTGAGGCCACCTGGAGTAGTCCAGGAGGAGGTCATTTGTTGACACTCCTCTTCAAAACAGTAACCATAATGCTATCTGGCTATTTGTGATCTGGAAAGTATGTGGTGTTAATTCAAACATATAATGAAATTAATCCTCCCTCCACTTACTATAGCCACTGATATGAATACAATGAATTTTGCATGTTGGCTCCTAAACTACCAAACCCTGCATATCTTTTATGACAGGTGTTATCCATTACAGTTATTATTTTTCTTAATGCCAGTGACTTTTTCAAGTCTCATAACAATTGCCACCCCCATCCTCCTTAGGGTCTATCTGATTTTAGCACCACCAGGAGCCCGGGACAGCTGGCTCGCCGGGGGCCCTGAGCCTGGGAGAGCGGGCCTGCGGCTGGCCAGGCACTCTGTCCTGGAGTTGGCCAGGCACTCTGCCTGGAGCCCAGGAGAAGCATGGCTGGCAGATGGCTGGGCCTCTGTCTGGGAGAGCAGGGCTAGCAGACGGTCAGGCACTCAGCCTGTGAGAGCAGGCCAGAGGCTTGCCTCCCTCCCCTCCAGCTCTGGGGATCAGGACTGCTGTTTTGCTGTTCTTCACCGTGCTCTTCAGTGATGGGCAGTCATTTTTAGCACCACCTTCAGGGAAGATTCTGCCGGCAAAACTCCACATTCTTAAGGTATGACCTCACCACCCCTTCAACAGAGTTTATTTGAATATCTCTGAATTGTTAATTTCATGAGCGTTCACGGCCCACCATGATGCAGTCAGGGGGCGGGAAGTGGGAGGGACTTGGAAAGGGGTGGGGCCAGACTATCCGGCCCTCCATAAAGTTTTGCAACACCGATGTGGCCCTTGGGCCAAAAAGTTTGCCCATCCCTGGCTTAACCCAATCTCAATCTATTAGAGATCAGGATGAAGCCTATTATGAGTGGCAAATTACTTTATATCTGCCTACTATGGAATCACTTAATTTCCTCTGAAGCAACCGGTGCTAGCCACTGTCAGAGACTGGATCCTGGAGTAGATGGACCTTGGGTCTGATCCAGTATGACAATTCTTACCTTCTTATGAGGTTACCCTAGTTTCAAGCAGGGTTGAGCTCCACTGAAGCTGTGGCTTTCCTTGTCTACAGTTGGGTTTACACTGGGACAGCTACATCAATGGCACTTGGTGAATTTGGGCTTGATCCTACAACCTGGCCTTATCCAAGTCACTGAGTAAGGACTATTCACACAGGATGATAGAAAATTAAAACTAATTACAGATTTCTCCATTGCTTGTGGGATTATCACTGAAAGGGCTGATGGAAGAAGTGTGCCTCGGGAAAGGATATGTATGTGGATGGAGATCGTTAAAGGAGGAAGCAGCATGGAAGAAGGCATAAAGTTATAAGTGGAAAAAGGAGACAAGACAGTTGTCAGATGCAAGGCATCAATGGAGCTGAGGCAGTGGAAAGAAATGAGCAGAGAAAAAGGAAGAAATGTTCAGAAATGTGAAAGTGAGGTCAAGGACCATGACCTGGAAAAAGGGAAACAGCATAAACAGTGAAGAGTTATTTGTTCAGGTTTTATAATCTGACATGATAATGACACAGACAAGGCGAGATTGCTTTCAGCTGTGATGTATAACCTGATAACATTTTTTTCCAGTTATGTTCCTTGTAACAAACTGCAACAGAACCTGTACTCATTGGAAAGATCAACTGTAAGAACCAGGTTGCATGTCACAGATAAACAAGAGTAAACATTTCATTCACTATAGGCGTATCTATATGGTGTTTTAGTCCACACCAGAGGGATGTGCATTTTAGTCCATACGAGCTTGTTGTGCACTGCCTGGTTTGTGTAGATCCTGCTGATACGCACAGAAAGTTCTCTACTGGGCTTTAATGTAGTCCTGCTTCAAATAGTGCTATATTAACCAGCACTAGGGAACTTTTAGCAAACGCCAGCAGGGTCCACATGGATAAAATAATCCACACTAGCTCATCATTCACTAAAATCACACACTTCTGGCATGGACTAAAGCACCATATGGACAACCACAAGATGTTATTGATATGGCAGTTGTACAATGTACTATAACCACTGATCAATACCATGCCATTTACCTGTCTTGGAGGGTGGGGAGGGTGGAGGGGGAAGGAGAATCTTTCCTTCTTCCAACACCAGCAACTTACTATGTATGACTTAAAAGGTTATTTTATTTTCCCACCTCCTCCAATCCAAAAGGAATATTATTTATCTGTCTACTGCTCAAAGTGTAGTGGCAGTTCTAATGGAAGATAAAGGAAGCAAAGAAAAAACAAACAAAAACAAAGCTAAAAGCTAGTAAAAGTATTCAACTTACTTTGCTTGTAGAGAAGCAAGGGCCTCAGGAAACTTATTGCTTAGAAATAAATCCACAGCAGTCATACATTCATCCAGGGCCACATTAAGGTCTGATGCAGATCTGCCAAAAAATAAAAAAAATAAAAAAATTAAAGACTGACAAAACCTATTACTTCCATTCCTCTTTTATTGAGCTTCTCATTTCTTCAATGAGAATGCATTGGTGACCTTCCAGAAAACACCATCCTAGCCACCATGGATGTGGAGGCTCTCTACACAAACATCCCACACAGAGATGGAATACAAGCTGTCAGGAACAGTATCCCTGATGATGTCACAGCACAAGTGGTTGCTGAGCTCTGTGACTTTATACTCACACACAATTATTTCAAATTTGGTGACAATATAGACCTCCAGACCAGTGGCACTGCAATGGGCACCCGCATGGCCCCACAGTATGCCAACATTTTTATGGCTGACCGGGAACAATGCTTCCTCAACTCTCGTCCACTCATGCCCCTTCTCTACCTATGCTACACTGATGACATCTTCATCATCTGGACTCATGAGAAGGAAACTCTGGAAGAATTCCACCACGATTTCAACTTCTTCCACCCCACCATCCACCTCAGCCTGGACCAGTCTACACAGGAAGTCCACTTCCTAGACACCACGGTACAAATTAATGACGGCCACATCAACACCACCCTATACCAAAAACCCACCAACAGCTATTCCTACCTTCATGCCTCCAGCTTCCATCCCGGACACACCACATGATCCATTGTCTATAGCCAAGCACTGAGGTACAATCGTATTTGCTCCAACCCCTCAGACAGAGACCAACACCTATAAGATCTTCACCAAGCATTCTCAAAACTACAATACCCGCACGAGGAAATAAGGTAACAGATCAAACAGAGCCAGACGTGTACCGAGAAGCCTCCTGCTGCAAGACAAGCCTGAGAAAGAAAACAACAGACCACCACTGGCCATCACCTACAATCCTCAGTTAAAACCTCTCCAACGCATCATTAGTGATTTACAACCCATCCTGGACAACGATCCCTCACTTTCACAGGCCTTGGGAGGCAGGCCAGTCCTCGCCCACAGACAACCCGCCAACCTCAAGCATATTCTCACCAGCAACAGCACACCACACCACAATAACTCTAACTCAGGAACCAATCCATGCAACAAACCTCGATTCCAACTCTGCCCACATATCTACACCAGCAACACTGTCACAGGACCCAACCAGGTCAGCCACACCATCACTGGTTCATTCAACTGCACATCTACCAATGTAATATATGCCATTACGTGCCAGCACTGCCCCTCTGCTATGTACATCGGCCGAACTGGACAGTCCCTACGAAAAAGGATAAATGGACACAAATCAGATATCAGGAATGGCAATATACAAAAACCTGTGGGACAACACTTCAACCTCGCTGCACACAAAATTACAGACCTAAGGGTCACCATCCTTCAGCAAAAAAACTTCAAAACCAGACTGCGAAGAGAGACTGCAGAGCTGCAATTCATTTGCAAATTTGATACCATCAGTCAAGGATTGAACAAAGATTACGAGTGGCTAGCTAACTACAAAAGCAGCTTCTCTTCTCTCGGCGTTCACACCTCCAGATCAGCTGCTAGAGGAGTACCTCATCCTCCTTGATTAGAGATAACAAGCTGGTTCAGCCTGATTGGACTAACCTTGTTATCTCCAACCTGGCCCTTGCCTCTTATTTATCCCTGCCCCTGGACACTTCCACTGCTTGCATCCGACGTAGTGGGTATTAGCCCACAAAAGCTTATGCTCTAAAACTTTAGTTAGTCTTTATGGTGCCACAGGACACTCTGTCACTTCTCATTTCTTGTAATGATAACATTTAAGGTAAATCCACTAATACACCACATAACAACTAACCCCTAGCTTTGTGGAAAGCATGCTGTCAGGAAATAAGAAAGTCTGTGTCACTTTAGATATTCATTTATCTGTCCCTTATTCCCTCTCTCTCTCACACACAGCCTTCACCCATCATCTTCTGCTGGTTTCTATTTTAAGATGTTAAATCCCTTTGCAACTGGTTTGTAAGGCAGAGAGTACCCTCTTGTCTTGGTGCCATGTTATCATATACAGACACAATGTCACCACCTAAAGATGCACCATCCTCCCATTATGACATTTTCAGATTCAAATTAAATCCAAGGCTTATTAAACTGCTCTGCACATTCTAAGCTCACTGATCAGAACTGAGATCAGCCCATAAATCTTAGGATTGGTGGTAACCTTCATTCAGTGCCATTCCTGAACTAGTAAGAAAAAGCTACAAAGAAAGTGGTCCCTGCCCCAGAGGTGGAGAATAGGCAGTGCTCTTTGCCCCCTTTCACTCTGGAACAAAGGACTAAATGGACTCAAGATGGGACCCGAGCCACACAGTTTAGGTGGTGGTCAAATGCGGGGTTTTGGTTCGATCCATTAGAGAAATAAGGACCAGCTGCAAAGTCAGGATCCAGGGGCCCCAGGTTCAATCCTGCCTGCTGACAACCAAAGTCTATTGGTGCTACACTTGCATCCAGGGTTTTGGTTCAGGTCCATCTCTAAGATATCCAAAATTAATAAGGGCAGAATGAAAAAACTGGTCAAGACCCTTCCTACTCTGTAATATGAGAACAAAGGCTCCGAATTAAATTAAGGAAAATATTTCTTCATATAGCTTGCTATCCATCTACGGACTTCATTACTGCAGTGGGATCTGAGTGTCAATACAGTGCCTGGATTATTTCATTATAAAAACATTAATAATTAAACATGTTAGAATATGGGAAATAAATTTCATGCTTCCTGGTGTAAGCTGATCATTGCAGTGGTCAGAAAGAAACCATCCCTTCAAAATGCAGCATAACTGGCTAGCTGCATCAGGGTTTTTCCCCCGCACCATCTTCTGAAGTCACTGCTTGAAACACAATACTGGATTTGAGGGACTAATGGTCTCCTACAGCATGGAAACGCCTACATACATTGTTGCTGGAACGGCCTCTTGGCAGTACTGTTTAACCCACATTTTGTGCAGCCATTGACCGCAAAGTATGAGAAAGCAATACGTCACTACAGCTATGTGCATTCAAATCAATTCAAATATCAGGCTCAAAGTGCAAGTTTGAGCAAAACACAGCTGCAAAATGCAGGTGAAAAACCAAATGCAGCATACTGTAATCAGAGGATTATTTCAGTGCCTTACTCTGACTGCATCTGTTTTCTTTAGGAGACTCGGATATTCTGGCCTGATGGGTCAGGCCAATCTTTGATGAGTGCTTCTCAGATGGTCTCAGGATGACTGTTAACGGGATAACAGACCAGCTGAAAAGTTCTGGCCAAAGTTCAGCACAAGACATAAAATTGTTGTACATGAAATGGCAGAAAGAACAATAGACTTTGCACTGGTAAATGTACTTTGGGAAATGTCAAAACAGTTGAAAAATGGGTATTTTGCACCTTTTAAAGAAAGATTGGATTTCATTAGTACATGGTGCACAAGCTAGCTTGGGTAATTTTACAAAACAATAAAGACTCATTTTCTCCTCCATCTCTCCCTCACTTTGGGCTGCTCTAACAAACTGTCCTGTGACTTAGAATCTTTTGCTTCCTTTAAAAAAAAAAAAAAAGAAGCAAACATATAACTATCAAACTGAAGAAGACATAGACCTCGAAAACAGGAAGTGTGCTAACAATATCACCCTAATGAGAAAAAGATCAGAGCTCAAAATAAAGCAATCAGCGGTTCGTAATTACACTGACGACTTTGCAATAATGTTTCTTTAAAAAGCAATACAATCTATTGACAAAAAACAGCACGATTTTTAACATGCTCAAGAACCAGGCTTAGAAATTTGAGAGAAACACATTATGTGACAGTGTCTCATAGCGCCTGTGTCATCACGCTTTTCAGTCGTGCTACCTATTGCTCTGCTTCTGGAAGGATCTCAGACATTGATTAGCCTCAAGCAACAGCATCTCTGTGAGTCATTATGTATCTAATACAATATCATATATGAATAAACTATACAACTTAGAGCCCCACCCTAAGCCTGCCATATTTATTATTTTTAAATGGTCATCTATAGACTGAGTGTATTATAGTTATTTGCCCTTTGTTAACTCAGTATAACAGGATATTTAACATTGATCTGAACGATGCTCTCATCTAATTAAAAGTCTTTAGATGTTGTAACTGAATTTAATTTTTTAAAATTTCTTTACCTTTGTGCAGAATGTTGATTTTTGTTTTATTTTTTTAAGTACAAGTATACTTCCTTGTGAGATTCCTTTTTACAAGAGAAAACTGCTGAAAGTTTAACATTGTACAAGTTCAAAGTATGCATAAAATATCTGAACCCCTTGGAATCCTTTCTAACAGAAGAATGCTTAACACAAGCCCACTCTCCTCTCAGCAGCCACAGTAATGCAAGTTACAAACCCACCTTCCTACTAGTCTAATGAAACTAGGGCATTTGATGCACTCAGTGAGTAAAGAAAACAGAATGTAAGCACGTCAGGTGAATACCATTTAATTATAAATGATACAGGCCCTAGTCTGTTAATATAGTAGTTCAAAGAAAAATTCTTTAGAGACTGCTGAACATTTTTGCAAACTGATTAGTCATGCTTCAGTGGATTGCAGTTTCTCTACTGCCATACTTCAGATATAAAATCAGCACTGCTTCAAATCCAAATATAAGTAACTGTATATCTGTACTTACCCCTCTAATAAGTCTCCGTTGTCTTTCGACATGGTCATTTGTGCCGTACAGTGAGTGTGGAAATCAGCAGCGTGAATTACCAAAAGACATCTAGCAGCAGCAGGCACGCAACACTACTTACCCAGCTCGGAATGACAGTCACACTAAGCGCAGGGCAGGGCATGGTCTGCCTGCCTGCAGAGCGTGGCATATTCACGGATTGGTCATTATGATCAAATAAAGAGAGTTTCTGTAGCTCAGCAGTAAATATCCCATGCATGAGTGCTTTGGGACTCATGCCCTCTGCGGGGCTAGGCATTGCTCAGTCAGAGACTCCAGCCAGTCGGGGCAGAAGCAACTGAACAGGGACTGCTGCATTGGGGGAAGGCTAATATGGGGCCACACACCCAGGGGCATCCCTCCCCACTCCAGTACCCCTGCTGGACCCATAATGGTATAGTGGGTGGAGACACCCTCCCCCTCACCGCATGGACTTGAGAGAAAACTGCAGACAGGAGCCAGCCAAGTAGGCGTGCTGAAACCATGTTTATAGTGGGGGTGCTCAGAGCCAACTGTAAACCTTGTATAGAATGGAAACCACGTCAAGCCAAGGGGTGCGGCAGCATCCACAGGTCCAGCACCTATGCCACCAAGGAAGTCCAGTCAGTGGGAGCAGAAGCAGCAAAGCTGGGAGATCTGTTCCTTCAGATGCTGAGAGAACTTTCTAGTTTTGACTGGACCTTCTCTTCCCTGTGCTGATTGGCTGTTTGCGCCAATCCTCTCGCTCCTTCACAGTCTCTTCACCTCAGCTTCACGCCACACCTGTCCCTCTTACAGGGGTGGCAGAAGCTTCCTAACAGCAGGGGGGGAAGGTCACTGGTGCTTGAACCATAGCCCCACCCTGCCATCCCACCTCCTCCCACGAGGCCACACCCTATTCCCCTCAAAACCCCTCCTCCCTGTCATTCGCCCTTACAGTGAGTAAAAAGTAAGGGGTTCCGTGGCTCCCTGGTCCCCCCTGTTCAAGGGCCCCACCCTCTTACCCTTTTCTCTCCTGCTGTGTCCCCCTCACTTCTCTCCCCTCCCACTGAGCTTTGTGGAGCTGACATGGTGTTTGCTGCCTTCCAACTGGTCACGCTGCTTGTGTGTTCGACCCCCTTTCCCCACTGTGCGTCTGTCTTGTCTATTCACATCGCTGCTCTCCAGGGTGGGGACTGTGCTGTTCTGTACCTGGGTAGTGCCGCGCACAATGGGGCCCTCTCCCTGGTGGGCCCTGAGGCCGTACTGTAACCACCATTAAACACCACCACGCTGGGAATCTGCTGTATCATTAGACACTAGCAATGGTGGAGAGAAGGGCAGCTTAATGTTTTGATTTGATGTTTTAGCCCTCTCACCCAGCCTCGGCCTGGCGATTGTCGTAGATAAGGCAGACTATGATTGTGTCATGGGCATTTTCAGTGAAAGTGAGGGACAGGTCACGGGCAGCCATGATTCTTTTGTTTACTGCCCGTGACCTGTCCCTGACTTTGACTAAAAACATCCCTGACGAAAGGAGGGAGGGAGGAGGGTCCAACACCCTGCCCCTCCCTCCACCTGCAGCAGCTGGGAGCTGCAGGGTCTCCCTTGACCTGTGGGGCTAGAGCTGGGGGGAGTCCCCCCGCCACCTCTGCCGGTGATTGGGCAGCTGTTGGGGGCCCTTCCAGCAGCTGTTGAGCAGTTCTGGGGTCTCTCTGCTGCTGGAGGTGGCTGGGAGCTGTGGGCAGGTGGGCGGGGGAGGCAGTTGCTCACAGTGGCTGAGCAGCTGCGGTGGGTGGGGGGGGCCTGGCTGGAGCGCCCGGGGGTCCCTGCCAGTGCGGGGCGGGCGCGGGGGGGTCTCACTGCCTGCAGCTGCTGGACAGCTGCAGGAGGGTCCCCCATGGTCAGAGGAGGCTGGGTTGCTTCAGGGCCAGGGTCCCCCGCTGCTGGCTTCAGCAGATGTCACTGAGCACGCTCAGTTCATGAGGGCATGCTCAGTACACCCTAAGTAACAACCTCTGTCAGATAGCGTTTTTTCACAAGACACGTTGGCTGGTCAGCTGTGGGGGTGGGTCCCTCAGTATCATGGAGGTCACCGGAAGTCATGGATTCCACCACAATCGTAGCCTTAATTATAAGCTCTCCAGGACAGGAATTGGGCCTTCCTATGTACGTATGCACAACATCTAGCACACTATAGACTCTATTTGTAATACAAATAACAAATCGACTACCCATTGAAGCTTTAAAGCCAGTAGATACAAGAGCATTAGTTTCTTCCATTTAGTATTTGGTGCATGGAGCTGGGTGCCAGAGTTTTTTCTGCTATCCTAGACATGACACTAAAAGGAGAAATTGCAATCTGAAAAGACCCTTTCCGGGTAACCATGTGTCAGAGTCTCAGAAAATATACTAGCAACTAAGGAGAGCTGCTAACATTTAAAACAACATGAACACTCATGCTTTAGGTCAGTGGTTCTCCCACAAGGGTACATGTACCCATGGGATATAGGGGGTCATCCAGGGAATACATGAACTCCTATCTAGATATTTGCCTAGTTTTACAACAGTCTACAAAAAAAGCACTAGCAAAGTCAGTACAAACTAAAATTTCATACAGACAAAAGGAGAAAGTAAACAATTTTTCAGTAATAGTGTTCTGTGACACGGTTATATTTTTATGTCTGATTTTGTAAGCATGTAGTTTTTAAGTAAGATGAAACTTGGAGATGCACAAGACAAATTGGAAAGTCTGCTTTAGATTTCTACTCAGACCTAAAGAAAATACAGATTTATGTAGAATATAAACAGAAAATAGGGAAAAAAATCACCCCCTCTCAGGTGTAAGAGGTTCTCTCTCTTCTACTAACGCCACATTTGTAAGGAGGAAAGTCACTGATTTAAAAAACCGTTATTTTTCTTTATTCATATGTTTTAAGTATGTACATATGCTGTGTTTTATTATATTAAAATGTGTTTGTATCCATACACACACTAATTATACACAGACATATAAGAGAAAATTTCAAGAGAATACTTGTGGGCTTTAGTTAATGTGCAAAAATTCATACCTAGGTGTTGTGTCAACAAAGTAGATGTGAATTATTACATAATAGTTAGTGTGCCTGGTTAAAATTCTTGGTACATTTGCCATCATATGGTAAGCTGTGTCAAGAGCATGGCACAATTATTTTAACTCCTCCCTGCAGATCTTAGCTACTATATGCAGCTTATTTAGAATGAAGTGGCACCTTTGTCACTGGTTTGAGCTGAGACAAGATAATGCATCCTTTTAACTGGCTACCTCTAAAGTTTCCAACTGATTTTGAGTTGACTTTGTTGGTCTTGTATGGCACAGGCTCTTTCTGTTTCTGACATTTCTTCCTCAAGCCTTGACTTGGCAAGTATCTGTGCTTTAAAACCACCTGCCTTTTACAAATTCCACTACCAAAGCCAGCAGTACCTTTGCTGAGCTAGCCCCTAGAGGGTGCAATTTGCTCTCTAAACAGCTGTCTCAACCCCTCCCTTCCAAACATCATAACCTCCTTTTTTATTTTAAGATTGGTTTTGTTTTAGTTAAAACCACCAGTACCTCATATTTAGGACCTTCTTTTGTCCATCTTTCCTAGAATCCCCCTTCTAGTTTGCTCTATTTGTTTGCAGGTTTTAGAAGGACAATTATATTGTTTTCATTTGTGGTTTTTATTACGTATTTATGAAATCATCAGACTCTGTCTCAGGGACCTTTGCAGGTGTCCTTTATAAAAATAATTATAACATACCCTGTGATGTACTGAGCACCCTCTAGTCCCATTGACTTCAGTGGGAATTGAGAATATTCAGCAACCTCTGAGGGCCTACAGCAGTAGGCCACAGGTGCAACACAGAAAATAGTTTAATTATTAGTTCTCTGATACATTTTTAAAATGGTAAAACAAACACAGAATCAAGATACTTTTCATGGATTTAAAATTGTATTCTCTTTTGGAAAAAGGAGATTGAAATCAGTTTCTTTACAGATTTTTTCATTCCATTGTGTGTATGGTACAGACTGATTCATTATTGTAAGGTTGCTACTGAGTGCTATGCTGCATGCACACTTATTTGTTATTGCAAAATTACTGTTCCATCCTGGGGCACTGGTTTTCGCTCTCTCCTGCCCGCCGCTCCTCCCACCCCGAGAAAAATAAAGTCTTGATGTTTGTATTTTGAAAATCTAAACACAGAAGGGGAAATCCTCACCCCACTGATTTCAACAGGGCCAGGATTTAACCCCAAGAATTATATTGCCTCTGCTAGCAGACAAAAGGGTAGGTCTAATTTGGGTCTCCCAGTCTTTACAATGCTCCTTTCAATATTACCTCCAAAACATGCAGAAGTATTACAACAATTAAATAAAAACAGGTTAAATTAGTTTAGACACTAACATATAAAAATACTCTCTTCATCATTTCAGCCCTTATGTATGTAGGGCAGTGGTTCCCAAACTTTAACAACCCACAAACCCCTTTCACTAAAATGTCAAGTCTCGCGAGGCCCCTCCTAAAAATGAATATTTCCATTGATTTTCTCCCTTACTTCAGCATAAATTATAAAAGCAGTGACCTTGGAAATATAAAATTTGTTTTTATGACGTGCTTATTACACGCTATTTATTAATTATTCGTTATCATTACAGTATTTTTATTACATTATGAAAACAGCAACACTCTTCCAAGAACTCACTTTTGTAGCTTGTATCACTTTTGATTAAGCCTGTTATAGGACAAGGCACTTATCAGAGGTGCCAGTAGAAAAAAGGGGTGTGGTGGCTGGAGAGTTGTGGCTGCTGACTGTGGGCCCAGAGCTGCAGGCAGAAGCAAGGATGGCAATACCACACCATACCAGTCTTACTTCCGCACTCCTGCAGACAGCAGCGCTGCCTTCAGAGCTGGGATCCCGGCCAGCAGCCACCGCTCTCCAGCTGCCCAGCTCTGAAGGCAGTGCTGCCACCAGCACATATGAATCTCACTAAGCTCAGTGCAACACATAAGTAAGGGTAGCAGTACTGCAATCCCCCCCACAATAACCTTGTGACCCCCTCACAACTCCTTTTTGGGTCAGGACCCCTATAATTACAACACCATGACGTTTCAGATTTAAACAGCTGAAATCATGACATTTAATTTTTTTAAAATCTTATGACTATGAAATTGACCAAAATGGACCCTGAATTTGGTAGGGCCCTACTTATAACCCTATCATCAGCTAGGCACTTACAATTTGAGAGTTTAATAATTTGTTCCAGAATTTTTCCATGTATCAAAGGTAGGCTGACCGGTCTGCAGTTCCCTGGGTCCTCTTTGTTCCCCTTTTAAAGACAGGTGTTATGTTTGGACTTCTGCAGTCCTCTAGGACCTTACCTGTGCTCCATGAGTTCTCAAAAACAATTGCTAATGTTTCTGAGGTTGCTTCAGCTAGTTCCTAAAGTACCCTAAAATGAAATTCATCAGGCCCTGCTGACTTGAATACATCTAACAACTAAATATTCTTTAACCCATTCTTTCCCTTTATGGCTTGTGTGCCTTGTCTTTGTTGTTAATATTAATTGTGTTAAGTATCTGCTAACAGCTATCCTTTTCAGTGAAAAATGAAGCAAAATAGCCATTAAACACTTCAGCTTTCTTGTTGTCTGTTATTACTAATTAATCCCCTTTCTCTGCTAAGTAGAGGACCTGTACTTCCTTCATCTCTTTCTTGCAGGCATGTTACTGGTATCAGATGGGGAGCAAAAAAACCCTAAAATTGGGTATCCTTGCTAGACCCCAGAGGGTGACTAAATGTGCAGTTGCCCTAAACTGAGACAATACAGTCCTGGCCTACAGACAACCTGCCAACCTCAAGCATATTCTCACCAGCAACAGTACACCGCACCATAATAACTCTAACTCAGGAACCAATCCATACAACAAACCTCGATGCCAACTCTGCCCACACATCTACACCAGCAACACCATCACAGCACCAAACCAGATCAGCCACACCATCACTGGTTCATTCACCTGCACATCTACCAATGTAATATACGCCATTATGTGCCAGCAATGTCCCTCTGCTATGTACATCGGCCGAACTGGACAGTCCCTATGAAAAAGGATAAATGGACACAAATCAGATATCAGGAATGGCAATATACAAAAACCTGTAGGAGAACACTGCAACCTCACCGGACACACCATAAAAGATTTAAAGGTCAGCATTTTGCAGCAAAAAAACTTCAAGTCCAGACTGCAAAGAGAGACTGCAGAGCTGCAATTCATTTGCAAATTTGACACAATCAATTTGGGACTGAATATAGGGGAGGGTGGGACCCACAACATTTTAGTAGCCTGCTAGAAAAAATCTTGTCCAGGAGAATATACCAGTAGAATTGTGCAAGGCTGTTCTAAACACATTAAAACATACAGTGTTTTTGGCTCCTCACAATGGTTCTATAGGAAGTATAAATTTGCTAATCACTCAGTCGCTTCACTGTTCTAAGTGCTACCTACCACTTCCCTTGATTCTCGCCAGCAGCTCATACCAACATGAATGGAAGTTCCGTGGCAGACTGAGAGCCCTTAATACTTATGCTCTAAAATCCAGGAAACGCTTTCTGCCATGGTTTTTCTAGATCAATTTAAATCTTGTACTGAAGTTATTCTCTCCTCAGTTTGCACATATGAATCCCACTAAGCTCAGTGCAAGTTACTCATGTATGGAAAGAGGTAACAAAAAAAAAAAATACATCAACTCTGTAGATGCACTTCGAAACCACTTTATAAAACATCAGATTCTAGACTATTATGTACCCCAGACAGACCTTTTATCAGTAATTGTCTTCCTTGTCTGCTGAAGAACAATATCTTTAAGTTTGTTACATTGACTTTGACTATATAACAAATTGTTTATTTCAAGAATCTTCATATTAGGCGGGGAGTCTATTTTCAAAGGTAAATAAGATATGCTAACTTCTAGACTGAAGCACATATGATTCCAAATTCTAACGCATTATTTAAACACAGATTCACTTGTTAACCAAAGTACCCCCTCCACACACATACTAAAAGTTTATCAGTTTTAGAAATGTGCATGGGAGAGGGCTGAGTCTTACCTCCTACAATACTAAATTTATTTTTTTTAAATGAGACAAAATATTGAACTGTGCAACAGTAAGTGACAATGTTATACTATTAAGGTATGACACAAATCTTCTCAAACAAAAGCTCATAAATAAGGCCTGGATTCTGCAAACAGTTACACATGTAAGTAGTAACACAGACTTCAATTATAATATTCACGAGCCAAATTAAATTTACATTTATCTGTTGCAGGGTCAGGGGCTAAGTAAGTCCTTTATTTGAATGGTCTAAGCAGAAAACTCCCATTACAGCAAGACAAAAAGGAACAGATGATAAATACTTTGTGCTGATATAGCACCTTTTGCAGACTGGGAGAGCAAAGAACTTGCTCAAAGTTCACAAAAATCAGTGTGCCAGTTGGAAATAAAATCCAGGATCTGACTCCCATGTCCCTGCTGTAGTAATCAGACCATGCTACTTAAAATGCATCAAAGTTCATAAACTGAGTGAAAACAATTGAAAGATCACAGGAGCTTGATTTCTTTGTGAGCCCAAAACAGGGACTCCTCAGCTCATAGAGCTTTTATTATTATTTAAAGGGGTGGCATCTTAGGTCAGCTCAAGAGCAGAAAACGTGATCTCAAATCTGTCTTCTCTGACGGAGCGAGAACTACATGGCAAAATATAAGAATACAACACCAATTGGGTATAAACAAGGATTGTTCTTCCAGGAAACACAGTGTCTCCATTTCACCTGCCACTAAGATACCACAACCTACCTTCAAAATTAAACGACTGTATTGCCCAAGTTTCCTTTACAAAAGCCTGCCTGAGAAAACTGGAATGGCTTAGCAGGTGCTATCAAGCGACAATACCATTACAACGGTTTTCAAAAGCAGGACTGAAAACGCTTTAAAACAACCCAGTCTCTTTCTGCCCGGAGGCAGCACTAGGTGTTTCCATGGACTGGGGGGAGGATGGATGTAGTTACCTATCGCACACAAGCTACAAGAACAAGCCCAACAAGGATTCCCCTTCCCCCATCAGACACAACGCCAGGACTCCAGGTGACACCTGTAGCCAGGCCCCTGGGCTCAGTGTCTCCAGCTCCCCCAGCCCCGCCGAGCAGGGTTCACACCGCTACTAGTGCCCTGTGCTCGTGAAACCCGCCCCCGGTTCCCCCCAGGACAGTGGGTCCCTGCCGCGGCGCCGACCTGGGGTCGCTGTCCCTGCGCCTGGATCTGCGGGCGGCTCGGGAGTCCATGACCGCAGCGGGGGGCGCCGGCTGACCCGACTCCAGCTGTTCCCCAGACAGGGGCGCGGCGCGGGCGGATGCAGCAGCCGTCTCATGGTGGGAGCCAGGCAAAGCAGGAGGCGGCCGCAGGGCCGGGTCTCCCCTGGGCAGGGCCGGGCCGCTGGCTCCGGAGCGGCCGCTCCTGCTCCCAGCTGCAGCAGGTCGCATCGCTGGGTCTTAAAAGCCCTTCCCCAGCCTAAGTGCCCCGGCTCGCCGCGTGGCCGGGGACCCCCCCGGGAGGGTGCACGCGCTGGGTTGCAGGAACCAGGCTCATTGCTCAGCAAGGGCCCAGGGCAGGGAGCTGACACGACTGTTCCCGGCAGGTGATTGTGAAGGAGGCGCCTAGCTGAGGGGGACAGCGCAATGGTGCACGAGGCGGGTGCACTAGCCCCGTGCAATAGTCATGGGCCGCCTGCTGCCATTGCCAAAGTAATGATACAGAAGTCAAGGCTCCTGCTCGATTTTAGTTCTTCGGCGGTAGTGTGTGTGTGTGGGGGGGTTCTGGCTGGGGAATTGTTGGAGCCCCCTCCCCCCCCCCCCCCGTTATCCCTTCTACATTCAAAGTTCAGGTCCCTTCAATTAAGTAGGGCAGAAGGTCTGTTCACCAATGCATCTATGCCTCCCTAGATTTTATTCCTCTCTCTTACTTTACAAGCAGGAACGGGGAGGTGATAGCAGGAGGCCTGTGTTTGAAAACTGGTGCTGTGTGGGAAAGAGAAGAGGCACACAGAGTAATCCTAAATAAACAAACGTACCACAGAATCTCTGTGGATAGAAATGCCATCCCTGAATAAGAAGAATACAATAGGAATTTACTACCCATCTTCTGACCAGACAGGTGCTGGTGACTGTGAAATGCTCAGGGACATGGAAGAGGGTATAAAATAGAAAACAATAATAATGAGGGATTTAATTATCCCCCATAGTGACTGGGTACATGTCACCTCAGGACAGTAGGCAGAGAGAAAATTTTGAGACACCCTTAGCGATTGCTTCTTGGAGCAGCTAATCCTTGGACCTACAAGGGAAGAGGCAATTCTTGATTTAATCCTAAATGATGCACAGGTTATGATGCAAGAGGTCAATAGAGCTAAACCTGTCACTACCAACTATAATGTAGATGTGGGGGGAGGGGGAGAATAGCAAAGAAGCCAACCACCATAGCATTTAACTTCACAAAGGGGAGCTGCAAAAAACAAGGAAGCTAGTTAAACAGAAAATAAAAGGAATAGTTACAAGACTGGAATGCCTGAAAGCTGCATGGAAACTTTAAAAAACACCACCATAGAGGCTCAAATTAAATGTATGACCCAAATTAAAAAAATAGCAAGAGGACCCCCCCAAAAATGCCACCATAGATAAACAACAGGGTAAAAGAGGTGTTTACTGGCAAAAAATTGGAAGTGAAATTCTACTGAGAAAAATAAAAAGGCACACAAACTCTGGAAAATTAAGTGTAAAAGTATAATTAGGCAAGCTGAAAAAGAATTTGAAGAGCAACTAGCAAGAGACACAAAAACTAACAGCACAATTTTTTTCTAAGTACACCAGAAGCAAGAAATCTGCCAAACACTAGGTGTGGCCACTGGACAATCAAAGTGCTAAACAGCATGCAAGAAAGACAAGAAAAAGCTATTGTAGAAAAGCTAAAATGAATTATTTGCATTAGTCTTCATTGAAGATTATGTGACCACACCTGAGCTATCCTTCTTAGATGACAAATCTGAGGATCTGTTGCCAGATTGATGAGTCGATTGTAATGAATTTTTTTTAAATAAAAAAGACTCCAGAGGTGATCATGGCAACTAGAGACCAGTAAACCTAGCTTCAGTACAAGGGAAACTGGCTGAAACAATAGTAAAGAACAGAATTATCAGACACAGATGAACACAATATGTTGGGGGAAGCGTCAACACTGCTTTTGTAAAGAGAAATCATGCTTCACCAATCTATTAGCATTGTTTGAAGGGGGAAAAATATGTGGACAAGAGTGAGCCAGTGGATATAGCCTACCTGGACTTTCAAAAAGCCTTTGTCAAAAAGACTCTCATCAAAGACTCTTAAGCAAAGTAAGCAGTCATGGGACAAGAAGGCAGATCTTCTCAGGGATCAATAACTGGTTAATAAAAGACAGGAAACGGTAAGAATAAATGGTCAGTATTTAGAATGGAGAAAGGTAAATAGTGGGGTCCCCCAAGGATTTATACAGGACTAATGTGGTTAAACATTCATAAGTGATCTGGAAAAAGGGGTAAACATCGAGATGGCAAAATTTGCAGATGATACAAATTATTCAAGATAGAAAAGTCCAAAGCAGATTGCGAAAAGTTACAAAGAAATCTCATAAAACTAGATGACTGGGCAACAAAAGGGCAGATGAAATTCAATGAGTATAATTGCAAAGTAATGCACCTTGGAAAATATAATTCCAGCCATAGAAACACAATTATGGGGTGTAAATTAGCTGTTACCACTGAAGAATGAGATCTTGGAGGCACTGGTGTTAGTTCTCTGTAAACATCTGCTCAGTGTTCAATGGCAGTCAAAAAAAGCTAACTGTTAGGAACCATTAGGAAAGGGATAGAAAAAATCAGACAGTAAATATCATAGTGCCACTATAAAAATGCATGGTACTCCCACACCTTGAATACTGCGTGCAGTTCTGGTCACCCCATATCAAAAAAGATAAATTAGAATTGGGAAAACTACTGAGAAGGGCAACAAAAATTATTAGGAGTATGGAACAGCTTCCACATGGGGAGAAATTAAAAAGACTGGGATTGTTCAGCATGGAAAAGAAATGATTAAAGGGTATATTATAGAAGTCTATAAAATCATGAATGGTACGGATAAAATTAGTAAAGAAGTGTTATTTACTCCTTCACATGACACAAGAACCAAGGGTCGGTCACCTGATGAAATTAATAGGCAGCAGGTTTAAACCAAACAAATGGGAGTGCTTCTTAACACAACACAATCAAACTGTTGCCAAGGAATGTTGTAAAGACAAAAGCATAACTGGGTTCACAAGAGAATTAGATAAGTTCATAGGTTTAAATTTAACCCAGGTTGTTTTTCAGTAAAGGTTATTACTGGAGATAGGCCCAAACCAAATTCATTAATCCAAAACTCCTTTGAATTTGGGCGCTCAAATACCTACATTTTGCAAAGGGATTGTAATACTTGTAAATGGTCAAGCCAAAACCTCACATAGAAACAGCCCTGAATTGCAGGATGTATGGAATCTAGATCCAAATTTTGAAGCTTTGACTATCTCAACACCTTTTAGAATACATCTAATATTTAAGGATAAGGAAGCGTTATTAGTCATGAAAATGGAGATATTTGAGCCTTTGAAAACCTCTCTGCATAGCTAACCCTATACATACCAAGTTCCTTGTTATACATTCATATCAGGAGGAAGACTGTACATCTAGTCCTAGGTAAATCTAAAGTACTTTTCATCTCAAGTATGTCTTTATTTAAAATACATCACCCACAGAGTTGGATGCTGGACACTGCTGAA
Source organism: Dermatemys mawii (assembly GCA_007922305.1). NCBI lineage: Eukaryota > Metazoa > Chordata > Testudines > Dermatemydidae > Dermatemys > Dermatemys mawii. Next base: position 40,527,976 of record ML677352.1, on the reverse strand, counting down.
GATACAAATCCAGGCTAATCCACAAGGGTGAGAGAATCTGAATAAGTGAGGAAATTGTGTCCCTCTAATGGTTTAAGCACTGCTACAGTAGCAGTTCCATCCTGACATATCCCACCTGATCACTAAGAAACAAAAGATAACAGGTTGCAAGAGAGCCCCATCTAGTCCTTGTTGGCCCCACACATAGTAGTTGCAATACAGCGCTTTAAGAGTAGAAATTATGAAATAGGGGAAAGCGTAGAGAATCTCAGGGTTCCAAAAGGGCTTCAGAAGATTCTCACTCCCCTTCTTCCTCCCGCCAAAAAAATAATCCAAGTGAGAATTGGAATAATCATCCCCTTATTCTTAAACTGGTATTACAACTTCAGTTCAGCAAATTTATTTCAAAGGTAATTTCTGAGCTGTGAAAATGTTTCTATATTGATTTTTGGGGGGGAGGGGATCAGATGAATATTTCAATATATTAGGCTGTGCAGATACATGGAACTTTTCAGACCAGCCTGCTACAGTAGAGGTGATATAAATAGCCCGGTATTTATGTATTTAAACTAGGCAGAAACTGTAGTGGAATGCATATTTAATACTGATGGAGTTTTTGTGTTGACTCCTGGACATGTAACCAAATGTATTGGTAATAAATCAATGTTAGCTTCCCTCTGGGATATTTCTGCCTCATACATTTTTATTTAATATGTGTTAGTGAACTTACCACTCTTCATCCAACAAAGAGGAAAAAGCCATAAACAGTATTCAAAGCCATTAGACACATAGTATCCCACCTTTCTAGTGTTGTTTTTAATCTTTAGCAGACTAGCACTATATTCTGTGCAGTATAATGGAATTACATTCAGTTCAAGCACACTCACAAATGCAGCTTTTGTTCACTCCATCTTAGTAAATAGCCAGTTAAGTATAACATTTCATAGGACCTGCAGGATTTGAGTTATTTATTTTAGAACTCAAAATTGCAATACACATCTTGCAGTACAAATACTTTGTTCTTTGCCCCAGCGAGTTAACTTAGCAGTGACCCAAAAGGGATATCAAGGGTAAGGATAACAAGAAGACTGCTCCCCTTGCACAATAATACTTAACAGCATGATGGAACAAAAATTGTTTGTAAGAATAAATTAAGATTAATTAATTTCCTATGAGTATCTTCTTAGAAGTGAATCATAAGGAGGAATTTCTTTATCTTTGTAAGCTGGAAACACCATGTGCAGCTGAGGCTAGATTGAAAAGGCCACTGTTGATAGAGACAAATTTTCAGGTCTCCGGATGATAGCACAAAGAGAGGAGGGTGAAAGTTAAATCACTTTATGGTATTTAACATTTGCATTACATTTATTGTGTAAAGATACAGTAATCAGGAAGAAATGCTCTGTTGTTGCTACAATAAAAGCAAGAATAAACCATGTAATTGGAAAACTAGCAGTTTCAGCAAAATAAAACCACTTATTGCACTCACTCATAAAAACACTTGGAAAGAAAACAGATATTCTAGCAGTCACCATGACTTGTTGAACAAGCCCTAAAAGTTGTCTGCCAAGTGAGTGGTTAGGGCCTGTGCCATACAGCCCTACCCATGGCTACTGGGTGAAATCGTGACTTAAGTCAATAGGCATTTTGCCATTAATTTCAGTAGGAGTTCACCCACTATTCCTAACAGACAACTCTCAGCCTAAGGCATCTGAAAGTAATTTTTTTTCAAATAGCACTTTAGTAATATTTTTGTTATGATACTTGCTGCATACACAGATAGAAGAGAACAAACAGTATCATACTTCTCCTACCCATGATATATATTGAATTAAAAACTGTTCTTTTTAATTTCACATTGAAATGGGGTAAAATTCCTGTAACTCTGGACAAAAACTTGCTCTTTTCCCAGGGACTCTAATTATGTTTAAAAAATTAAACTATTTGGCACGTGCAAATAATATGACACTTCACATTGGAAACATGTTCAAGCAGGCCAAGTAATAGTAATAAAATACTTTGTACTTCCACAGTGCCCTGAGGATCTCAAAATCTTTATTATTATACAGTGTGTATATTGCAGTAGTGCCTAAAGGCCACAAGGAAGTTAGGCCTCATTGCGCTAATTAAAAATATTAATCCTCAGCACTGTTGGAAGATAGGGAAATATGGTCATTATTTAATGGATAATGAAGTTATCCAAGGTCATATAACAAGTCACTGGTAGAACAGGAAGAGAATCCAGGAATCTTGGTGTCCCAAGAAGCCCCACTCCATTCGTTTTCCTGCTAGACAGCTTTGCCTCTATCACCTCCAATCTGCTCTAATGTTTAGGGCATTGTCCCCCCTCAATAGTTAGCCAGCAGTGTAACTGTACGGCTGCAAACCCCTAACGTTAACCATTTACACTAGCATAAGTTGTTACACAAGTGTAAATCACATGTGCACTAGTTGTTTGCACATGTGCATTACACTCCTGGCTAAAACTCCAGTGTAGATCAGACTCAGTAATACCCATACCAAAAGAAAGGAGTTGCAGTCTTGAAACAGGCAAGGTCTTCTATCTGTGAAAGATATTGTCTCTCTCTACAAGTGATTTATTAAATGACAGCTCTGCTTATTGTTTTGTCATTTAGGCTTGAGTTTCACAACTACAAAGGGATACAACTCTGCAATTTTATTACAGTTATGATGAATTGAACTTGTTTGTATGCCTGCTGTCTCATTGATAAGGTAAACTAGAATTAGGTTCATCAGTACCCCATTTGTCTATTAGTAACTTATACCACTGACTTTATCGCACATCATAAAAAGCAAGCTTGCAAAATTAAGTACAAATAATTGTTTCAAATGGATGACAAATCACTTCACTTGTTACTTCATCCACTAGTATAAATTCACCTATTTCTCTCTTAGAACTGTCTCTCTGAAAACAAACTTTAGCACTCGTCTTCTATCCATATTGCAGGAAACATGGAAATAGCATGTGAATGAGTCTATGTTGCCTTTTTCTAGTCAGATTGTTCAGTGCACTTAGGCATGATTATGATTTAAACTTTTTAGTAATGAAATTGTCACTTTGAAACATGTATCTGTTCCAGTGATGAGGCTCAAATTCTGAGCACTGAATTAGGGTGTATAGTATTTCAGTCACTGCCTAAAATCTGATGAAGAGGACTAGAAAATGCATTATTCAGATTGTTCAAGATTTAACATGGAGATTAGAATTTGCTACAAGAAATCATGGCAATAGGAAAAACTTGGCTATTCAAACAGTGCATATTTATATATATATATAGAGGCATAAAACTACATCACAAACAATTTATCGTTTACCCCCAAAGCACATTACCAACTGTGTATACAGGAATTACTTCATTCACCACTGAAGTGGAGTCACTTCTAGGATGGAATGCAGCTGCTGTTTAACAATATACTGTGTACAGCCACACTAGACAACAATGTAGGCAAAGATTCAAAAAGAATAATGTATACAACTGAAACAAGGAAATTGCAGGTAGTCGTCACTGGTACTTTAGCACTTTTCTTTAAACGGCTCTATACTCGCTTTACAAATGGGGGGGTATCACCATTTTACAATTGTGGAAATGGAAATACAGTTATTTAAAGTGACTTGTGATGTCAGTGAGTCAGTGGAAACTGACTAGATAATCTAAGTCCTCTGCTCTACACACATTAAAACACTCCCTACCTAAGTAGGCAGTACAATTATGCAAATTGGAATTTGTCCACAAGTAGGATCAGCACACTGTACCGTTGTGGAATTTTTAATCACAAGTGGTCAGAGAACATTGGTTTTATGCCTTAGCCACAAGAAAGACCCACAGCACAGACCACAACAATGCTTGAGCAAAGAACAGTGCCATCCCCATCGCCAGCCTGTTAGAATTTCACTGTGACCTAATGCGTATTTAAATATTGATAAGGCCTGATCTTCCTTAGTCTGTAAGATCTATCAAGACTGTACACCAAAGTGTCATAGCTGCCAACAATTTCTATGAAAGTAATTTTTCACTCTGCAAAGTGAAGGCACTGCAAACCAGTTCATTCTTTTACAAAGCACACTTAATAGCTATTTTTCTCACTCCCCTCAGCTTGCTAACATTTGGCAATAGTCACTGAATTGTGAGCATTCCCTATGCTGATTTTGGGATCCCATGCATCAAAGTTCAATATGATACCACCTTATCTTGGAAAATTAGGTATTAGTAAGTCACTGTTACCACTGTTCTCTTGAGCTGAAGCAACTTCTCTATAAACAGGAGCATTACATCTGAAACTCAACTGGCCAGTGACCAAAGATTATCCAGGCATTGGATAAAAATTTTTGACCCTCAAAGTCAAACAAATGCAGTGTTTTTCTTTGAATATGGTAAACACTATCAAGTAACCTTGGAGGAGGTGGGTTGGCATTGAAAACTCAATGGTATCAAGTCAGGTAAGGTGACTAGCCACTTTCTTTGGTTTTAGTATATTTACATATGGAGAGGGAGCATGAGTGAGGTGGGGTGGACAATATATAAAAATGTTAAAGTTATTTTTAACCTAGTTTTCCTGACTGGTTATGGAAAAACAGGCACAGAATTGGATAAGTAAAGCTTAGTGTTCTATTTATCATAAAGAGACAGTCTGTAGGAGTTTCTGAATAGCAGCACTGTAGGCAAGGCTTGCTCATCAGGTGGAAGGATAATAAAAGTTCAGTAGTGTGAGGGAATAAAAGGAAGAAAACTAAAAGCCTAGTTTAAGTGGACCTCTATGGAGTTGATAAAAGGTAGATGGCAAGACTTTTAATGGTCTGTAAATACAGTTTGGGCTGTTAATACTGACTGATTCACCAAGGTTTTTAAGGCCTGGCTTGACAAAGCCCTTGCTGGGATGATTTAGTTGGTGCTGGTCCTGCTATGAGCAGAGGATTGGACTAGATGACCTCCTGAGGTCTCTTCCAAACATAATATTCTATGATTCATTACGCTTTGGGGGCAAATAGTCTTGGACTTTGATCTTTACCTCCAGCACTATTGGAGCAAAAGGGTTAGAACAAATCTCTTAATGAACAGTACAAGCCTGGGCAACTTACTCCAGACAGCTGTTTTCTTGATTGGTACACTGTGGGCTTCTTCCAACAGCTAGATGAAGCTGGACTAGATGAGAGCTTTAGACAGAATCCACATTGCAGACATTCCTTCTTGCCTTTGAGTACAATACAGAGTAGGAACGGAAAACCAGATACTTCATCCATATTAATGGAAGTGAAAAACATGACAAAAATTCTCCAAGGTCCTTGTATGTTTTGATATCCTCAGTTTGGCAGAACCATACAAATAAGGTGACAAGTAGTCTTCCTTTGCCTCTTTCTCCACTTAGCCATCTCCATTGAGCCACCAAATTTATCATCAGTTTGTCAAATCTTTAGGGAGATGCACTCAGGCAGGTTGTCTTTTTCTATATCAAAGATGATATTTTTGCATTTACCTTAAAAAGCTGCATACAACTTGCAATACCTATCTTTGTAGCAAATTACAGTCAGTAAAAAACTACTTAGTCTCTAGTTTTTGGGAGACTGAGAATGGGAAAGGAATGTTCAGTCCCGGTGCAACTATTTTTGTCAGGTCTTTCCTAGGTACGTTAGCTGAGCCTGGCTCATTGTCTGGTACTACGGGTCATTTCCATGATGGAAACTGTCATGAGTCCAATTCAAACAGATAAAGCAAAATCCTCTTTTCAGATTTTTTTTTTTTTAGTCCAAGGGCTTTTGTGACTTTCACTGGCATCTGGGATGTTTACTTGTATCATTGTTTTCAGAGTTCTGCCACCAACAAAAAAGATTATCAGTGGAGTTGTTTCAATTTTTTTTTTTAACCATTTGATAGTAAATAACTGTAAAAAAACCACAGAACTGGGTCAAAAACAAAAAAGTCTGATTATGATTCTGCTAATCTATATATTCTACTTTCAGTGAGTCTCAGATACAGGTTATAATATTTAGCAGATGAATGTTCAAGTCTGGTCACCTAAAATCCATGTTTAGACACCTAAATTGAAAATCAGGCTGCTTCTATGCTGCTGAACACCTACAGCTCCGCTTAAGTTCCATGGTGGCTGGGATTGGTTAGCACCTCAGAAAAATAGAAGTGGCCTGGACTTTGAGGAGCTGATCAATCTCAACCTGCACTGGAGCTCAATAGGAGATGTAGCACAGCTTTGAAATTCCAGGTTGCTTCTATTTAGGTGCTTAAACATAGATTTAGGAGACTGGTTTTAGGTGCCCAAGTTTGAACCTTTGGTCAAAATTTTCAAACATTCCTTTCACGCTATAGATCTGAACAGTTTATATTCTGTCTACAATGGATTTTACTGTTCATTGCCATTTTCAAGAGACGGAGACAATTTACTTATGTATTTAAACTTTATTTCTTCATAATTACAGGCTACTGTTAGAATTTTCAAACAGAAGAAGAGTCTATAAATAGAGGCTAACCCCATATGGCCAAGTTTTAAAAAGCTAGTTAAACTTCATAAGTAATGCCATTCAGCTCACAGCAGTGGTTTATTGGTAATCTTCAAATAAAGGTACTGTAGTCAGAGTCAGTATCATGAAATGTAACATCAAATGACTCAAAACTTTACATTCCACACAGGAAAGCATGAATATATATAATATATACACAATATTGTATTGGTCCACTGAGTATACATTTTTAACAAAAGAGAAGAATTTGTGTAGTCCAGTTAAGCATACAATATGCAAGATTAGTGTACACTTATTACAAAGGTTGTATAGATAAGTTATGGATATTTAATACTTGCATGAGGTTTCTTTAAGATACATTTTTTGAGCAGGTGTTTCAAATGCTCATTTCCCAGTGCAAAAGAAAAGTTGTCCAAGTCAAGTCACCCATTTTCCTGAAAAGAATGAAAACTGCCATCTTCAAAAGCTCTTGTAGCAGCAACCCTAGCTAACTGAAACCCTCTAAACAAACCCAAAGTGTGGGTAATGAGTTATCCCTTGCTTCACACAATTTTTTTTGTTTTGAAATACTTTAATCTCACGGAGAAATACACCAAATTAAAAAGTGCAAGAAAGAAAATTGATCGTATGCTGCTGCAGTCCAGCTATACATGTACGGAGTGAAAGAAGCATCATTGGGAATTACTTAAATGAATCTGACATTCTGCAGAATGGATTATAATTACACAACAGGCAATAAGTTACTTCTATTAACATTTTATCAACCTACTTTGACTCAGTGACCATAAAGAATTATAAATCAGTTTTTTTAATAAGGTGCAACTATCAGTTGGTATTCAATAAATTATATGTATAGAAGAAGACTGTTGTATAAAGTTAAACAATGCCTTTATGCATCCTACTCTTTTCTCTATCCTTCTTCAAATTCAAACTTGTCAGATTGCCAGTTTAATTGTATATTAGCTCAATTAGCAGTGGGGCTTCCATAATTTGAGACATTTTGACCAACAGTAAATTCATGTGAATTATACATTTAGTTATTCTATGTTACAACAAAACCCCACCCAGAATATGTGATCTGTCTGCCAACCTCATGACCATGCAAAAAAGCAATTAAGGTCTCAATAAGATATACAATCTTTCCCACTTGCACACTGATTATCATCAATTAAATTTCAAGTCCAGCAGTAGAACCTTCATTAAAAAGAAAATACATATGTATACATATAAAATAAAGCACTCTACAGTTCCAGCATTACTAAAGTCTGCTCTGAAAAAGTACAAAGGGTTTCAAATAACTAACAACTTGGTGGGAAGGGGTCAGTGAGGCAAGGTAACTGTCATGTTCATCTTCTGCTCAATCATAGTTGCTGGCAGATTATACTTAAACCATAGTCTCATTGCCTGCATTATAAATGGATTTATTTACAGGTCAGAAATGTGCTTTACTTTCCTGAAACGGGTCTTCTGGGAGAGTATAAATGCTAAAGTGAGTGGACTATTCAAATCTAAAAATAACTAAAGATGGAATTCAGCAGAATGTCCACGCACCTTGTATACAATACTATATAGTAAAAGGCTCTAGCTTCTTTATGAGGCAGCACACAAGCGGTACAGAAGCTAAAATGTTTTTTGTTTACATTTCTTTTTATAAGTGACTCAGTCCTGCACACAATGGGTACAAAATATAGAAATGGAAGCATTCACCTTTATCTTCAATACTATGCCCCTTTCACCAAAGAACTTGACTGAGAATATTTGCTTGTCTCTGAACTTCTGTCATACAGAATTGCAAGTGTTCATGAAGATATCTTCACACATCACCAGAATGACAACTAGTTTCTTTAAGGAGATGAATTCTGCCTTACCTTTCTGGATTACATAAAGACACTTTGGTGCCCTAGGTTTACAGAATAAAAATAGCACAGGCTAAAAGCTCAAGGAGAATATACATGGGAGCAGCATTCTATTAGTTGTCTGATAAGCTTAATGAAAAAATTTAGGAACCCTACAAATCAGAATGGGACAAAAATAGAAAGGTGAATATTCAATCACACTTGCAGGAATTTAAAACCTTTCATACTTCCCTGTTCATAGGTAGCTTCTGATTAACATTTTAAATAGGTTAAGTATTCAGGAAAAGGGACAAAACAGTTGACATAAGACACGGTTATTCTAATCTTCATGCTTCTGATATTTCAGATTTACTGAGTGCAATAGCCAGCTCCAAGTCTTCTTGCTCTTGTTGTTTTAACCTTGCAAGTCTCTCTTTTTCTTCTCTCTCACTTTCCCTCTTAGCCCATTCAATCATGTCTTCTTCAGTAGGATACTGCAATTTTAAAAAGATAAACATATCTGGATTTACTCAGACTGTAACTGCACAATTCAAGTCTCAGAATTTGAGGGTATTGTTCCAAAATATTATATGGATTTATTGTAGTTGTAGAATTTGCCTCTGTGCTGAAAAATTGTGTTTTAAGAGTAGTCAATTTCACTTGTAGTTTAAATAAGAATTGCACTAACAGTCCTGAAGATTAACTGTTTGATGAAAAATACCACCTGTTCGATAACCACCCATTAACACTAGTTTAAAGGTAATATTTGGCAGTTTGCTAAACACACTGACCTATGCAAAGTACCCAAGCATATGCTAAATTTTAAGCACATGAACAACCCTACTGAACAAAACTGAATCCTAAATTTGGTCAGAGTAAACAATGCTAATGCACTCACTATAAACTATTTTTAAACAATAAATTTTATATATTAATCAGATGTGACCAAATTGGTAGTCCCTCATACACTGCAGGATACATCTGGCACTGTGGGACAACTAGCTTTACCCTCATTTAACAATGTGGTGCTCTTTTAAAGATATTTTTCTCATCTCAGTGGCAGTGACTGCAGAATGAACTGTGCAGATAATGTCATAAAAAAATGCTTCCGCAGAGGAATACAGTACTAGCCAAATGCTTCTGCAGCTGCTAACCTAGCCTTAAATGAAAAAAGGGGAACAGAGTACAAGATAAAGGTGTATGCACATGTATGCATGCAAACAGAACAAGAAGTGAGCTGCTCTAATATTACAGTAGTGTGAGGTCATGATCTCAAATAGGAACAGGAACTACAGGGATTATCTTAAATACAGTACAAGAATGCATGCCAAACATGCTTCTATTTAGATGCAGAGAATGCAATATGATGTACATAAAGCCATACATATTTTTGCATGCGTGTAAGATATTTCAACAAACTCAAGCTAATTTCTAGTATTAACTGCTGCTTCTAAACTTGAGATTTTTGTGAACACAATTTGAGGAATGTCTTGATTCTTTTCTGACCCCAGAAATTAAAGGAAACCTCACCTCACTCTCTTTTCCCCTTCCGCCCCTGCCAAAGATTGCATCCTAGCCCTTCTAGGAAATAACTGAAGAGGAGGATTTTAGAAATTGCCATGACATGAACAGAGTACACCAACAAGCCAGGGTGCATTTGATTTAGATCACTAGTCAGGAAGACTCAATTTAATCATGGATTTCTACATAAAAGTGCATTCTTGTTGGCTATTATAACCTTAATACATATTCTTCACAACTCAGAGATAGATGTAGGTTTCATTTTTAGAAGGTACACACTATATAAATTTAAGTGATTTATTTTGAAAACTTTTCAAATTAGTTTTACAGCTACATCAGAAAATTAATAATTGTTTGGTTATTTCATTTACCAAAGGTAACTGAAGCAGATATTTATGAAGTCATTGAGAAGTGAACTATTTCCAATTCAACAGGTTAATCATTAATATTTGGAAGATTTTCTTGCCGGCTGTATTAAGAAAACATCACCAGACAAACATTTAAGTTGTTTTATTTAACTAAAACAAGAACATTATGTATTCTGGATTTATTTTTATTAAACAGCAAACATAATATTTTAACAAAACAAGCATATGAATTTTTGAATTTAGTTAAACATTCAAGTTTTTTAAAAATCACGTTTGTTTTTGTTAAAATTATTTTTAACTAAAATAGTTAAAGAAATATTTAAAAAACAAAAATTAAATAGACTATGTCAGCCATGTCAACATGAGAAACTTAAAATATTGGCTTCTGCAGCTGACTCAGTCGTCTTCACCTTCATTTTTCTGTTGTTTTGTTCATAATCTGGAAAAGAAAAACAAGCTTTCCTGCTTTTTCAGGTCCCAAACCATTTCTCAATTTGGAATGAATTAGTTCAAAGGAAGAAAATATTCTTTTTACACCGGCAGAAGAAGCTACTGCCATTAAAAGTGAGATTAGCACTTCAACAATCTCTGAATCCAAGTGCTTAAGTGACTTCCACCAATTCACTGGTGTAACTCTCTTTAAAACAAACATATATTTCTTAAATGGATCTTATTCCCAAACTGGGTCTCTTTTACAGCCTGCTGCCATTATAGGTTTTCCATTCTAGTGAAAGAATTGTATGGTAGATCTCAAATCAATGAAGGCTACGTTCAGAAAGACCTTAAGACTTCTGGAATATGCTGCTCAAACAGTTTAACTTTTGTTTCTACTGCCTGTCCCTCTATTCTCACATTTATCTCCAAACTTCTTCTCCTTGTCCAGATCTATTCCTCCTCCAACAATCTTCTACTCGTTGAACTTTTTGAAACTTTGCACTTTTAGAGAGAGGTGAGGGATTTACTATGTCTATACAAATTTGCAGAGACACAATAGGGCTAAGGTCTGTTATTTCTCACCTCTATATATTATTTAAAAACATTTTTGCTATTAGCAAGCATGTCATCTCTGGAGATACAAATCCAGTTTGAGAACTGCAAAATTAAGCATCTCCGATGGTATCTTCTAGACTGAGCACTGAGACCCACTGGGTAGATGGAAAGATTAACCTAAATAATCTATACAGAAGCCCCTGGAACTGTATAAAATTGGGTCCCTTATCCATGAACTTCTGAAACTCATTTACAAAACTTTTCTTAAACATTAAATGAATACATTATCTCATCTAAAGAATTAGAATTTATAATCCCTATTTCATGATGAGATATCTTTGAGCTATAATTTATCTTTTTAAAAACTATTTTTAGATGATTTGAGGGGAAAAATCCATCATCAAACACACAGATATAAATTAAAAAAAGCTCATTTTTTAATCAAAAAAATCTTTCATTTTTATCCACCCTGCAGGCAGCACAACCCAAATGAACAATCACCAGAACCTGTCAATTTAAACCCTGGAACAGTGTTTACTCTAGTCAAGCATACAATTCACTAGGACTTAGGGCTTGATTACCCTGGCACGTTATAGTGCTATAAAGCCACCAGGAGCTTTAGTATAACTCACTACCTGTCCAGACTGGCAAGGCACGTAGAGCACTATAAGTCCACAGTTATACCAGTCCTGGTAATCCTCCTTGCCAGAGGATTAACAGCTATGGCGTATTGAGTGCTCCGTTTTAGCTCCAGTGTAAATGGGTAGTAACAATATCTCGCTTTGAGTGATCTCTGGAACCACCCCTAAGCAATTTAAGCCTCTCTTCCCTTTGTTTTGAACTTGGCTGGAGAAACGCAAAGTACGTTTCCAGAGCTTAGCTGCAACTCGGCAAATCAACAATGCAAACGTTTGCCTTGTGAGCGAGCTTGAAGGAGAAGAGTAGCAGGCTTCGCATTTCAAAGACATTTTGCTGACACACTCTCAGTACGCCAAAAATCCACTTGCTCTCTCCCTCCACATACCCACAACACCTCCCTCACCTCCCTCATTTAAAAAGCATGTTACACCCAGCCGAATGCTGGGATAGCTGCCCATAATGTACCACTCCCCATGCTGCTGCAAGTGTCGCAAATGTGGCCACGCCAGTGAGGTTGTGGCTGTGAGTGTGGACATGCTGGAGCGCTATCCCTGGAGCTGTATCTGAAGGCAGGTATAACCAAAACCACTATAAAGCTCTAAGTGTAATCAAGCCCTAACTAAAGACAGCAAAAGTAATCTGACTAGGTTACTGTAAGTACAGCTTGCTATCAGTATATATAAATCCACTCTAAAAGGTATGGAGACTGAAAAAGAAAAAGTCTTCCACAATTCTTATTTGCAAAGCGCAAAGAAAATAATTTCATATACGTAGAAGCATGCTTCCGGGCTACAAAGAAATACTTGCAACTTTTAAAATTGTATTGTACTTGTGCCCTGAATTTACTAGCCATTCAAAACTCACTCAAATACAATTTATATTTTTATAAATACCAATCTTATATATTTATCTCTTGTGAAATATTGAGATTGTGACCAAGTATTTGAGAGAAAGCCAAGAGAAAGTGTTAACAGAAACTTTATTTTACTTTTAAATTGTATAATGATAGTATTATGCCATATGATTCGAACTTGTGAATATTTAAACAGATATCAGCTAGAACAGGGGTCTTCAAACTTCTCCCCCCGCGGCCCCTTTTGGTGGAGGGAAAAGTCTGGCTGCCCTCAGGTGGTATGTCCGTCGAAATGCCGCTGCAGTGTCATTTTGGCGGGTCGAACATAGCGCACCCAGGAGTTCGGCGGTGTCCTGGGCGGGATTGGCAGCAGTGCCAGGGTCTCACGCACCCCAGTTTGAAGACCACTGAACTAGAACACCTATGCAATATAGATAAATTATCTAATGATTGCTTCGTAAAAGCCAGGAAATCTTCAGGGAAAACCCTCACACAGTTATGCAATCAATATGACCTGAACAATACCAACAATAGTCTGCATTGTTTCATTTTTATCTTAATGAATGGATTACACCAACCTTAATTACAAGCTTCATGTATTAAGATATCTTATGTAGGTAAACAGCACTAAAAATATTTTAAAAAGTTAATTATAACCTTTAAGACAAGGGAGGGCAAACTTTTTGGCCCGAGGACCACATCGGGGTTGCAAAACTGTATGGAGGACTAGGGTAGGGAAGGTTGTGCCTCTCCAAACAGCCTGACCCCTGCCCCCAATCTGCCCCCTCCCACTTCTCATCCCCTGACTGCTCCCATCAGAATCCCCGCTCCATCCAACCCCACCCCCACTCCTTGCCTCCCTGACCACATCTTCCCAAGAACCCCCCGACCCTAACCGCCCCCCCAGACCACGTCCCCTGCACCCTGTCTCCTGACCTCCACGATCCCTATCCACACCCCTGCCCCAACAGCAGAGGTGGTGGTGTGGCTGTGGGGGATGGGAGACAGCAGGGGAAGGGCCTGGGGTAGCCTCCCTGGCTGGGAGCTCAGGGGCTGGACAGGACGGTCCCACAGGCCATAGTTTGCCCACCTCTGCCTTAAGAAAAGGGATTACACAGTTTTGAGAATAAATTTTAGTAATTTTAAAATAAATCTGAAGATTTTACTATGACTGAATCATTCCAGTAAGTTTTATTAAATGCCTCCTCACCTAAAGAAACAAAAATATAAAAGAACCTACTTACAGCACTGAAGTTTGCAAAATTGCTGGTGTCTGTCTCTTTACCAATATTGCTGGGAGCAAATGGATCACAAAATAGATCATCATCTTTTTCTTTGGGAACGTCACAGCCTGGGAAAGGCTGAAATGGATCATTCAGTTTAAAAGAATCTGAAGAATCCAGTTTGTTGATAGGTCTTTTACCTGGATCAAAGATAATCTAAATCAACTCAAGTGACCACAACAGATGGCAGAAAGCGTGTATTAAGCAAAAACAAACAAAACAAGAACTACTTGGATCATATCCTATACTACCACCCTGGGAAAGACACTCTGAAAACGTTAAAACAATTTCCCACCCTCCTATAGGCAGCATAGTTTTGGTGTTGTCCCCGCCACCACTCACTAATTATCCATGGAACTCTAGTGAGATTCCTTTTATTATTTTCTGGATAAAATTAGCTAGTTGTATATCAAGGCAAAATACATTTTACTGTGCTCTGCAGAGTTCTGACGTTCTTTTGACTTTGCTGCTATCTGCAACTTCTCAGATTTTCACAAACAATATGAAGGAGGGTAACAAGCATTTAGATGCTAAGGTGCTAACCCTGTCTTCTTGAATGGTAGCAAACATATCAGAATCAGATCTGTGTCACACCTAATCTTGTTCTTTTCTCATCTTAGTCAGCTTTCAATACTTTTGAAGAGACTGATGCAGCTCTTCCAAAAAAAATCCATCCCATCTTTAATTTCCTTTTCTGTATATGTAATCAGTTAATAGTGGTAACAATATGATTCTAACATCTTTAATCTTTCATCTGCGATGAATTTTAGTTGGGGAATCCTTCTGTCCAGCAGCTGATTTTTCACACAGGCAAGGGCCAATTTAGTTATTCCATTTAGAATTTACTATTGACCTATTCGTACCATTTTAAATTGGTTTAAATCTACATGTTTGCTCATATTCAGTTTATTCGGAATCATTGCTGCAGGTCAGTCTCACATACTATAATGGAATCCCCTAAGGATTATGGAAGTAACTATTTGACTTGTTTTATATAAATTCATTGAGGGATATGTAATGATTTACATTGTCTTACATTATGTACACTTAGGCTACTTCCCAAAGAATATTTTGGTGCCCACATCTCTATCTAAAAATGCAAATTCCTTAAGTTTTCTTAAATTAACACAGGAAAAACCGCTGCAAATGCCATCGATGTAAATTTATTTGTGCCAAAGAGAAATAAATACTTGCAAGAATTTGGAGTGCACAACAGTCATTTCAAAAGGCAAAAAAAAATCCTTTTCTAAAGTATCATGAGTCTCCGTAGCTCTTTGATAGATATGATTTATCTATATCCAGAGAAGAAGTGAATTTCATTAGATGCAAGGAAATTAACCCAGTACTCCCTCCACAGTTCAGTAGAGAATTTTAACAAGGAGGTACTGAAAGCCTTCTTTAAGCACTTCTTGCTTTTGAGCCAACCCCAAGTGTTGTTGCTCCATTTTATTAATTTTTTGTAATTAAAGTAGAAAGAAGCAAAAAAAAAAAAAGATGCTAAAAAGGCAGGTGCTAAGGCAAGAATGGAGTCTGAAGAGGAATTATACATAAAGCTGAAGGAAGGTGGCAGGAAATTGGTTTTTGTGGTGGCAAAAACGAGAAACAAGAAAACACAAGATATGAAGAAATCTTTGTACGTGAAGGATGGAAACCGCCTGGTGACTAACCCTATTGAGGTGGTAGAGAGATAGAAAAAATATTTCCAAAGGCTGTTATATGAGGAGAGAGAGTTGCAAGTGCAAGCACTACTGATAATTATGGGGAAGTCTCAAAAGGTATTGATCTCTACAGAGGAGGCAGAAGGACAACTGAATTATACAATAATAAAGCAGATAATGCAGACAAGGCAACAGTTGACATAATCAATCAAAGCAGTTGGAAATACCGGAGTACAGTTGCTTCATAGACTCAAGCCTTGTCTACACTATGGGGGGAGCTCAATCTAAGTTACGCAACTTTAGTACGTGAATAACGTAGCTGAAGTTGACATACTTAGATCTACTTACTGTGGGGTCCACACTATGTTATGTCAATGGGAGATGCTCTCCCAATGATGCCCCTTGCACTTCTCATTCAGGTGCAGTACAGGGGTGAGCAATAGGTGTCAGAAAAACTGTGGGACCAGCACTTAAGTAACAAACTGAAAGGAAAAGTGTATGCCCTGTTTGTACTTGTCTCTGACTGCTCTACAGTTTGGAAACAGTGGGTCTCCAAGAAAAGAAAATACAGGTAGTAGGAAATAATATACTGAGGAGAATGGCAGGCATGTGGAGAGTAGACAGTGTGCACAGAAGAATTTAGGGGGAAGGGGAAATTGGAACTCTCAGTGATAGCCTAGAGAGCACATGTTTGAGGTGGGCTGGACATGTTATAGATGCGGGGAGAGAACAAACAGAAAGAAAACTTGAGATGAAGAGGACAGCAAGTAAGGACATGGAAGACTAAGGGCACATCTGACCCCATGTAAATTGGGCAAGGAGCCAAGAAGTGAACTGACATGTACAGCAGCCACAGATACCCAGCAAAATAGTAAAATATTTAAGCTGTCAAAAAACTACATACAACATGCATATTAAAGATAAAACTAATATCAAATAAAGAAAAACAAACAGCTTTTAACACTGAGCCAGTGAAAAAATTATTTAACTTTTTATATAAATTGTGTTTTCTCCCTTAATAGTTATCTAGATATCTGCCATAGGCATAATTTTTAATACTGATAAGTTTATCCATCACCAGGAGAGTCCATTATTTATTAAACCATTTATTAGTAAGAAGTGTTGCTACTAGATAAAATACCTTGGGAATTATAAGTCTGTGTTGTAAAAGAAAGTATTAAGGCCATCTTCATAGCCCAAAAATGATACTTCTCCAACAATCCTTTTGATCCAGAGGATCTCAAACTGCTTTACAGGCTATAAAGGGATCATTTCAGCCATGGAAATATAGTCACTTCTACTGTCACTGAGCCAATTTAGTGTTTCTAAGAGAGGAAGTGAGGGCTTTAACTAATTGGTTACAAGGCAGGGAGACAGCAGGGTTGAATTTCACCAAAACGATGCTACAAATTAGAGCTCAAAGTTTAAAAGTTTTAATTCCTATAAACAGTGCCAGATTTATTTTGTTCCTCCCTTTCCAAAAGCAGCAGCAGACCAACTGTTCCATTTTATTTTTTTATGACTACTATTGTCTATCTTCTGGCAGCCTAATTTTTATTATATGGTTCTCATGAACACCTTAAAACTCTTATAATACTCCATAATAATGCAGTAGTGTTCACATAGAGTAAATGCAAGTGGAACAAAAACTAGAGCTTGAAAAGGCACACACACTACTACTGCACTTAATCCTATCCGTATCTTTTCAAAATTTTATCAAGATAATAAAAATATTTTTGAAAAATTTAATTAATACCATGTTACACTGGTTGTAGCTTCTTTAACTATGCTCCTTCGGAGGAGGAGGGGGCAGAAGCATGGTCCTGTATTTAGGGCAGGGGTCTCAAACTCAAATGACCACGAGGACCAGCACATTAGCCCGAGGGCCGCATCACAGATACCCTGCCCCCACTCTTCCCTTTCCATGAGGCCCTGCCCCTGCCCCGCCTCTTCCCACCCCTTCCCGGTCCCCATTCCAACCCCTTCTCCCAAACCCCCACCCAACTCCACCCCCTCCCTACACCCAGGGGGTACAGGAGGGGTGTGGCAAGGGTTCAGGGCAGGGAGTTCAGGTGCAGATGGCTCAAGGCAGGGATCTGGGCTGCAGGAGGGATGTGGGGTGTGGCAAAGGGTCAGGCTGCAGAAGGGGTGAGGGATGGAGAGTGCAGCATGGGGCTCAGGGCAGGGCTGCAGGATGGGTGGAGGTGGAGGCAGGACAGGCTCCCTACTTGCCTGACTGGTCCCCTTCCCTTCCCCACAGTGCTAGAAGCAGCTGGAACCTGGAGGGAGGGAGAGAGGGAGAAGGAACTCTGTGTTGTCATGGCCCAGCCTCCAGATACCTCCCGCAAAGCTCCCATTGGCCGTGATTCCCAGCCAACGGGAGCTGAGAGGGGCAGTGCCTGGAAGAGAGCTCTATGCTGCCCTCCCTCCCACAGGGGCTGCAGCCACTTCCTTTCAGCTGCTTCCTGGCCTGGTGCGCCCTGAGCTGGAGTTGCTCTAGGCCACTCGGCCGGGCGGGGGGTGGGGGGGAGTGTAGCGGGCCATGTGTTTGAGACTCCTGATTTAGAGCATAGAACTAGGAGTCAGGAGTCTTGGGTTGTATTGAGTATGCTACATGACCTTAGAAAAAAGGTCACTTGGATGGAAAGAGGTGAAGTTTCTCCAATGGTGAAATAGGGATAATGACCAATACTTTTAAAATTTCTTCAAAAGAGGAGACATTTTTGAAAACTAGGCACTTTCAACATTACTTGTACAAAAGTTGGTAATTTGCTTTCAATTCAGAACTTCCTAAGATTTGTGAATCTTCAACACCCTTAAAGCTCTCTGTAGCCACACTATTTCCTTATAGAAACCTGAAGTTATGTTTTCTCCCTTTTTCCACTTCCTTGCTCTCTCAAAACAAACTAACTGTTGACCTGAAACCCATGGGGAATTTAACCTCAGAGGAGACATCAGCAGTACAGGGGCAAGGTTCTTTCACATTTTGCCAGTTCCCCAGTACTTTATTCTAGTTCAGTAGGAAATTCAAACCATGTTTTCTTAAAACCCTCATACCATTACACAACTAGCAATATAGAAGCAGATGAATCAAACTTTACTGGAACCTCAAGCATTAGCTTTTACCAGGTGGTGGTGGGCAGGGTCTAGTAGGAGTTCCAGTCTTGGGGGGTAAAGCAGGAGGAATATCCTCATTTTTAGCTGGTGGTTCCTCAAATACATTTTTACTTATAACCACATTGTTTACAGAGCCTGATGTGGAAGAAATAAAGGGATCTTCATTGTTGGCCTATTTAAAAGAAAGGGAGAAAAAATGCTATATTACAATTACAGATACAATGCTATATCTACAATTTCAGCATAGTGAAATTCTACTCCCCCCTTCTTTCTTCCATAAAGCAATACTTATCACGATTAGAAAAAACAGTGAAAATGCAAGCAAATCAGGGAATGTGGAGATAATTTTTCTGTGGTGCACAATACTAGATTAGTATTATTAACTACTTATGGTAACACTCAAAGGGCCAAATCAGGCCCCATTTCACTGAGTACTCTACAAACAGAGAAGAGAGACTCCCTGCTCTGAAGAGCTTAGCAGATGGAGAATAATACAGCATGCTCCATATAAAAATGACTAGTTCAATCATTTGGTACAAGGAGAGGGAAGACAGCTAGCCCAGAAAACAGTGCAAGATGCCTACAAGATAAATATTCTTCCCCACAGTTACCACAGCAATCCACAATACAAGGAAGATTAAGAGTTAGTGAGACAAGTGGCAGCTCAGAATGACATTAGAAGAGAACCTTAAAATTCCGTTAAAACCAGCGAAGTGTCCTCAGGTTATTAGCTGAAGAAATAACCTCAGAATACAGCACTAGTGAAGATACCTGGTTAATACTACAAGTCTGCTGTAAGGTAAGAGACCAATGTTTTGTGCATGGGAATAAAACAGAACTCATGACTCTGGACTACAAAGGTAATCCTGTCACTAGCATCTCTGTCTAATCAACTACTCTCCCCGTCATATACCACTAACACATTGTTAGAACTTATACATAACATATTATGAAGGGTGATATCATCATAGATTCCACTTTCTGATCAACATGGAGGATTTTTTTGCATTGTGATTAATGCATATGGGCAGGCAATTAGTCAATTCCTTCTCAGACCCAGAGGTAGGACTAAAGCCACGTCTACACTAGGACAAGGTGTGTTTTTAAAAACAGGATCTCTAACACATTTTTAAGTCCTTGGATGAAATCCTGGCTTAACTGAGATCAATGGCAAAACCTGCACTGACTTCAGTGGTCCAGTATTTCATCCTTCATGTAGACTGGGCAAACCAGTAATATATTAAAACTATAGCTTGCTTGGTCTACATTAGGATTTTGAAACATGTTAGCAATTACATTTTAATGTCCACTGCTGCTCTCCCCACCACTCCATGCAGACAACCCGAAAATGGATGTCTGTATGAGAACCAATTTCAAAAAAATCAATGTGACTGGTATCAATGTGACAGCAGCAAACAACTGAGGCAGCTACACAACCAAACAAGCTGAAGGTACCTAGCCTGTTAACTAACGGAGAGAGGTAGTAAAAAAGCTCTCTAACATGGAAAAAAATAATTTACTTTTAAAGTTGAAACAATATGAACTGCTACAATAAAATGTTTACAACAGCATTAATCACAGGAGCATTGCAGGGCACCTTATTGTTAGAACCCCTTTCAGAAAATCAACCTTTGTCAATTTTTATTGGAGAGTAAAGACAGAATACCAATTGAACAGTTCTGTAACTAGAACACTACATCTTTTGTGTTTCAGTTACTGCGGCATTTTATGCCTTTCCCACATACGTTAATCATTTCAGATTACCTTTGACAGTGTGCTAAAGTCAGCAAAACTGCTTCCAAATGACTCATTTCCAAATAGAGAGGAAAAGGGATCTGTAGCTAAAATAAGCAGAGAGAACAAACAGAACAGTATAGAAAAGCCAAATGTTACATTGTGTTTCAATGCGAAAAACATGAAAGGCATGTGCCACGGTTAGTCCAAACTGTATTTCCCAAATTGTATAATCATGTAAAAAGCTACACAAAAAATATATTTAATATTTCTGTAACTATTTCAAATACAAATCTTTTTAGAAGGTGAATTCTTTTATTGATAGAGTTGTTTCAGTAGAAACATTTTTTCTTTCATAAAAATAGCAAATGCTATTTACCAATATGTAATAAATACTCATTCCTCTGGACAGTTTTTTCAGGAAATAACACTGAGATACTTCAGTTTTCTATGCAGAGAAAGCAGAATCCAAGTCTATCAATGGAAACACTCAAAACTATAGCATCAATAACATAAGCTCTGTACATTTTGCAGCAAAATATTTTAACACAGAAAAGGGATAATAAGTTTAGAGTTTTTTTAAAAAAGCAAGCTTCCAGTGACTTTTCTGTGTGAAGTAAAATGCAACACGCTCACTATTATTCACTTTGAATCTCCCTATCCCTCTGGATTCTCTAATTCAACAGTCTCCTTTTCACAGAAGGTGCTTTGAACAGTCTGGGCAAGCGTAGCTATTCGAAAGCTGCATAAAATTTCTTTTTAATACCCTCCCTTATGTGCTTCCCAGAAAAGTGTACTTGGCTGCAGTTAAACTGGACAGATCAGTGATGTAAAATCATTCCTGTGTGTATATTTATTTATACGTATACCATTTTAATAATCCTCCTCCTCCCATATTGTACTTGTGCTTATCCCCACACTTATAGCATACAATACTTTATATTCCTCTGTAAGAACCCCATATGAGAGAGAGTTACAGAGAGAGCAAAACAGCATCAAATTTCACCAATATTTAAAATAATCTGATGAAGCAAAATTACTTTATTCTAGTCTCTCATATGCCAATAAAGAAATATCTCCTCATGTTGCTTAAAAAAATAGACCATGCATCAAAAGATGTGTTCTGCTTGGCAAATGTACTGCTCCAAGTACCAAGACTCTTCAGTTGAGGTATTTGAGCTGTTAATGTCCTAGGATTGAGTAAGGTCTTCACAAAACCCATCTGCATTTACATGCAGCTGATGAGACTGTTTAAGGGAAGTTCACACATTTATACCTCTTCTAGCACACTTGGACAAGGAACGGTTAACTTTTTACTGTAACTGTTGTTCTCAGAGATGTGTTGCATGTGTCCATTCCACTGCAGGTATGCATGTGCCCTGTGCACAACTGATGGAGATTTTTTCCTCTGAGCCCATCTGCTACCTTTCACCACTGTGCACAGGCATAACGGGCAGAGCTGCCCCGAATCCTCCTCAGTTCCTTCCAGCTGGATAGACTCCGACAGAGAGGAGAAGGAGTACTGGAATGGACATGTGCAACATCTCAAAGAGAAACAGTTACTGAAAAAGATTAATGTTGCTATAAATTCATAATCAAGTGTTAAAGTCTAGAAAACTAAGAAAGAATAAAATGGATTACAAATTAAAATAATAAAAAGGATGTATATAATCTCACTTCTTTACCTAGATCACTTGGTACAGGAATAGCTGTTCCACCAGGAGCAAAAGGATCATTGTTCTTCAGTGTTTCTGTCTAAAAATGAGAAAATTCCTTTGAGGAAGACTTGCTTCCTGCAGCTTGAAAAATAAGCCCAACATTCCCCTATCTCAGGGGTCTTCAAACGTTTCCCCCCGTGGCCCCTTTCCATGGAGGGAGAAATCTGGCGGCCCCCAGGGGGTACATCCGCTGAAATGTTGCCGCAGAAAGCAGAAGCTTCCGCTTCCCGCAGGGGCATTTCAGCAGGACCAGAATAGCCCACTCGGGAGCTCGGCAGTCTCCCAGGCGGGCTCGGTGGCGGCGCTGGGGTCTCGCACACCCCATTTTGAAGACCACTGCCCTATCCCATCTCTAGCAAAAAGTTGAGCTTCACCTCAAGACAAAATATCATATTTTGTTGATGGATGTTATCACTGTCAATTTTTATTTTGCAAGATGAAATGTTAACATTCATATAGCACCTTTATGCAGATAGCATAAATGGCTAAGCATCACAACATTCTAACAGTAAAGTATGTATGCATGTTCTTCATTTTACAGATGAATGAACACAAAAAGGTTAAATGACAAAGATCATATAGCAAGTCGGTGCCAAAACATAGGATAGAATCTAGATCTCCTGATTCCCACAACTGTCTGCTAAAAGCACCTGACTAATTACGTCCTCGAGAAAAGAACTCAGGAGTCTGACTTCCAATCCGCAACTCTAGCCACTAGACCATGTTGTTTGTAAAACCCTGATTTATGACACTGGTGGGCAGGAAGCAGAAACTTAAAATCTTGTATGTCATGTTTTTAAATAACTGAAAGTTTTGGTTCTATGAGACCACCTGTAACTCCATAGAAGAAGGCACTATATTCCCACAAAATTTAGGAGAGCTTCTGCTGCCTGTACACTGCAGGAATGGAGTTATGGACCACGCAATGACAAGGACACAAGTGACATTTAGTTAAACTAGCAGTTTCAATTAACTGAAATTCGCAATAGAGATGTTTCAGGATTTTTAGCAAAGTTTATTTCATTGTTTTAGGGGTGTTATTTTCCAAAAAATGTACAACTAAGGAATGAAATCTTAATATTTTACATGCTTCCCCCAATACCCACTATTTTCTAGTAGAAATTTGACTAGGAATAGTATTTAGCAGAGGGCTCTACGTGCAGTTAAAAACATACTAAACTATTTTCCAGTGGAAATTAATACTTACCAGGAAAATATCGATGCACTACCCAAAATACCCAATACCTCATGTGTTTGAGTGTATCCAAACATACAAGATCATCTCACTTTCAACAAACTAGTAGTACACCTCTCCTTTCCTCCTATCGGACTTACTGTGGGACTGTTGCTGTTGCCTGTTGTGCTAAAAGGGTCAATGTCTGCAGTCACAAAAGGATCAGTGGAGGACTGTTTGAAAAAAGAGTCAGCTGCAAAAGGATCTGAATCTTTGAATGGATCACCACCAAAGGGATCTGAAGGAAAAAAATAAAATGGACCTATTTAAGAAACATTTCTTGTAAATATTTCCTGCAGGTTCTTTTTAGATTGATGTCTTAAAAACAAATGTAATTGTGTACAGCTTCCTTCATATTACAACAGAGTTGTAGTTTAGGCTGGTCATCACTTTCTGATTAAAGGCAGAGTCTTCTAAGTGCTCTAAAATCCACAGGCTTACTCAGATTGTCTTGAAATTTGCCGTGCCTCATAAGGCTGTGTGGTAGTTAGTGTTAATGGCCCAAATTTGAGGACCATTCAGCCAGGGATTTGGTAAAGACTATCTAACTGCCTCACACGCTAACTGCCTCACACTCTTTAATGTGCTTATCCTCAAAACACTCTGAGGTAGGGCAGTACTATTATTCCCTTTTTACAGATGGGAAAACTGAGGCATAGAGAGCCAGAGGGAAATAACTGAGCTGGGTACACAGGTTGCCAAGAATTATTTTTTTAAAAAAATCAGGGAATTCAAGGTTGCCCAGTTGTGCCTTGTGCCCTTCCAGAATGTGGAGAGTGGTAAATTTAACTATCTGTAAACCAGGAAATGAAGAGTTAAGGTAACAGAACCAGCCAAATCAGTGAACCCTGCACTTGGAATCAAGGAGTAAAATGGGGCCCAACTGGGGATGCCTTTCCCAAAAGTACCCTCTAGACCCTGAACTCTGAAGTGGCACTCCCCCCCGCCACCCCACCCAAGACACTGTGGGGAAACCTGGACCCAGGTGGTGCCTTTCCCATCCCTCCCCACCCCTCCATATGGGCTGAGGAAAAATTGCAGGGAAAAACCACAGTGCAGCTGGTAAAAACAGCTGCAGAGGCAGCCAAAGCAGGGACCTTTGGACAATCAGAAAGCTTGCTACAGTTTTTACTGGACTTTCTTTGCTGTGTGCTGTTTGTTCCAACCCTCTCCCCCTTAGATTCACTCCATACCTGCCCCCCTTATCCTCTTCTCCCCTACCCTCCTCAGTTCCCTTCAGTGTCCTCTCCCCCTACACTTTTCTTTCCATTTAGATTATCCCTTCTTACTTATACCCACTTGAAAACATTAAATGGTGACACTAACATGACGCTTGCTGCCATCATCTTGGTCACTGTGTGTGTTTTACCCCACTCCCCCATCACTTCTCTGTCTTGTCTATTTACATCGTATGCTCTTTAGGGCAGGCACTGTCTGCTGTGATCTGTTTGTGCAGTGCCAAGCATAATGGGGCCCAATTCTTGGTTGGCCCTTAGCCACTACCATAATAAACATGATTAACAACAAATTAAACACATTTAAAACTTGGAAAACCTGGAAAACCAGAAATTACAAGTACATGCAAATTTAACTCAGCCCTCTTTGAGTGATGCCACAACACGCCAATACCACACATGCTAACAATTGACCCTTACAGATGCTACAACGTATGTTGCTGAAAACTTCACAGGGTGGCAGAAAATGAGGAGTAATGCTATACAGAATAAGAACTCTCTGTAAATGTTCAGTGGGATAAGTGACTAATAGCCTGCACTGCTTTGAAATGCTTCATTGAACATTAGAAAAGTTACATCAAGAGGTAGTATTGTTGGGACATTTCAAGTTGAACAGTTGCTCCCAATATCCTTTGATTCTGCACTCCATAATAACTTCCTCTAAAAATCTTGCCTGCTAATGACAATCTTTATATTCAAAATTCCAGAATGTAAAAGCAAACCTAGGGTTCTCTCCCTTCCTCTCTTAACAGGAAAGTAGTTTGATATGCTAACTCTTGGCAGACAGTCATTTGGACAGGCAATTCTTACAAAAAACCGCAAGATCTAGAATCACACTAGTCCAGTTTGTCAGAGTTTGGATAGGATGATACAGACTGCAGAAAGGTACTTTAAAAAAAGTATAAGTTCAAACAAATGCATTAGCCAGCCTATTGTACTGAAATAGTATTATATAAATTATATATCATATATATCACATAAGTAGTATAATAAGTTATATAAAAATGGTAACATTTAAAAATTCAGAACTTATGTCTCTCATCATCATGATCAAACTGACTATGTTTTCCACCTCTGCTAAAAATGCTGTTTTTATTATCTAGAGAGTTTCGTTCCGTTATAGAGAATAACCACCCTTAAGTTAGTTCAGGGTCTGGCAATGCAATGACACTGTCTGCACAACTATTCTAATTTGATGTGCTAGAGAAAGGTGCTGGATTGACAGCCCTCAAGATTAAATCCCAATTAGCTACAGGACAAACACAGATAGTGTCACTGAAACCACTATCAGTGTGCCTCAAACCCAACTCTGGCTATTTCTCATGGTGAAAGAGTAGTTTGGTGTATACTGCTGTTCAATCCTTGGCCTTTCTGCAGATTCATATCTAATGGCCAACTACTGCCAGTAGTAGTGGGGCTAATTTGAGGTGGCCACCTGGAGTTAAACCTACTGAACCCAAACATATTTAACACAAAGCTCTATACATCCATCAAATGGCAGCTATTTCAGGTCATTACTGCCTTGGTCAGATTCACAAGTGATTTAGATGTGAAAGTTTACATATAATCATTACAATCCTATGAGACAGCTAGTCCTTCACACTAGATATTTACAAAGTATTAAATTTAAAATTTAAGAGCTTTACCATCTACTTACCAACTTTCCCAAAAGGGTCATCCTTGAAAGGATCACCTGTTTAAAAAAAAATTAAAAAAGGAAAAAGCACTGAAATCTTATAGCAAAAACATGCTTTCAACTGAGGATCACTTCGTTGCAGATTCCTAGCAAGCTACAAAGAATTTTCAACCCTTTACTCTTTGGAATATTTCCATTGACTTCAGTGGGATTACAATAGCTGGCATTAAAGTCAACATTTGCCAACAAATACTGTTACCACTATTTCCTAGCGCAAGTATAGTCAAAGTGGTGATCTCCAAGATACTATCTGTTACCACATAGTTAAATGCTTAGATATCACAATAGTTGCCTACATATATACTTAAATACAAAATCATAGCAGTAATATCTATTGGAAATGGTGAGTTTTTATGATAAGACCAGTGCAGTCCAACTAATGTGAAAATTACTACTTCCTTGAGTTAGATTTACAGGACTAGGCCCAAAAAGTTTCCATAAAATAGAGCAGACAGACAGAGACAATCTGCCCTACTCTTTAATACATAAAGCATCTGGAGAACAGGTACCAGTATAAACTTCTCTCTGGAAGGAGGCAGAAGAGGTGCGGATGAAGGAGCAGTTGCCATGGCTACTACAAAAGCAAACCTCTCCTCTCACATTCAGCTTTTGAGACACTAATTGCTATCCTCTTCTGGTGCTTGGACTAAAACTCTCACAAGGCACCGGTAGATTTCAAAGACTCCATCACAATGGCAGTCAATGGAAAACAATTCTACTACTATAAAAAACTCAATTCCAGTCCAAAAAAACATTAGTTTTTAAGACACAAATACAACTAACCCTCTTTCAGGAAATTCATGCTAACAGAAAAATCTACTTACTGCCAACAAAGGGGTCAGACTGGAAGAAGTCTAAATTGGCTTCTGTAACTTCATCAGGCAGAGGATGAGATTCTGTAGCAAATGGATCTTCCTAGAGAGAAAAGCATGAAATGTTTTAGGCCAAAAAATAGATAAAACGTTTGCCTTTTGAAATTTAGAGAAAATAAGGATACTAAAAGTTAAAAGACCAACTACAACTCTACTTAATTCAGTGATGGACAATTGAAAAGTCAGTCAACAGAAATCTTCAGTATACCAGATGAAATGAGAAAAAAGTTTTCCATACATTCATACCCCAAATTAAAAGCAACTGTCGAAATCAAAGAGATGACAGTAAGTGTTTTATGGTCATGGGGCGACTCAGTGATTGGAAGAACATAATCCATCTCAAACAATGTAAAGATTTCTTGCTGTATTCTGTTTTTAAATCTGTACAAACCCACTTTTTTGTTAACAGTTGCAGTCAGGGTCTCTTTCTCTTCTCCA
Organism: Dermatemys mawii; assembly: GCA_007922305.1. Lineage (NCBI taxonomy): Eukaryota > Metazoa > Chordata > Testudines > Dermatemydidae > Dermatemys > Dermatemys mawii. The sequence goes on along the minus strand of ML677352.1, from coordinate 40,500,316 downwards.
ATAGCAGCATGTGTTGTTTCAGGGCTATTCCTTACCTATTACAACAAATAAGAACACTGACATTTGTATATGATAAGATTCTACCCTCTAGATTAGAATATGAAAGGGTTTCTGTATCAGAGATGGAATATGCTTCAACAAAACTATGCCAACTATATAATTGTAAAACACACCCATTAAAAAAGGAATAGATTGACTGAATATTAAATTTTCCATATACCCAACTGACACAAAAAACATACTGTAGCCTATTCATATACTTAGAGAGAGAACCAAGAGCATCTTTATATTTGGAATATTATGAAATGCTTAAAGAACTCTGAAGATGCGGTGAAAGCCAAGAACCCAAGAATAAAGGCAGTTCAGCAAGCAGAGCACCTTTAGATTTCAGTACCATTTCTCATTTTGTCCATGCTGCCTAAGTTGCAGAAGACTGTTCTTTTGCACACAGGGAATATCAATTCAAAATCACTAAATTTATGAGGCACTTGTTTTGGTGACAACTGTGTATTGCACAAAGTAAGTTTATTACAGTCACTTGTCATCCAAATGAAAATTGCCTGCTCTCATGATACTCATCTTCCAACAAAATGATCTTTGATAAAATAACTTTTTTTTTTTTTTTAAAAAAAGCCCACAACAAATCAAAGTTCAGCTTTACTACATCCTTAACTCACTCAGATTTCACTGTTGTGCTAATAACTAAGTAGGCAATCAGAGCACTTTACTCACTGGAGACTCGTGGTTCATTTGTTCAGCTTCTGCTGAACTCTCCCTTTCAGCATTCTCATTAAGGTTAGCAGCTTCACTGCTGCTGTTGCTAAGGCTAGAATGATCTGCAGTTCCATTAACAAGTAGGTTGTGTGGGTGAGAGTGCCAGTTAAATTGGTTATTTTCCAGCTCTTTCAGCTCAAACAGTTTTGTTTCCATCTGCAAAGAGAAAGCATAAATACATGTATTAGTATAGCAGCAGGCTAAAATAGTACATACTTTTTTGCTTACAGATGAGAGAGAGAATGCCGTATATACCTGAAATTACTGTTTTCTGAAAGAGAGGAACAACAGAGCCACCCTCTTAGGTTTCAGCCTAAGGTGTGAAGTTCAGAACTTGGATTAGCACAAAAAAAAGTGTAGACAAGGAGAGGCAATGTGGTCTAAGAACAGAACTAGATGCTAAGAACTCAGATTAATCCCACTGCTGACAAGAACTTAGTCTGACGAGTTGGACTGTTGCACTGTTTCCCTACCTGGGACATGCCATCCTACCTCACGGGGGTATTGTGAAGAACAATTAACATTCAGAAAGTACTTTGAAGACATGCAGCAGTATTACCAGCAGAGTCAGAGATCCCATTATCCATGAGCACAGCTAAGCTGCATTTGTCTCTAACTGGTAGTTTGTTTTTTTAACCAAGTTAAGACAAAACTGCAAAGCCAACACAATGAGAAAGAGATCCATCAGAATTCCAACTTTAAGGGAACAAAACTTACATGTTAATCATCTTCTCCAAAGGTAAGTTAATAGGCATTTTTAAAAACCAAAAAGCTCATGGGATGTCACCGTAAAGAAATCTATATTCACATCTACCTACTGTTTATTTGTACCATTTGTTACACTTATATGCATTACTGTAGCATCATAGCATCTCAAAATCTAAAGCATTTATCTGCACAACCAGTAAGGTAAGGAAGTATTATTCCATTTTACAGATAGGAACAGAGGCAGACAGGCCAAGTCTTTTGTCCAACGTCATAAAGGAACCCTGAGGAAGAGTAGGAAATTGAACCAGCTTTTTCTGAGTCTCAGGCTAATACCCTAACCATTGAATAATCCTGCCACAGCCACCAATGTACTTTCTGTACATTATTTGTAAGTGGGAGGAGAGGGGGAAAAAAAAGATCAGGAAGACCAAAAGAAAATATGAATTCAAAAATCTGTCAAATAAAGAAAGAAGATTGCTCCTTATGGTGAGAAAAATACAACTAAACACTCAAAACTAAATTTGAGGGGCAGATATGGTCTTAAGCGCCTCTTTTCTAATGCAAGAAAAGGAATAAGCAGCTGGAGACAAAGACGTGCTCTCTCAACCTGGAGTCACATACCCTGTGATGCAACAATGCCAAGTACATTTGTTTGCTACACAGCTTCTAAACTGCATGCCTATGGCTGAAATCAAGGAGTGTGGATATACTCTACAGAAAAATACACATTTTTATTAATTCACATGAAGTGAGGCGTAACATCAAAAATAAAAAGTGTAAGCATACAGTGAAGACATACTGACAACAGCTGTAAAACTCCCAACATTAAATCACGGGGTTAAAAACTAAATTAATATTTTTAGGTTCAAAGCTAACAAAAAAACAGACTTACCCACAGAATTTAAAATAAAAAAAAAAAGAGATCTGGTCTGTATATTAGCAGAAGTGGCTGTGCCTTAACCAAGCAGGGAGAAGGACCCTGACCACAGTGCTCTCTAGCATGAAAAACAAAGCCTCATTTAACAGTGGCCTCTAGAGGTGCATTTCACCTTTCCAGTCAAATACTGTAAAAATACTGTATCCTGCTAAAAATTGGTAGGCATTCAGAGAGAAAGAAAAACAGCAAAAAACAAGGATGCATATTAGCTACACTGATGTCCAGGAGTAGCACAAGGGAACAGAGTCAACCACTAGCAAAAATAAAGTTGTGTGAGGGTAAGCAGAGAAAGAAAGGGGGTTTCAGACCTACAGGATAAGCAGAGGGCACTAATTCAACTCAGTGATTGCAAACAGGAGCTACAATGCTCTTTTAAACAGAGCACTGAATAAATATTGTATATATGGAGCACATGTGTGCATGGTGGCTAGTGCACCAGTTTTTTACCTCTGGATAACTAGTCTCAAACACAAATGAAAATACACTGTATGGTTCTCAATTTAATCCCATTTATGCAGTCATAGAAGTACAGTGGATTCTGGTTAATCAGGCCATCGGTTAATTGGGGCAGCTGCTTAATCGGGACACATCGCAAAGACCAGAAACAAAACATCCCTTTCTATTTACTACAGTTAACAAGGCCTTACAGAGTGCTTAATCGGGCCAAATTGTTCTGGTCCCAATGTGTCCCAAATAACTGGAATCCACTGTATATGACTAGAAGAGATCTCAAGTTCAGTGCCCTGCACTCAAGGCAGGACTAAGTATTATCTAGACCAGTTGTTCTCAAACTTTGTCGAACCACAACTTTTTTTTTCTTTTACGGGCTTGTGGCACAACCCTTCTATGTCCGCCGAAATGATTGCTTCCGCATTTGGTGGCTTTTCGGCGGACGTGCAGCGTGCTTCTAAATGTCTGCCAAAACCGGAAGCAACCACTTGGGCAGCTTTTCGGCAGACACTTTGAGGCGTGCGGCATGTCCGCTGAAAAGCCGCCAAATGGGGAACCAATCAATTCAGCGGCATGCCAGCGGCGCTAGGCGCTTGCGACCCCCCTTGGAAGCAGCCAGTGACCCTAGGTTGGTCGTGACCCCTGGTTTGAGAACTGCTGATCTAGACCACCCCGATAGGTTTTTGTCTAACCTGCTCTTAGTCTCCAATGACAATGCTCCAAATCACAATACCAACATATACCTTTGAAGTTTCTACTCAAGGTGTGTCAATGACTAGAATAGCAGAGGCTGTCCTGGGTCAGGGCTGGAGTACAAAGCTTAGATAGCAGCAGTACTTTGAACTAAGTATAGTATGGAAAGCTGCTAGTTCCTCACTTTCAAGAAATGTTCTTAAAAAATTAATAATTTTATAAGTAAAATGAATACTATATCATCCAAAACATAAGCTCATTGACCTTGGAGACTTTATTAATACAAATACCGTAACTCATATAGCATCATATGATAATTAATATCAGACTCCAGTAATATTAACCAGTGAGCAGGAAGAAAAATGAGCAAAGAAAAAACCCCCCAAAAGGGGTGTCATCTTATGATATATTAACATTTGATACTTTTCCACAAGGCCTTACTGAATTGATTTCCTGTTGCGTATCCTGCAGATGCTGCTGAAGAGGTCCCAGCTGTGCTTTCCCTGACTCTATGCTTTGCTCTAGCTCAGCAGTTTCTTGCTGCAGGAGACTTAGTTCCTCTTGAGCTTTCATCAGTTCCTCCTCATATGTTGAGATCTTGGATTCCTGACTCATTACTTCAGCCTTCAGTGAGGCAATCTGCAGAATGAAGGAACACTTCATTAATTGAAACCAAATCCAATGAAAATAATGGATGTGTTTATCCAAAGCTACTTTCAAATACCAAAAAATAAGGAAAAATTCCAGCTGCAATTATTGTACGTTTCCCACTGGAGATTTGAGGCCATATATACGCTACGATTAAAGCACTGGTAGCCACGAGTGGATTTAAACATCATCATGGCTAACAGAATTTTAGCATGGTTTCTTTGACAAAATGGACAGATTTTTATATTGATAACACTGTTAGGATGCTATACCTAGCAGGACAGTTTAGATTCTTGCTATAGATTAGCTAGAGTTTATAGCCTAGTACAGTTTACAGAAAAAGCATCTGTCTACATTGCTCAGTGGAACAGTGTCAGAATGCTGCTAGCTACAACTGTAGTTAACATAAGGATATTCAGCACATTTTCAACCCTAGCATGGGAAGGACCCATATGTAACAGGGAATCACTGAACTGAATTATGTTTTCCCCTACTTTGTTCCTCACACAGTCCGAAGTATCTCACTGTTTTTTCTTACTCAAGCTATGCTCCTCTCACAACCACAGTCCCTCATTAAAAGGGCTATTTTCTTCCAACGGAGGGCTAGCACAGACTCTCATCAACAACAGTTTCAACTGAAAAGAGGGACTACTATGGATATAGACTATCAGAACTTACCAAATGGGCCTCTTCAGCACATTTTTGCCTTATGTCATTAAGTTGCTCCTCTAACTTGGCTTTTTGTTCATCAAGGCCATTAAGGATTTCCTGTGCCTCCTGTTTCTGAGCTTGCAGCTTCTGTAGGTTAGTGCTCTCCCTCTTCACTTCACACTGAAGATCCTGCAGGGAAACATTATTGTCATTTCTTTTCCTTGGCCATTGAAAAAGTAGTAACTGCATTCCTCTCACTGCAGAGCAATGGCTAGAGCCACAAAGGGATAGAGTCAAAATGTGGTTATCTTTTGAGGGCTAACTTTTTAAAAACATGAAAAAGTCAAGGCAGAGATTCCAAAATTTCAGTCACAACTGAAATATAGGTAAACAAAGTCTTTAAAAATTATGAAATAGAAAACAGTAATTCTAGAATCATCTTCAAGGCACTTTCACAAAATAAATGAATCCTCAATATTTTAGTAAGGTAACAGCCACATGCAGCAACAAAGATTAACTGGTTTATCCAAAAAATAGTTGGGATCAGAATTTAAAATCTAGAACCCACCTCTGCTCAGACCACATCCTCTGATGTTTTAATTATATTCTAATATACTAATTAATTTAGTTTCTTGGTAATAATGGAAATCTTAACAGATCAATACCAAGTGATGCTTTCTGTAAACTGAAATTAACAGTTAGCCTATTTAAATATTAATATTCTATAGACGCATACCTAAGGAGTCTTGCTTTTGCAGGACACCGGGCAACTGGACAGGCTTTGAGAAATGTCCTGCTGTCTTGTGATACTTCTGGTTCTGTATTTACTCATCACCCATTTGCAACCTGCACATGGATCATGTGATGCAGAGCCCAAACAGCTGAACCCATCTCCTCTACTGGGCTGGCACAGCACACTGCTCTGTGCAGGTCAGGTTGAGCACGGGTTGCAGTGAGTGAACTGTACATCTGTCCTTGCTCCCCTGACTTTCACTGAATTCTCCAAACAACTCCCAGAGCTGCCTGTTTCCTCCTCTTGACACTCCCTCCCATCCGCCATTGGCCAACCCAGCCCCATACTACGACAGCCTACAACAGTGGCTTTCAAATTGCTGGTCATAACCCAGTAGCAGGCTGCGAAATGCAAGGCCCTGAGTCACGGTGGCTCTGGTCACCACCGCCAACTGGGATGTTAAAAGTCCCATCGGTGATGCTGCCTGGCTAAGGTAGGCTGGTCCCTACTTGTTTGACACCGCACTGCGCCACAGAAGTGGCCAGCAGCAGGTCTGGCTCCTAGGAGGGGGGCCCATGGGCCTCCATGAGCTGCCCTCATCCTGAGCACTGGCTCCGCACTCCCATTGGCTGGTTCCCGGCCAATGGGAGCTTGGTGGGTGATGTCTGCAGGTGAGAGCCGCTGCACTTCTCTGCCTAGGAGCTAGACCTGCTGCTTGCTGCAGATCGGGCACAGTGTGGTCCATGGTGTCAGAACAGGCAGGAAGCCTGCCTTAGCACCCCTGCTGCGTGGCTGACCAGGAGCTGCCCAAGGAAAGCCTGCACCCCATAGGTTGCCTACCCCTGCTCTAAATTTTGATGGGAAAGCTTTTCTTGCTTGCAAAGAGGTGGCATGGAAAAAATGCAATGGTACTTCAACAAGCAGATGATCTAGGCTTGCATTTTTGGGAGAGCAAAGGTAAAGGTTGGTGGCTCAATAAAATGACAGAACTGATAAGAGGGGCTAAATGGTGAGAAACCATAAAAGCAAAGTTGTCTGATGCAGAGGAGAAGGGAGTAGAGCGATACAAATATCAAGGGGATGTGGTCAGGGTTAGGTGGCAGGACCATGATTAAACAATCCTCCATCATTAAGAAAAAGCTCAGTATAATTGAGATTGTGCCTTCATCTGCTCAACTATCAACTCTAACTCTATGATCGTGTCTGCCTAATTTACTGTAAATAGTATATTTATATCATGTGCCAGCAATGTCCCTCTGCCATGTACATTGGTCAAAACAGTCTCTATGCAAAAGAATAAATAGACAAATCTGACATCAGGAATCATAACATTCAAAAACCAGTAGGAGAACACTACAATCTTTCTGGTCACTCAGTAACAGACTTAAAAGTGGAAATTCTTCAACAACAAAATTTCAAAAACAGACTCCAACAAGAAACTGCTGAACTTTAATTAATTTGCAAACTGGATACCATTAAGTTAGGCTTGAACAAAGACTGGGAGCGGCTGGGACATTGCAGTTTGTATAATCTATTGCCCCATGTTAAGTATCCCCCTACTGTTACTCATACCTTCTTGTCAACTGTTTGAAATGGGCCATCCTGATTATCACTACAAAAGTTTTTTTTCCCTCCTACTGATAATAGCCCATCTTAATTGATTAGCTACTTAAAGTTTGTATGGCAAGCTCCCACTTTGTGTGTTCTGTGTGTGTATGTATATATATTTCCTGACTGTATGTTCCACTCTGTGCATCTGATGAAGTGGGTTCTAGCCCTGAAAGCTTATGCCCAAATAAATTTGTTGGTCTCTAGGATGCCACAAGAACTCCTCATTCTTTTTGTAAATGGTACACTCACTTTAACAGCAAACTAGATTAATGAAACTTTCTGGTTTCATCCACCTGTCAGGTAATTCAAACCAATTTGCCAGCATCTCTCTTGCTAATTAGCTGAACTTCTTTGACTGAAGGGCCAGGTTCCTTTCAGTAACTGACTGCTGCCCTGGGTGCCTGAAACAATGTATCTGCGCAACTAGGGAGCGGTGCATGACTGCTCTTGCAGCTTTCCTTTGCATCTCTGTCAAAGTCATTTTTCTGCAGGGAAGCAAAGAAATCTGCAGGGTACATGAATTCTGCACGTGGCACAGAATTCCCCCAGGAGTAACCTTTCAAACAATGCCTTTGCTTAGATACAACAGAAACTAGCACATAGTTGCACAGAATGTAAACTCACAGTGCTCACTCTGAACAGTTAATGATCAAGGACTAATATATGTATGGCTCTAAATAAATGAAATGTAAGCATTAACATTTTTATTTCTAATGTGATAAAGAAGAAAAAATATTTAAAACAGAGCAGAATTCCCAGTCCATTCAAACAGGGACGCCACCAATTCATATATTGCTACATGCTTTTTAATAGTCTTAATAGCCACAGTTATGTGTTAGTCACTTACACATCAAATACTTAAAAATTAACTTTTTCATATCTTCATCTGTTTTGCAGGAACAAAACAAAACAAACTGACTTACATGAACGGAGTTCAGAGTCACACCTGTATCATGCATAGTCAATAGAATGCAATTTTCATACAAAGATGTAATTGTACAGTTTGATAATATTTGAAACAACTTGTATTTTTGTAACTCTCGGTTCAGAGACTGACTGAAGAGAACAGATGCCTAGTTTGTTGCATCAGATGGTGCTGTGACAAGTTCTCCTAGCAACTGATATCTACAGTCTTGTGATCTCAGAATCAAGATGGAAAATCTCTTTGCCATTATTTATCAGAACCACTATATAGGCTCCCTGGAGCCTATGCCTCAAGTTTGCATGAACACTAGCGTCAGGAACTTGTTTCTTCAGTGCAAAAAATCAGCACTTTCCAAACCTCCCGACCCAAAAAGACTCATGGCTTTACTGAGTGATTTATTAGCTCCAGAAAGTGAATCAGCACAGTACCAAACTTCATGTGCTGAAATGCATTAAGGGCATAGGAAGGAAACAGAAAAGTAGAGCAGCCAGCCAGGGAAGTCATAAAAGAGGGAAAAGAACAAACAAAGGAAATGATGAGATGTAGACAAATGAATAGAAGAGCAAGACGAAAATAGAGTTCAGCTGCACCATTTAAGTAAAATATCAGAATTCCTTTCTGATTTATTCAAATTCTGTTTAAAGCGTGGTTCACTTCTCACATTGATTACTGGAGCTTTCCATTGTTATTTGATCCTCCCTACTTAACATCCTCCTCTTCCTTTGCTCCAGCTTCCTGTCTTAATTCAAATTCAAACTCCTTATCCTCTTCTACAACACCAGACTCATTTACTCACTAATGACTGCCACTCCTTCTGCTTATTCCAATCTTTGCTCGATTGCTTTTCTTATGATAGGCTTTATGCCTTCAATCGTGTTGGCTCCTTGTTAGGAATACACTTCCCTACTCTCATCCACAGAACTTCCTCTCTTAACAATCCATCATCTCCCTTTCTCATCAATAATTCCCACAGGCTCCTAGTCCTGAACTGTGATCATATTTAAACTGTAACAATCTTCAAGACAGGGCATTTGTCTTAAGTCTTTGTAAAGAGCCATGTAGATTTATAACACTATGTACACTTAATACGGGTTACAAAAAAAACAGAACTACCACCATGTACTTCTCCTCTAGTGTTAAAAGGAGATGCCAAGACAGAAGTTACATCTTTCCTTACATTTAAGAAACTAAGAGTATGTCTACACTACCCACCAGATCGGTGGCAAGTGATCAATTTATTGGAGGTTGATTTATCGCGTCTAGTCTAGACGCGATAAATTGATCCCCAAGCACTCTCCTGTTGACTCTGGTGCTCCACCACTGTGACAGGCGCAGGCAGAGTCGACAGAGGAGTGGTAGCAGTCGACTCAGCACCATGAAGACGTGGCGGTAAGTCGATCTAAATACATTGACTTCAGCTATGCTATTCTCACAGCTGAAGTTGCACATCTTAGGTTGATACCCTCTTCTCCCCCAGTGTAGACCAGGGCTTAGGGAGTACAGTACTTAAAAAAAAAAAAAAACACACAATAGTGTGAAAGTTCTGGAAACTGAAATCCAGAACACTATTCAAGGCATTAGCAGTGAAATGAAATCTTATACAAATATTCTATAGATTTTTTCACTGCATTATTCTAAAGGAAATGGCCTTTCTTTGAATGATAAAAGGCATGGGACACTCAGGACTGGCCTTTGGGGTACACAGGAAGGATATACCCATTTTGGAAGCTCAATGTCATAGGGCTTTTTTCCCTTAAATATATAAAGCTAGCCATTTTTGTTGCTGAAAATCTTAAAAACAAACTAATCACTGCATCTGGAAGTCTGACTCAGTTTTTTTTCTTAACAGTCATAGTCTTCCATCACAATGGCACAGGGCTGGCACTAAGGGGTTTGTGAAGACCACGAGTCAGGGATCTCTCCATTTTGAAAGGAAACCCTGGAGCCTGGGTAGCTGCCCAGAATGCTGATGATAGTATTAGGGCCAAATGCAAGTTGCTTCTCAGCCAACTAACTTGGCTGTTCTGTTGAGAAACCAATGTGGAATCTGGCCATGGAGAAGGTGGTTAGTGTGGTGAAGAGAAGCGTAGTCTAGCACAGCAGTTCTCAAACTTGACTGCACCACGACCTCCTTCTGACAACAAAAATTGCTACATGACCCCAGGCGGGAGAGGGCCCAAGTCCCGCCACCATGAGTGGGGTGGAGGGGGCCAGAGCCCTGCCATTCCAGACTCAAGTCCTCAGGCTTTGGCTTCAGCCCCAGCAAGTCTAATGCTGGCCCTGGTAATCCCATTAAAATGGAATCACAACCCACTTTGGGATCCCAACCACAGTCTGAAAACCACTGGTCGGTCTGACTAAATTTGGAACTTGGATCAAGGAACTCTAATGTTCTACTTCCATCTCTGACATAGATTCTTTGATCTGACAAATCATATAGCCTTTTAGCACTGCAACGGTTTCCCTTGTCTGCCCTATTAGATCCAGCTGTTGGCTTGTCATAATTCAGGCCCCAATCCTACAAGCATTTACACATACTTAAATAAATTGCCTAGCCACATGTGCTTATACTGAAGCACATGCATAAATGTATATAAGGTCTGGACACTAGTTTGTAAGCTTCATGGCAGGGACTGTCTCTTGCTATGTGCTTGTACAGTATCCAGTGCAATGCAGCTCTGATTCAAATTGAAGACTTAGGGTGCTACTATATTTTATCTTGTGTAAAACAGAAAACAATGCTACTTACCTCCTTACAGTGTGTTGTGACAATTAGCTCATTTTTAGAGCACTAATTATTGTCATATACAGAACAAACTATAGAGAGGACTGCAGAGAGAAGGAGGGATAGAAATGAAAATGCAGTAAGTAGAGGGGAAACAACAGTAAAGGGGAAGAAACAAGAAAGATCAAAAATATTAAAATGAAGAAAAATTATATGAAAGGGTGCTGCTTTTTAAAGAAAAGGAGACAAATGGAAAGAAGAATGAAAAAGAAGATGAGTCAAAGTAAAAGATGGAAGAAAATTAAGAGAAGATAAAATAATTGAAATAGAAAAGATAGCTTCTAGTTAGCTATATTCAGTATATGCAGTTTTCTCCTATTGAACTATCCTGACAAATATCCCATATATTTGTTAGTTTGGAAGAAGTGGATAGTTATTTTGCCCATATATATTAATACTTCTGACTATGCTGGATTCTAAGGATAATTAATCTGTCTAATTCAGTGCAAATCAGAAAAAGAAAAACATAACAAGCAGCAATGGCTGGAAGTTAAAGATATACCAATTCAAATTAGAAATATGGCACATTTTATTTAAACAACAAGGGTGATTAAACACTGGAACAAACTACCAGAAGAGATGGTGGATCGTGCATCTCTTTAGCTCTTCAAATAAAGTCTGCAATCCTTTCCGGAAAATATGCTTTAAATCAAACATGTTTCTAGGCTCAATGCACAAGTCACTGGGTTAAAAATTCTATGGCCTGTATTATAAAAGTGGTCAGACTAGACAATCTAATGGACCCTTCCGGCCTTTCAGTACAGCTCTTCATATTTTTAAATTGATTCACTTCAGCAAAACTTGGTGTTTTCACTGACACCTTACCTAAATTCATTCCCATTATTCTAGTTTAGCATTTTTTTTTTAATATACACCCAAAAAATGGATTTCTACTGCAGAACAGTATCTCCAAGTCATCTTCACAACTCATTCAGCCAAACCACAAACTGGAGATGTTTGTGAGATAACAATTTGTCACCACAGAAATAATTTTGGTGGCACAAACACTGGAGGAGTGATATTATGAAATGAGTCAGGGAGAAGACAGATTAGAAAGTAAAAAGCTCTGGTACACAGTCAAATACACAGTGGTAAACAGCAACACAAGAGTCAAAATACAGACTAGGCATGATAATTTTGTGACAATCTGAATTTGATACCTTTGTAGTATGTAGCTCCAGAAACACTGGCATACAAACTTTACCAAAACCCATATACCAGCTCAAAGCACTGAAATTTATATCACAGTCACAATGTATCACAATATCTATGGCTGCCTCTGATCAGAGGAGGAGCAACAAATAAGCCACCATGCAGGCCCACTTGATCTTTACATTGACAGAATCTCAAAGCCGTTGCTTGCAGTATGACTGCTTTAGACAATGTCCGTTATTACATTTATCTTGCATTACCTCCTGACCTCAAATACTAGATGCACATAATACGCTTTATTAGTGGGATATTCTGTTCTTTTAACAGAAATTAACAGATAAAAAGTTTTAATTTAGCACTATTTGCCTCCTTTTCAAACGCCGCCAGGAATTCAATCGTCAGCAAACATGCACACACAAACCATGAGATTCCAGCATACACCATACAAAATTATTCCTGATGTGTGTCATACATGAATATTCATGATAGATTATTAAAATTTCATTCTATTCATGTGAGTAGCCAGATTTAATTAACATATTTGGTATAGCAAAATTTATTTGAAATCTTGTTGCATATTCATTTGGCTATCATTGTTGCTGACATGCCAGGATCTGATTATCTCCTGAAAGGTCATGCAATTAATTACCACCTAGTCACAAGAAGTATAACATAAAATAGGTAAGCAAAAATTCATAAGACAGTTCTGAAGAAGGCATGCCACATTTTACTTCAATTCAGAAAACGTAAGAATATTTCCATTATTTATTCTCTATGAAATACAAACTAAGTTTTTACTGTCCAATGGTAATCCAAAAAGTATTTAGATAATCAGAAGTCATGTTGCAGTAAAATTTTGATTTTTAAATGCAGCAACTCAAGCTGCTGTTGTAACTTATCACTTAATTGACAAATAGCTTTGCAGCATTTAATACAGGGCTTGCCTGACTACAAGTACCTTAAAGTCTGGCATTTAACTGCCTAGATTAGGTCTTTACTCATAGAAAACAGCAGTAATATTTGAATTTGCTGATCCTATGGAAAGAGTTACTTTAAAAGGACTATGACAAACTATTTAACAGGATATTTAGACTTTAAAAAATTCACCATGGAGCAACAAATCATCTTCCCAAATAGGGATTTACTGTGACTGTCATGAGGTGGTACCATATGGGACAAATCCATTTAATTTGACGAGTTTATTATTCTTAATTTGCATGGCATTGAAATATCTTCACTGGTTTGTGAAATGCATATATTCTCTCTCTCACACACCTTTTTGAGGTAATCCATTTCTTAGCCAACAAAGTAAATGATACATGATTTGTCTTAAAGACTCAATTGTATTTCTATAAGAATGAATGAACACATGCACCAAAAATCAGAAGTGAAATAGTTCATTTACCTGGACCTCACTTGTCCTCAGTTTGATCGCATCTTCTTTCTCCTTCAGTTCCTGTTCCACATTATTCTTTTCCCTAGAAGACCAACAAAATATGCAAGAATACTTAAAAACATCAGTTACAGCAGGTACAGTTATCCAGCCCCCTAATCCTGTCTCTTTTTTTAAATACATAGTGAAACATTAAAGAAAGAAAAAAAAATGCAGGGTGTCTGCGTTCCTTAAATTATTTACAAAGCAGATGATTATATATATATGCTCAGCATAAAAAAGCCTTCTCATTGAAGAGTGGTTAGGTGAAAAGAACGGCTAAAAAAGGGAAGGGGGGGAGGGGAAATCAATGAAATACTGTCCTCAGTGATCTCACTGTTGCTATGGAGCAATTGTCTAATGAAGACTGCTGGGAAAAGTAGGAGGGATTGCATCAGCCTCCATACATTTAACCCTTGGAAACACAGGTGAAACAACTAGGAAACAATTCACAGCATCAGGGAACCAAGTCATTAGCTAGTAAGTTTAACTGTACTCAAACAGTTTTTGGTACCATTTACTGAGAAGTTTAGAGACAAAGCAAAAATGCTAATTTGACTTTAACCAGATGAACCCAGAGACCCCATATACAGATATGTGATGTGTTACATCAAATCTGCTTCTATAGAAATATATTCAAGATCAAGCAACAGTGATTACTGATGGCTGACAATGATCACTGATAAATTCTAGCTATCATTGATAATGACAGTAATATAAAAAAAACAAGTCAGACAAAAGATTTCTTTTTCAAACATACAGGCAAGTTTTAATTTCTCAGCAAGAAATGCAACTCTCCTTTTGTTTGTGGCTGGACAATGGATATCCCAGGCTTAACAAAACAGTTTCTGTTAAGTTGTGTACAAGTTATTTCCTCAACAGATCAATTTTTTTATTCTCTATGGATTTTTTCTTTACATTTGTTTATGCTAGAACACGTATGCAAAAAGAAGAAAAACAGAAACTTACCTTTCACTCCATCTCCCTACACTTATATTTTAAACACAGAGACAACACTACAGTAGATTTGAGCAATTATTTTTTATTAGGGCTGTCAAGCGATTTAAAAAATTAAGCACAATTAATCACGCTGTTAAACAACAGAATGCTTTTTGTTTACATATTTTTGGATGTTTCCTACATTTTCAAATATATTGATTCAATTACAAATATTTGCACTCTAAAAAACAAAAAATAAATAATTTTTCAATAGTTAATCTAAGTACTGTAGTGCAATCTTTTTATCATGGAAGTTGAAGTTACAAATGTAGCATTATGTACAAAAAACGGCACTCAAAAACAAAACAATGTAAAACTTTAGCACCTACAAGTCCAATCAGTCCTACTTCTTGTTCAGCCAATAGCCCAGACAAACAAGTTTGTTTACATTTGCAGAAGATAATGCAGCCCAGTTCTTGTTTACAATGTCACCTGAAAGTGAGAATAGGCATTTGTATGGCACTGTTGTAGCCAGCATTGCAAGATATTTACGTGACAGATGCGCTAAAGATTCATATGTCACTTCATACTTCAACCACCGTTCCAGAGGACATGCATTCATGCTGATGACACGTTCTGCTCGATAATGATCTAAAGCAGTGTGGACCGATGCATGTTTATTTTCATCATCTGAATCAGATGCCGCCAGCAGAAAGTTGATTTTCTTTTTTGGTGGTTGGGTTCTGTAGTTTTCACATCAGAGTACTGCACTTTTAAGACTTCTGAAAGCATGCTCCACAGCCTGTCCTTCAGATTTTGGAAGGCACTTCATATTCTTAAACCTTGGGTCGAGTGCTGCAGTTATGTTTAGAAATTTCACATAGGTACCTTCTTTGCATTTTGTCAAATTAACAGTAAATATGTTCTTAAAACAAACATGTGCTGGGTGTTCAATCTGAGACTGCTATAACATGAAGTATAATAGCAGAATGTGGGTAAAACACAGAGTAGGAGACAAACAATTCTCCCTTAAGGAGTTCAATCACAAATTTAATTAACACATTTCTTTTTTAACGAGTCTCATCAGCATGGAAACATGTCCTCTGGAATGGTGGCTGAAGCCTGAAGAGGCATATGAATCCTTAGAGCATCTGGAATGTAAATATCCTGCAACACTGGCTATAACAGTGCCATGTGAATGCCTGTTCTCACTTTTTGGTGACATTGTACCTAAGAAGAGGGCAGCATTATCTCCAGTAAATGTAAACAAACTTGTTTCTCTTAGCAATGGGCTGAACAACAAGTAGGACTGAGTTATATTGTTTTGTTTTTGAGTGCAGTTATGTAAAAAAAAAAATTATACATTTGTAAGTTGCACTTCCATGATGACAAGATCGCACTATAATACCTGTATGAGGTAAACTGAAAAATAGTATTTCTTTTATCATTTTTACAGTGCAATATTTGTAAAAATAAATGTACAGTGCTCACTTTATATTTTGTATTTTTGTTGTAATTGAAATAGACATTTGAAAATGTAAAACATCCAAAAATATTTAATAAATTTCATTTGGTATTCTATTGTTTAACAGTGCAATTAAAAATGCAATTAATCGTAATTAATTTCTTTTAGTTGATTGCATGCGTTTAATCAACAACCCTATTTATACTGTGGCAGCATCTAGAGCAGTGATACAAAGACTGTGGCTCAAGCCCAAAGTGGACCCTGCAGCTCTTTGCACCACATGATATTAAAACACTGTGTGATTTAATTATTAACCAGTCTAAATTATTGACAATCAGGATGCTTTTACTATGTTATTAACCAATTGTAGTCGATACAATAATATTACTAGGTCAGTCATTTTGCTTAGAGAATTTATATATTTCCCTTATCAGACTGTTTAAATATCAATATATTGTACTACAGTAAATGAAACAATCAGTTCACACTACTGTGGCTCTTTGGGGTAATGCTGATGGCTAATTTGGATCCTGAACCACTGAGGTCTCAGTATCACTGGTCTAGAGACTTCAGTCAGGATCGGAAACTGATTCTATCAGCTGAAGCACAAAACACATAAGACAGTCCCTGCCCCAAAAGGAGCTAACATTCTAAACAGACAAAGAACAACATGTGAGAAAGGAATAAAAAAATACAAGTGAAGTGTCCAGGATGATCTGCTAAGCATTTTATTAGTTTGGGTTTTTCTTATTAATTTGTTTAAAATTAATTTTACTAACAGTCAAGGACGAGATGGTGAGTAAGTATGAGGTGAAGGTGGAGAGAGAAAAGCAGCAGGAAAGGAGAGAATGATTGTGTGGAGCATGTATGGCAGAAAGAGTAAGGACGGCAGTGAGAAAGAAAGCCAGGAAGAGGGGCCAGAAGTAGTTGGGGGGGGCAAACCACCAGCCCAGACTACAGAAAATAGTATCCAGACACCTCATCTTGTGGCTTCTGGGGCTGAGAGAGTATGTGGTTTGTGTGTGCAATTCTGCCAGAGACTGGATTGAGTAGTCCAAACAGGGGCCACACCACAGGGCATCACTGTACTCCTGATGACAAGTGGGGAATGTCTCTGTTATACCTGGAGAATGACTCCACCCCCTGGAGGTCCTGTTCTGCTTCTTCCACACATGCAGATGGGGAGAAAAAGGGAGACTTCTCAAGCAGCTCCCCCTGCCCATGTTAAGAAGCACTGATGGCTGGGCCTGTCACTATCCCAGCGCTCCTACCAGATGTTTTAGATAAGCTCATCTATCCACAAGGTCAAGGAATGCTTTAATTAACAGCAACAGGTTGCTCACTGGTGGTGATCCCATTACACTTTTTTTCCTTTTTTAATTCCACAACCACACTCCTTTTCCTGAATCCTCCCCTCTCCACTTAGTCTGAATACTACCAACAAAACAAGCACTTACCCCCAAGATTGGAGAACTTGTGTAATAGAATGTATGTACAAAGACTGCCCGCTGATATTGCCCACCCTCTTTACTTCTACAATCTTTTCTAAAATCGTGATAGAAACCCTTTATCATTACAACTGTTATGCACACAGGTTTTCAAAGAATTCTGTCTACTTTTCTTCTGTGGTATTTATAATAAAACTTGTCAACTTAGAAGTTAAACACAAATTCAGAGCTTGTCAACAGATTAAGTGTACAAACTCTAGGATCCTCTTAATAAAAGGTGCACGCATACTCTGCTTTCTACTGAAAGGACAAGTATCAAGCAGCACAAGACAATATGCCTATGCTCAAGCCTCTACTACCCAACAGAAAGGAAAAGGAAGATTATGTTTCCCCTTTCCACACTCCAGTAATAGTTAAAATCATATGTTGCACAAATAAATTAATGCCTTTTAGGCCCAACAGAAAATCATGTCAATATGATATCAGCACTTCAACAAAGAACAACCATAGTGAATCTAACAGATGAAACAGCACATGCCAATAGTTTACTCAATTACAATTAGGGTTTAAAAATATCAAATTCTGTTAAAAATACTAAAGAAGCCATTTGTGAGGGACTAAGATATAAAATTGATATAATTCTCCTTTACCTACCTCTGCAGATCAACTATCTCATTGTTTAAAGTATCAAGCTCTTTAATTGCAGAAAAATCTGCCACTGGTGTCGGTCCTAGAGAGCTCTGTAAAATACAAAATAAATACCTTAATTTTAATGTATAGAATATAAACTAGAGTTAGTATTGAGCTCTAGCTAACAAATAAAATGTAAACATAATTCTAAACCTATTGCCCCACTCCACCGCCACTATAGTGAAACTCTTGTGAAAACCATCAGAACTTTCAACTTGCTATAACAAAGTTTGGCTGGAATAAAGATTTAGTGGGTGTACAAATGGTACAGCATTTTGTAGAACTATTTCATTCCATGACCAAGATGCTTAATACTGCCACTCTATTGGCAACAGAACAGATCTGGAGAAAATGCTTCTCAGCCTTAACTAACTACCAGTAAACTTTGGAGCAACAACCACAGGCTCAGGAAAAAGCCATGTCCATTCCTGTTTGGGCAAGGAGGAGGAGATGGTGGTGAAGTCAAGGGGACCCATCAGTCTAACCAAAGGGACTATCATGATCATTTAGTTAAAGATCTGATTGATGTCTCTGAATCAAATTAACACAACCCAAGCCAATACAAAAAATAGCAACTGTTTCTTATATATAAAGGTTTAAAGATCAAAGGCTTTAAATAAAAAAAGCTATAAAACACATTATTCACAAAATATGTTTACTGTCAAACTATATTATCTGCCATAATTCAAACACTTTTGTTTCTCTTGCAAAAATTTGTTATTGCATGAACTCTTCCAGAGAAGCTCAGAACCCTGATCTTAAAGCCTTGACATGCAAAAACCTTCACATATACTTTACTTTTAAAAAGCTATTTGATAATTAACACTGAGCTAGTTTTCTATTAATGATTTTAGTTATGCTATTAATTTAAAACGCTATTGCCTGCTCACCTTTAAGGTTTGCAGAAGACTACTGCTTGGAGGATTACTGAAATTTGTATAATAGCTTGTACATACAGGAACACTCAGAAAAATTTATCTGAGCTAACTAAAGGTGTGACTTTAAAGTGAATTGGTTAAACTGCATTAAGTCCTTGTGTGAACATACTTATTCAGAATTACAATATTTTTAATTAGGCTAATCTTAACTCACTTTGAAAGTAAATTAAAATGAAGTGGATTAAGGCCCCTTTAATTCTGAATAAGTATCTCCATACATGGGCTTACTGCAATTTAACTAATCCACTTTAAATTAATTCAGATTTTTCTGAGGGTCCCCATACAAACAAGTCCAAAAGCATGATGCTTTGAGTTGGACAGCAAGGCCATCCCCACACTCACCCTCAAGTGCTGGCTCCTGTCCTGAGGAGCTGCGGATGGCGGCCTGCTCTGATAACTGGGACCTGGCACATGTGATCTCAGTGCCACTCAGCTTTGCCCTGCCAACCTCTGTCATCATGGCTGGGCAGCTGGACCAAATCTGAGTGAGCACTGTTGTTCCCAGAGCCTCCTCTCTGCACCAGGCCAGGTATGTTTGCTTAAGCCAGGACTCAGTGATAGGTTAAATCCACCTAGAACCTTCCTGTAACCCACCATCTGGGAAATGCTGGACTAGAGAGACCAAAGACTGCACCTATGCTTTAGCAAACGTATTAATTCTAGAGTACCCTATTTGCATATGGAGGTTCCCTATAAATCCTACTGGCTTCCTTAAACAGGACTTGGATTATCTCCTTCCTCATCCCAAGAATAAAAATTTCTGCCCAAGAACAGACAGAAAGCTGTGAAGTGTAACTACATAAGTCTCTCACCTAACACAAGTAATAGTGTAACTTTTAGCTTTGAAGTTTTAAGACTCTCAATATTTTAGAACTGGAAAGAATAAAATGATGTTCACTTTTTTTAACATTATATAAAGTCCTGAATGATAGTAACTTGCAAGAGCAACCATATATGCAGAAAAAAATGTGTATAAATAAACCTAAATAGCCCTTAGCATAACATTGGAACCATGCACTAGCTAAATATATTTTGTACAAAGAAAAGAAAATTGCATGAAATTATGAATTGTAACATATGGCAATTAGAATGCACTCTCTTATGAGTATGTTTTTTAAAAAACTGAGAAAATAAGAGCTTGCATTTAATTTCAGTTCTATTCTGAAAAGGGACTTAACACAGCATTGTGGAGTTCCTTGTTCATTGTGTTCCAGTGACTCCAGATCAAACATGTTAAACTTACAAGAAAAGAGTTTTCTTCTAAATGCACAAACTCTGGTCTGGTAGTGCCACCCTCCCTATACCCACCTTCTAATGATTCATCAGTTCTAGAGATTCACTTTTTCAAGTGTATTTTTTATTATTTGCATAAAAATATTAAGGCGACATAACATGAAACATACATAAATACATGCACAAGTTGGAAATACCATATAAATAACAAAATTCAGTGTACATTATTTGTAAAGCCTGGAAAAAAACACAACAAACCAACAAAACCTGAAACTGTAGGGGACATGCAGGGCCGTTACACAGATTCTACAGGGTAAATTATATCCTGGCTTAAACCAGTAACTGAACTGAAGCATAACCCAGCTTGACTTTCAGTTCCCAAATGGAGCTGTATGGCCTGGCAGCTAGAAAAGCAACTCTTTTTGCTTCTAAATTGCACATATTTGGTATGGAAGTGAGTGAAAGAAATTCTGAATCTTTCAATGCCATTGTCATACTCTGACTGCAGACACATTTTGTAATGCTTATAAATTTGGAGATTACAGAATAGAGGACAAAGTATTAGGTTGAGTCATGCAGGGTACAATGGTGGTCTTGTCTAAGTCTGGCCACACAAACATGGCCATTCACTTCAAACCTGACATGAACTTAAGAACAGCCATACTGGGTCAAACCAAAGGTCCAGCTAACCCAGTATCCTGTCTTTTGACAGTGGCCAATGCCAGGTGACCGAGGGAATGAACAGAACAGGTAATCCATCCCGTCACCCATTCCCAACTTCTGGCAAACAGAGGCTAGGGACACCATCCCTGCCAATCCTGGCTAATAGCCATTAATGGCCTATCCTTCAGGAATTTATATAGCTCCTTTTTAAACCCTGTTAGAGAGAGTCTTGGCCTTCGCAACATCTGCTGAACAAAGAGTTCCACAGGTTGACTGTGCATCGTGTGAAGAAATACTTCCTTTTGTTTGTTTTAAACCTGCTGCCTATTAATTTCATTTGGTGATCCCTAGTTCTTGTGTTATGAGAAGTAGTAAATAACACTTCCTTATTTACTTACTCCATAACAGTCATGATTTTATAGACCTCTATCATATCCCCCCTTATTCGCCTCTTCTCCAAGCTGAAAAGTTCCAACGTTATTAATCTCTCTTCATACAGCAGCTCATTGTTTTTGTTGCCCTTTTTTTGAACTTTTTCCAATTTCTATATATACACATTTTAGATAGGGAAACCATCTCTGCACACAGGAGTCAAGATACGGATGTACTATGGATTTACATAGAGGCAATACGATATTTTCTGTCTTATTTTCTATCCCTTTCATAATGATTCCCAACACTGTTATCTTTTTTTTTTTTTTTGACTGCTGCTGCACATTGAGTGGATATTCTCCGAGAACGATCCACAATGACTCCAAGATCTCTCGAGTGGTAACAGCTAACTTAGATCCCATCATATGACAGATAGTTGAGCTTGTGTTTTCCAGTGTGGATTACTTTGCATTTATCCACATTGAATTTCATCTGCTGTTTTGTTGCCTGGTCACCCAGTTTTAAGAGATCCCTTTGTAGCTCTTTGCAGTCTACCTGGGATTTAACTATCTTGAGTAGTTTTGTATCACTGCAGATTTTGACACCTCACTGTTTACTCCCTTTTTTCCAGAACATTTATGAACATGCTGAATAGGAAGGGGCTCACTACAGATCCCTGGCGGACACCACTATTTACCTCTCTCCGTTCTGAAAACGGACCATTTATTCCGACCCTTTGTTTTCTATATTTTAACCAGTTACCAATCCACGTGAGGACCTTCCCTCTTATCCCATAGCTTTACTTTGTTTAAGAGCCTTTGGTGAGGAACCTTATCAAAGGCTTTCTAAAAATCTAAGTATACTATATCCACTGGATCCCCCTTGTCCACATGCTTGTTGATCCCCTCAAAGAATTCTAGTAGATTGAATAAGGCATGATTTCTCTTGACAAAACCCATATTGACTCTTTCTCAACAAATTATGTTCACCTATGTATCTGACATTTTTGTTCTTTACTATAGTTTCAACCAGTTTGCCTGGTACTGAAGTCAGGCTAACTGGCCTGTCATTGCCACAGTCATCTCTAGAGCCCTTTTTAAAAATTAGCATCACATTAGCCAAGGGACATGCTAGGTTCCTACAGCTCTAAGACTAGTGCCTCTCACATCCATACTTGCAGTCATAATTAAAACGCACAATTGTTTTTCATAGATCAGGATTCCCAATGAACTAGGATTTCTGATAGCATTTGCATTCATCTGAAAACTGAGATGAGTACTTTTTAAACAGTTCTTTCGGGTTGCAGAGCAGCGCACTGGTAGCCATGTAAATCTGCTGTCAGTTAGATCATCTCCAGGGATCCACCCACACAGAACTCATGGCAGGATCAGAGCTTTACTTGCCTTTTCTCCACAGGGGCAATCAATTCAAAAGCTCTTTCATTATCTTTCACCTCTTTAGAGGTTTGAAGATGTTTAAGGGCCTGGATCCACCCTGCTAAAAGACCTTTGAGACTTATTTTTAGAAATGGCTGAGATGATGGATCCTGAGAGGCACACAGTATCCCATCAAGTCTCTTCTTGAGGTCCTCTCTAAGACCAAAATCCTCCTCTAATATTAAGAATTGGCTAATTGACAGATCTCAAAGTTGTTTTCAGTGGGTAACCATCACAAAGTAGGGGTGACTATAGTGGGGTTCTCCAGCGAACGGTACTATGCCCAATACTATTCAATATTTTAAATCGATGATCTAGAAGTAAATATAAAATCACTGCTGATTAAACGTAAGGCGGAGAGAGACTGGTGGAGTGATAAACAATGAGAAGGACAGGGCAGCCACATACAGCAAACTGGATCACATGGTAAGTTGGACACATTCAAAATGCAGCCAAATGCAAAGTTATACCTCTCGGAATGCAGGCCATACTTACGCAACAGGGGACTGTATCATGGAAAAGGATTTGGGAGCATAGTGGACAAGCGACTCAGCAGGATGGATGTCAATGAGAGATACTGTGGCAAAAATAGCTAATAAAGTCCTTGGATATATAAACAGTGGGGTAGTGAGGTGATTTTACTTCTGCATACAGCACTGGGAAGACCAATTCCAGAATACTTCATCTAGTTCTGGTGCCCACATCTTAAAAAGGATGATGAAACACTGGAGATTGCAGAAAATTAATTAACCTATTACATCACCTACTCTCTTCCCCCAAGAAACAAATTATATTAATTCTTGCTGACAGCACATTAGTAAAGGTAGAACTCTACCAGGAAAATGATTGTCAACCCATTCCTTTCCTCCACCCCAACAATGAGTCATGCTATATGATTACGCCTGTTGACATTTTTTGCTACTAGAATACCACCACATTGGCAGAGGGAATCAAAAGAATAGTGCAGCTGAGCAGCTCTCACTCTGCACAAGCTACAGTATGTGATACCACTTCAGTGGTAGTCAGCAGCACTTGACTCCCGCCCCTCCTCACCTTGATTTTTAGCTGTCCTGTATAAATCTCAAATAGGGACATGTAGTTGTCTGCACTGGAAATTTTACTGCCAAAAAGAGCATCTCTTCCGAGAAGAGCTGCGTGTTCAGTTAGTTGAACTGATTAATAAATTTCATTGTAAAGTTCAAAAGTATAGGAGGGATTTACAGAACCAGCTGAAACCCATATTCTTCCCTCAATTAAATAAATTTCTTAGTCATTTTGTATACTGAAGTTGAAATTCACTGCAAATCTCAGTTGATCACAGTATTTTAGGAATGCTGGGAAGATATATGACGCACTAAAAAAGTATCAAGCAATACTGATCTCAACTACTTTACAAATCGAAGTCTGGACATTAAATGCTTCACAACACCTTCTGGAACAGCATGGATATTAGCTCCAGTGATAGTTCCAGTTATCAGTTTGGGAGGGGATTTACACTTTGTCTTAGCATTTTCTCTTCAGTTTCCATGGGATAAAACATGTCACTTTCTATTCTGAACTTCAGCAACACACAAAAAACAACACAACAGCTGCTAACATTTGCCCCCCACAGAGATGGCTGCATTTCTTTGATAGCTGGAACAATCTTTATTAATAAAGAGAGAGTAAAACTAATAGTTTTTTAGTTTGGAAAGCAACACAGGACCCTTACAGATGAAAGGCTAGTTAAAACAGGAATCATTTCAGATTTCAGCATAACTCAGTATCTACCTAAATGCTATGCTATTTCGAAGACTACTGAAGAGACATTTAGAAATGTTCATTATCAAGGCAACCGATAATATATATGAGAAAAAGCAAAGAACCTCTAACCTTGAGAAAGCAGAGTTAAGAAACTGACAGAATAATAAAGATGTAAAGCAGAGTGGTGCACAATGGAAAAAATAGTCCAAACTGGAAGAGACAGAAAAGAAACCAAACACACACAAAAGATTAGTAAAGGCGGAAACAAAGCAGGGTTGTTATTTTTTAACTGAACGTAAAAAAATTAGGTACCAATTCCAAAAAACTCAAAAGTCATGCAAAATTTCCAGTTTATCATTTTCCAGGTGAGAATTTCTCATTTCTCATAATTGCTTATTATGAAGATAGCACAACTGCGTCAGCGTTTAGCACAACCAAGAGAAAATGCTAGTAATGACAGCTATTACAATGCATCACACACAGATAAGATTTTGTTGTGACCTCTATTTGCTTCTCTAATAAATAAAACTCCAAGCAATTAAAAGCCACTGAGTCAATACAGCAATGGATTGTTTAATTGCCAAAGGGGTCTGAGGACATTTGAAAAATTATTATGAATACAAATGGATAGTTAAAAAATTTAAAACATACTGTTTTAAATAATTAACCACAGAGCTGCAAAAGGGTTTAATTTATTTTAGTAGCGACTGACTTCTTGAAAGAGGGAAATGTGAAAATACCACTTTTAAAAACTCTGTCTCAGTATTAAGGAAAAGGATAATTTGTGCACATAGTATTTCAGGTCCGTAATGAAGTTCATCCCATCACACTCAGGGATAAGTTTATTCTTTTGACAAGCTGATTTCATGGTTCCTAAACAGCAAGGTGTCTTTGGTTGGCACGTGTAGCAAATAAGTTTATTAATAAAGCATTTATGCAGATATATCTATGGATTTAAACTGACAAAAACAGTACATCTGTTCATGGCAGTTTGATCTTGTTTATTTCTTGATAGCACAACCATGTCTTGGCATAATTTTAAAAATTGGATTTAATGTAATTTTTTTATGTAATAGCACTTGAATTAAGAGTTTGTTTAGTACGTTTGAGGTTTCTCCTTAAAAGCCAGACACATCCTTACCTTTTGTAAGCTGGCCCTGTCTGATGGAGGGATCATTTCTGCAGTCAGAACCTGAGGAGGATCAATGCCCTTTGTTAACTTCTGATTAATTAAATGGAAAGCCAAGGCAAACTGTTCTTTTGAAAGCTTTCCACAGTCCTGTGTGTCACAGAGGCCCCTGTACACAAAAACACAGACATATAGAATAACTGATTAGGTGCAACACTTCAAATCTACAAGTACAATATTCTTTAGGAGTGTGTGCACAGGCAGTGGAAAATGACAGCAACTTATACACCATTTTACATCTTCAAATCACCTTACAAACAGCAATGAATCCTCAACACTGAGGAAAGTGCATACCATGTTCCTCTCTTGCCCCTCTCCTCCCCTCTCCCCACCACTCCCTTTCTTTTGAACATGTGTACAGGAGAATTTCTGAATCTCTCAAGGAGCAGATTGGGGTTTCAAACTGGATTCCCCAGAAACGAATGTCCTGGAATGGTCTTATCCAGGATGGGAAGTCCCATGGTTCTACACCTCACTAATACATGGGGTCCACACACGCTAACTTCTCCTCTGGGTCCAAATGTGAGACATCATGAAGGAATCCCTGATGTCTACTATATGGTGACAGCAGCGAGGACACATGCTACATTACAGAATGCGGAGATAACCTCACCCAGACAGCTGTGAGGAGAAAACTATTTTCTGACCACAGAGCTGGTCAAGGCCCCAAACTGTACACTCTTTGTGGAGGAGAGAGAGCAATAAACAGACCATTCATTGTGCCTCTGGCTTTTCTCGGTGCTCGCCTGAGCTCTCTCCATCCCCCCATGAAGCCTACAGTTGCCAAAAGCTGCATATGCCTTAGAAGGGGAAACAGAGTTGAGGAGATAATCTCCCCAAAAATCAAATGCAGTCTTGGGACATAGCTAGAAATCACAGACAAATTATTCAAACAACTTGCTAGTCTAAAAATTTGAAATAAAGTTTGGAATTGCCCTCAGAAAAGCTCTGGAGCAGAAGTCTGGTTCAGCTTGCCAGTCACTGTACAAGAATAGAAAACTGGAGAGAACTTTAGGAGATGGGGTATTCACCTGCTGCCAGTGACGTCAGGTTTTGCCCCCAAGTTGCAAGCAGGCTAAAGTACCTATTGTAACAGTTCTGTGGACCATATCACGTGGAAGACAGCCTGGACATTTAACATGGATATCAAAAATACCCAGTATCATCATCATTATATCAGAACAGATGAAAACTAAGCAGAGAAGCCAAAGGCCAAATGACCACATAAAGTGCACCAAGGCTCTCACCTCTAAATACAGTCCCTTGAGACCAAGGTCGAAGCAAATACACTGCTGCTGTTGATACTGCACCTGTCCCATAGTTAACCAGAAGACTTCAGGCTGCAGCGATATCAATGTGGCACCTTTCATAAACAGTATGTGTGACAAGAACAAGATCTTCTATTTTTTAAAAAGGTGATAGAGAAAAATTCTTACCAGATATGTGCAAGTATGTTAGAAGGCAGTCCTGTCTTTAAGAATAACTCTCTGGCTTCCACACCAGAGATAAAACCATCCATGTCATTGTCAATTTTCAGGAAAATCTCATCATATTTGATTTTGTCGGCAGGTGATACAACCCACTAAGAAAAAATACAGGTAAATCTCTTTGAAGACAAATGTATTTTTAATCTCAAGGAACAACATAATTCTAGTATTAAATCTCTTCAAATGACTTCAGTCTTTCCAATTAATTACTGCAGTTAGACAGCTTGGAAAGATCTATTCATAGTTGTTTACTTCTGTCATGATCAGAACAGGTAAGACTTGTCTCAATGGCTGCTTTTTGGACATACCCCAGGCTCATTTATATTCCAAGGTATATATTCCTGGCCTTGTCTCACTTCGGTTACTTACATTGGCTATCCAGTCCACTATCACTAACCCCTCACACCCCCACAAACACCATTAATTTGTTGGTAAATTGCTTGCTTGATGATTACTGGATCTGTCTCTGTCACAGATCCAACAGATATTATCTGGTTGTGTGCTTGGGCTATTTTTTTTTTTTTTTTTAATAGTTTTCTTAATGTCTTGACCTTTGCATGAAGCTCATATGCTTTAAAATAAGCATTTTTGTACTGAAATTTAAAAATAGTATACTAAGTTTTTCCTGAAGCCAAATTTATGTAGAAGACGACTTCTAAAAAGCACTTCCTGTAACCATCTTCACAGATGGCTAAATCCATATTTGCCTTTCCCAGTCTGATAGTGCCACCAGCCAGCCCAACTTTATGACTATATTGACAAAAACACAACAGCCAATAGATCCAGATAGTTTGTATGACGTAGCTCATGTGCATAACATTTCATTACAAGCAGCGACTAAAGAAAATACTTTAACACAAGCTAATTCTAGGACTATACCTGTGTTGGCAGTGCTTTGGCAGGTAAAATGCCTACAGGAGACAAAGACTGATGAGATTCTTTAGCAAATGCTGAAGATGAGATCAACTGCACTGCTCCTGAAATGACTACAGTTTTTCTCTTGGAGGGTGGCACCAAAGCTGAAGGCAAGGACATTGGCACTGGTTCCTTTTCCAAAGCACAGTACACCAAGAACATGGCCTGAACATGAAAACAAGATGTGATGGTCACAGCATTAAACAGGGTTATAATATTTATCCCCATTTTAAGGAGTGACTTTATAGCTGTTTTGAAGCCATCTAAGAATCTTTTCAAAAGAATGAAGCAGCCTATAACTCAGAGGTGCCAGTTATCTAGCACATTCTGGGATACATTTTATAACAAGGTTGTCAAGCATCATTTGGTCTTCCCCTCTCAGTTTTTGCTTTTTATATTCCTATCCTGTCTTGCTAATTTCAGGGGATGCCATAGCCTCAGTGTCACCTCACCGTTAGAACAGCAACTGAGCTATTAATTCCCTTTCCTCGGTTTTCTTCAGAAGTGATGAAAGGCAGCAACTGCCTACTTAAACTCAGGAACTACTTCATAAACCAGGAGAGGAAGGATAGCCTTGAGGTTAAACCACTGGACAGAGTGGAAAATTTGAAGATTGAGTTCTATTCCTGGCTCTGCCACAGAATTCGTGTGAGACCTTTGGACAAGTCACTTAATCTCTCTCTGCCTTTGTTTCCGATGTCTGAAATGGTGATAACCATATATCCCTACCACACAAGGATAAATTCATTAATATATGCAACACTCATTCCACAGGAATGATCACCACAGAAAAGCCTATGAAAAATCAAAGACAGGAATTCCTCACTTAAAGTCGACCCGGTTAACGTTGTTTTGTTGCTGATCAATTAGGGAACATGCTCGTTTAAAGTTGTGCAATGCTCCCTTCTAACATCATTTGGCAGCCGGCTGCTTTGTCCACTGCTTGCAGGAAGAAAAGCTTGTTGCAGCTTGCTAGTGGGGGCTTGGAACCAGGGTGGACCTGTAGCACCCATATCTGCTCCCCACTCCCCTAAGTTCCCTATGCAGCAGCTGCCCAGCAGGCTATCAATTGCTGGCAGTTCTGCTGTCCCTCCCCGCACTGCCATGTGCTGTTCCTGCCTTGTGCCTTGGAGCTGCTCCCTGAGACTCCTGCTTGCTGTGGGGGTGGGGAGAAGAGGGGGGCTGTCAGGGTATCCCCCTCCTCCTTGTTCCTGCACCCCACTTACCCCATCTTCCATAGAGCAGGAGGAACACACAACAGGGCTCCAGGCAGCAGCTGCAGCTGGGGTCTGGTCTCGGCTTGCTAATCTAATTAACAAGGCAGTGTACTTCTGAACTCACTCTTCATAGTTAAAGGGGAAATGTGCATCTCTCTCTCTCTCACACACACACACTGTGTCTGTCTCCCCTCCTTTCCTGCTACCTGTGAGAGTTAACCCTTGAGGGCTCAGCCAATTGCTAGTTCATCATTTAGCAGTAAGGCATTCCCTGGGGAATATCCCACCCTCCAATTCCTTCACCTCAACCAAGCTTCACAATCATCATCACTGTGTACCAGCATTAAATTTTTCATTTAAAACTTATTATGTATGTATGTATGTATGTATGTATTATCTTATAATATAGTCTTTTGTCTGGTGAAAAAAATTTCCCTGGAACCTAACCTCCGCATTTACATTAATTCTTATAGGGAAATTGGATTAATTGAATCATAGAATATTGGGGTGGGAAGAGACCTCAGGAGTTCATCTAGTCCAACCCCCTGCTTAAAGCAGGACCAAACCCCAACTAAATCATCCCAGCCAGAGCTTTGTCAAGCCTGACCTTAAAAACCTCTCTAGGTAACCCATTCCAGTGCTTCAAAACACTCTCCTAGCTTAACAACGTTTTGCTTAAAGTCACATTTTTCAGGAACATAACTACAGCGTTAAGTGAGGAGTTCCTGCACAACCATCAGGCTCAGTGTTTTTATTAGCACTGTATTTAAACACAAGAGACCATCAAGGTAAATCTACGTTAAAAAGACAAGAAAAGCTTTCTGAACATTAGCCAAAGAGGCAGGGCCCAGTTATGGTTTCTCCTGCCCCCTAACTGCATATGCATATGCATCCCATCTCAAGGAGAGCAGCACACATCTCCTTCCAAAATATCAACCCCAAGCAGTTCTCCTTAATCTAGAAGAGAAATATTTGATAAATCCTAATGAGGTAGTATCCTTTTTCTCTCCTCCAAAACCTTCTCATACTGGAGTCTAGCTTTCCGTTTTCTCTGGCTTGCCACATTAAACATTAGCCTTTGAAGGTTCTTTTGAAGTTTGTTGCCAAATAAACAAATCCTGCACTGCAGGAGTTTAACACCTTTTAGGTTAGTTTCAGAAAGTTGGGAGATGATTCAGAAATCACCACTTGTGGGTTTGCATATTAGGAAACAATTTCAGTAGCTAAATCCCAGGCCCAGGGCATACATTCTGACAACAGAACAGAGCTGAAAGAGGCTCCACATAGCTTGTGCTCCAAGTTAAAACTCTGGAGCTGACAGATGTGGGCCAATCAGTATCCCTCCCCCACTCCACAAATGGCCAATGAGTGCCAGAGACTGCAATGGTGGGGAGATAGAGGAATCCAGCTAGCTTTCCCCCTAAGTGTAGGGTGACCAGATGTCCTGGTTTTATATGGACAGTCCCGATTTTTGGGTCTTTTTCTTATATAGGCTCCTATTACCCCCCACCCTGTCCCGATTTTTCACATTTGTGGTCTGACCACCCTATGTAAGTGTCTCCCTCCCAAGCTGCTGGGGAAGACCCCTTTTGCTGCCAGCCCCTTCAACATCACCCACTTGTTGAGGCAGGTGGGTGGCATTTGTTCATATTCACTAGGCTCTGCCAGTAATCATTCCACTTAGTAGTTTTAACTTTCATTGTGGGGTTATATTTTAGGAAGGTTCAAATTTTAGGAAGGGTCACTGTAGCAAAGCACTCCTGCGGCGCCTCCTGCTGGTCGTTCAGGGAATCAACTCTTTCCAGCCTCTGGAGCACCTTCTCCAGGCCAGTGTCCCGCTTGCCTTTGGCCCCGTGTCCCTCCCTGGACTCCGGTGCCCTCTTCCCTGGGGTGCTGCACCCCTGCAGTACCCCCCCAGTCTCAGAGTCTCCCCTCCCTGGGGGGACCCCTGACCCTCTATCCCCACCTTGCCTCAGCCTATGGGTTACTGCCATCACCATTAAGCCCCCGTTCCCTGGGGCAGACTGCAGTATAATTGTCACTCATCACCAGGAAGGAGGGGGTGGCCTGCTGCCTCTGCAGCCATGGGCTGTCCCCTGCAACCCCAGTACCCTTTGTTGGGCCATCCCATAGGACCTGCAACCAGGGGGTTTCCAGGCCCGAGCTCCCCCAGCTCCTCTCACTTTGCCCCAGCCCTGCTCCACTCTAGGTACCTACTCAAGCTCCCCAGTAGCCAGGCCTGTCTACCTCCATACACAGAGGAGATACTATGTACCAAACTGAGCCCTTTTATCAGGGCAAGCTGGGCCCTAATTAACCCAGCCACAGCTGCTTTGTTACAACTCTCTGCTGGGCTGCCTTTCCCTAGCCACAGCCCTTTGCAGGGCTGTTTTAACCCCATTTATGCTGGAGTGGGGCAGCCACCCCCTTACAGTCACTTTTTAAGATGTACTATTTCACAAAATTTTATAGACTATCCATTATGTTAATTAACATCCCATTGCTTGCCTAGGATGTTATATTCATTCCTCAACTTCATGAATCAACAGTTTTAGCACTCAGCTAAATATGTGAAAATTACAGCACACCCACACATATAGAAGTTATAAGTATGGCAAAGATGAATACTCTACGATGAGTTATAGTGTACATGAAATTATATCCATAACTACAGTTAATTGGAGATTTAAAGAGCTGATTTTAGAAGAATTTGAAACAAGTGACAGCATAGGTGAAAGCTGATGGAGCAGACACAAGTAAAATAATTTGTGAGTTCCTTCATCTGCCAGGATATTCCTATTTCTATCCCTTAAATCTGCCTAAATATCCATATTTATATGTTACAGAGGCAAAGCTTCAGCCTTACCCTCAAAATGTTGATGCTTGTCAATAAGATGGAGAGAATGGTGTTTTCCCTATTGGCATTTTTATTCCAAGAAATATAAAAGTTTTCATTTTGAAGTCACTGCTAAACTCCCAATATTTGACTCTAATATGGAAGAGCTATTATTGAATCAGGTTCTGGAAGCCCAAATTAAAGACAAACTTTTGACATGCATACCTACTGTTTTCTTTTATACAGTTCTGAAAGTTTACCTCATTTTTCAAAAGGCTTACACAGAGGAATGAGTTTAAAAATAACTGTTAATAAACGCTTATCATATTTGAACCTTTGTACTATTAATACTATTCATTTCTCTTAACTGAAAAACAAACATTTCCTCCACCCTGATTACATGGTTCTTTCCTGTCCACTTGACCTAAATGCTGAACACACACCCTTGACTAATTCAACATCAGTGCAAGACAACAGGTTTTATTTACTCTTCAAATTAAAGTGAAAGTGAGCTTCTATTTATATCATTTTTATCCATGTAAATTCAACTTTTCAAATACTGACGTGAAACTAAAATCTTACGCAGAACCAAAAGATTGGCACCAATACAGGGGAAGATGACAAATGAGCAATACGAAGAATCAGTGTTTTACACTCGTTCTTTTATATCAGTTTTTCTAGGTGCTGAATTTCATCATCGAATATGTTTTTGAATTTAAGAACGCTATTGTTGATTGCATATCTGCCGTGAGATCACTCCTCGCCCCAAGTGCCAGTATTAGAACATTTGGTTTGACCTTTAACACAATTATTCAGTGTCTCTGTTCTTAAATGGAATCAATTCCTGTCCAGTATGTATACAGCCAATACAAAAATATGGGGATGGTTAAAATAATTCTGTGCTTGCTATCACATTACAAGATTGCTAGATCCTTCACCACTGTCCTCTCAAGGAAAAGCTTTCTTTTTATTCATTTGAAGTAGCAGCATTTACTTTCATATGCTGTTAAAGCCTGGTCTAATGAAAAGAAAATAGAAATTCACATAAATGTTAGAGTTACAGGCAAGCCTTAAAAAGATAAATATGATAAGGATTTCTTGCCGTGACATGTGTACCTCCTACTGGTGAAAGCAACAACACATAAACCCATCGTACATAAAATTCTCCCTCCAAACAGAACTACAGAAATCCTATGCAAGAAAAACAACCTCGAATAAGATTCCAACACCTTCCACAAGAGAAGGAAGCAATTTATGTTCAAATGGTTTCTATGTAAAGAAGCGAAGCATAGCTTAAACTCCAGCAGGAATGCAATATCCTTTGAAAACAACATTCAAAAGAGCCCTTTGAAATGGAGCTACAACCTTGTGTGCTCACATGATAACTATAAGGAGCTGTCCCTTGGTTTGTAGATTTTAAAAAATTATATTTTTAATTAATGGGCACGTGTACTAGATTTATGAATATGACCGAACATCTCAAATGCTTATAAAACCTTTAGCA
This sequence comes from Dermatemys mawii, assembly GCA_007922305.1. NCBI lineage: Eukaryota > Metazoa > Chordata > Testudines > Dermatemydidae > Dermatemys > Dermatemys mawii. Next base: position 40,466,742 of record ML677352.1, on the reverse strand, counting down.
GTTCACTCTCAAGTGACTTCTATACAAAAAGAAGACACTGACCTGGCAGGTGGGGAAGGCAGAAGAGCAAAAATAGTACAAGCAATGGAAACTGATGGGAATTTAGACTGCCACTGTGGCACGAACTAGGATAACGAACAGAAACAAAGGAGAAGTGAATGAACAGATACAGAGTCTAGAAACCTAGCCCTTCCAATGTTTGGCTTTTGTTATTAGGTTTGAAGAATTATGAAACTAAATGAAACAGCATACTTACAACTGCAAATTCATCTCGATCCAACATTCCATCATGGTCAATGTCACTTAGTTCCCAAACCTAAAGAGAACCAAAATATATAGGTGATTGACACTGCATGTATGGGGACTGGGAGCCAAACAGCAACATCAAAGCTTCTATCTGGTTACAGATTTTAAAAATAGTAACAACCCTCTCAAACAGGAGGGACCACAGGATATTCAAAGTTTCCCTCAGCACTAGTTTTTAGTCAGCAATGTGCATTTGGATTAAATTGTGTAAAAAACCTGTTTTCTGAAGGTGTAGAGAAAGAGTAGGATAACATCACTCTCCCTCAAAGCAAATGTTAATATACACATAACACACATCCCTCCACCCAAAACACTCATGCCCCCCACCCAAGTTTTAGTCACAGGTATTTTTACTAAACGTCATGGACAGGTCACAGGCCATGATTTTTTATTTACTACCCATGACTTTTACTAACAATACCTATGACTAAAACATAGCCTTACTCAGTTACATTTTAATTACTAAAAATATTAAATCTGAATACCCAGACACTTCTGTAATTAGTAAAGTTATCTTTATTATTTATGATCCACAAATCAAGTCAGTAACCAACTAGTTTTACTTGGAACGATATTCTTACTCTTCCTAGGACATCCACCGGCAGTTTGGAGTTTAGCAGTACAGGTTTCACCTTATCCCCTGACAAGAATCCATTCACAGGATTCAGACTGTCAAAGATAGCATCATATCTGGCCTTTTCTTCCAGCTGAGAGAGAAGAAGATAAACAGGTTTATAATATTGGTAATGGAAATACTTTTAGAACAAAGCACACATAACCCAAGAGAACCACAGCTACAGTATAGGTAAGCAACCATTTATTCAAGTGCTTGTGTGTGTGTGTATTATCCCACTGTAAGTGAATCCCAAGCAGTGCTCCTTTGGTGGTGGGAACTCTTAAGTCTACGTTAACAGAGTTTGAAGGATTCTTGTTCCAAAATTAGCATCTGTTGCGGGTGCTTTGACAATTGCGTAATGTTGTGCAACCATAGTCTAGAGGTGCTGCTCTAGAAGTGTCTCTGATTGGAAAATTTCCCAAGAAAGCCACAGAAGTAGCCTGGGCACTGACTGAATGTGCAGTAATTCACGGTGGTGTTTGTGAGGTCATAATAAGTCCTAAAATAGGAGATCAAGCCCATGAGAGATTTTGTATAGCTGCAGCCTGTCCTCATTTTCTTCTGCATATGTTAGAGAGAGTCTTGCAGAGGATCTGAAATCCCTTAGTTTATTTATACAGAATAAAAGACCTCTACAGTCTGTTTTCTCTATATTTCTTTATCTGTCTGGAGAAGGATCTACATATGATGCATGCTTCTAGAATGTGATCTTCTCCTAAACTAAAAACAAAAACAAAAAATCCACCAGAAGATATTCCATGCTCATTACAGGCATCAATTACAGGCATAACTGCCTGACAGGAAGAACAGTTTTAAAAGCCTTAGGATTTTCTGACATCCTAAACAAAGGAAAACAATGGTGATACAAGGGTACCATCCCAAGGGGAAAAAAAAGATGACACTTCTCTCAAACTGAGAGAAAAATCAAAAACCCTCCGAGTACTATGTGAACCAAGTTACTATATATAAAGAGCACTGAACAGTCAGTTGTGAGGCATCAATGCAATCTTTTAGCCACAGACAGCGAGAAGGAACTGAGTCTGGTTGGGGCAGCCCAGTCCTTTGTGCTTTTAGTTGGGAGCATGAGGACATTCATGGTACACGTGCCTCCCCAACAGGTACGACTGACCAAATATCTACATCTTGAGTGCACTCAGCACAGGTACACACAAATTGGAATATACACGTGCACAAAGAAGAATTTTAATTCTGGCATTTGCTAATTTATGAGTGCTTGACTTTGCAACCTTTATTTTTTTCTAATGTAACTGGTATGTAATCTAAACAGTGACTAAAACTACGAAACTCCCATATTTAACCTCTCCATAATTTAAATTAAATGTGACAGCCCTGCAAAAAATCCCAGTGATCTGAAAATGGAACAGCTATCTGCCTCTTACATCAGCAATACAATTCAGATGAAGCAGCCGATAATGTTTGAAATGAACATATGTTTTGTTTATAATTATCCTGGTTATAGATCTTTATAAAACCTCAAACCTACCAATATACGTTAAAATCTAAAATACAGAATTAGAATTAATTGCTTTTTTAATTTAATATTTCAGAACTTTCAAAAGATTGATTCCTGCTATAAAAGATAGCACAACAACACTCAGTTTCAAGAATATCAGATATGAAGCATGGAATACAGAAGACATTAAATTTGGAGAGAACAATCTGAGATAAGCTATAGCAGTTACTATACAACTAAAACAAGTGCAAATCTTTTTGGAAACTGCAGTCATAAAAATGGCCAGATATGGGTATGCAGGCTTTTTGACTGTTTACAACTCTCAACATACCTTAACAGCCCATGGGATGTCAGCTGATGCTGTTCCACTGATTAGTAATGGGCTACTGGTATCAGTCTAATGGAAAACAAATCAAACAAAAATATATTACTTGTGAAGGGAAAACTGAGTTACAAGATCTAGACTGTTCTCAGTGGTACCAGAAGACGGAACAAGGAGTAATGGTCTCAAGTTGCAGTGGGGGAGGTTTAGGTTGGATATTAGGGAAAACTTTTTCACTAGGAGGGTGGTGAAGCACTGGAATGGGTTACCTAGGGAGGTGGAGAATCTCCTTCCTTAGAGGTTTTTAAGGTCAGACTTGTTAAAGCCCTGACTGGGTGATTTAGTTGGGGATTGCTCCTGCTTTGAGTAACTGGCTGGACTAGATGACCTCCTGAGGTCCCTTCCAACCCTGATATTCTATGATTCTATGACTTTTCTGCTCACTTGAATGGGCCCTGCTATCCAAATCCATAATCACATTTTAATTCATCAACTAATGAAGGCACAATAATTTAGGATAAAAAATTCAAAGTGGCATGTTCTCTCCACACTCAAAGCAGCAGCAAAGCATAATAAAAGTAAGCCTTAATTTTATAGCTATACCATATTCCATAAATGAAAAGGAAACAGACTTTAATTGTCACTACTTATAACAATCTAAAGAAAAAATAAAAACAAAAACCTATTACACATCTTGTGGGTTATAAGTAATACAAATATCACTTGTGGTGCTCATGAAAATGAGGGAAGAATAGCACTAGAGTTGGGCACAGTGTGACCAGATGCCATGAAAGCTTTCCCACTCAGTCTTCTAAGTGCAACTTCACTGTTACCTTTAACATGCTTGTTTTAGGATTTTTTTAAACTAGAAAATGTTCAACGGCAATGCTAACAAAAATTATTTACTATGGTCTAGACTCTAAACTAACATTTTCTCTTGTGACCTAAGCACGATTTTAACACAAGTCTCCAGCAGGGCTAGACTAATGTACTCACTGTTGAAAAATAAAAAACTGGATTTTTTGTGCAACAGCACTAAGATCTCCCAGTGAAGATGCTGCATATACTAAACCTTCCCAACTGTTAGCTTAAAGTACTTAACGTTAATGAGTTGATCACAATTATTTTTTAAAGTGTCTTACAAATCTAGGCGGAGGAACAGGCAAATTAAGACTACTCAGGGAAATGTCCAATCCATTCTGTGCACAGGCCACTAGTCGCAAAGCCACAAAAAATTCCTATGGAAGAAAAACAAATTTTTAAAGGATTTACTATACAAAAATAATTTAAATTCAACTGGAGAGCTGGCAATTTATAATTCTTCTAAACTGACATTTCTTAACACAATTCATCTTGTTAAACCAATATACTTTATTATTAAGCCTTAATTTATTTCAAATGATTTACATTAACATTAAAAGTATCAGCCATTACATGGTAGCAACTCTAGAAAACCTTAACATCTTATTGAAAGGTCTGCCAAAATATTTAATGGTGCAGCAAGGAAAGAAAACAAACCTCTGCTCTATAGAAATGAAGCTCCGGTCACCAAGGATAAGAGTTTTATTGCATTCATGCCAAGAGAGAACGACTCATTTTTTACATTATATATTCTTGGAAATGGGAGGTACAACGTTTTCAGAAATACCTTAATATCCTCAAAAAGGGCTCGAACAACATAGCAATCAATCCTGAGGGGCAACAAATAGCAACACACAGACTTAACTGATTAAGCTACGAGGCAGCTTTGGGGCAGGAAGGTGGGACAAATGTTCTCAGATTAAAATATTGTCCTCCATAAGCCATTCTCCTTCCATGCACTGGTTTCTGCCTGTTTATCACCATATATTTACTGGACAGGAGGATCAACTTGTATTAGTAAGACAGAATTTCAATTTAAGAGACATTTGCTCAAAAATGTATTCAGTATGTGTCAATCTATTCTTTAACATTACTAAGGGCAGGCTACACTTAAAATGCTGCAGTGGCTGTGCTGATATAGCGCTTCAGTAAAGACACTACACTGCCAATGCAAGATCTTCTCCCATCAAAATAGTTAATCCACCTGCACAAGAGGCAGTATCTAGGTCAACGTGAGAACCCTTTCCCTGACACAGTGCTGGTTACTCTGTGGGCTAGGTTGGTATAACTTCTTCGCTCATGGGTGCTCAAGCCCCAGCGTCTTTGATCAGAGATTTCTCTTTTCACAGCAATATCTGTTCAGCCCATGCATGTGTGTTAATCAATTTCACACCCATAGTTATTGTTACATAGCACTGTGTGGGCAAACGGCCCTCATTTCCTTTTCTACTGCTAAGCCCCCTGGCAGAAAACTCCAAAGCAGAGGGGAAGGAGGACAGATAGGGGAACATCCATAGGGACACGTAACTTGAAGAAACAGAGTTATTGCACAGGATGAATAATCATTCCTCCTTCTTCAAGTAGTATCCCTATGGGTGCTGCACTCTAGGTGACTACTGAGCACTATCCTCTAAGGTGGAGTGGGCTTCAGAGTCAAGTCCAGTATAGATGATAGCATGGCCAAGCCAAACACAGTATCAGAGGCAGCGTCATGAGTTATTGCAAAGTGTTTGGTGAATGCATGAACAGATGCCCAAGTAGTGGCTTTACAGATTTCAATAAGTGGCATGTTTTTGAGGAAGGCTGTAGAAGTAGCAATAGACTGTAGAATGAGTGTGTATAACCGAAGGTGGTTGAACACTGCAAGACTTAATGCAGCCTGATATCCATTTGGAAAGTCTCTGTTTAGAGACCGATGACCCTTCTGACCTATCTGCTAATGAGATGAATAACTTGTGGGTCTTCCTGAAGGGCTTTGTTCTGTCTAGATAGAAGGCCAGGGCTCTCCTGATATCCAGGGTGTACAGCAGTGCATCTTTGAGATTTAGATACAATTTGGTATGGAAGACAGGCAAGTGAATGGGCTGATTAAGATGGATCTTGAAGACCTTGCAATATGACCTTGTACTTAAAAGGCATTGAAAGGAGGGTAGGCAATTAGGACCCCTAATTCTCCAACATGTCACGCCAACATGATGGCTATCAGGAATGCCATCCTAATTGACAAATGGAGCAGTGTGCAAGTAGCCAAAGTTTCAAACATCTGTCTTATAAGTAGGGCCGAAAGTAGCTATAGGCACTTACCAATATAGGGCTGGGACCGGATCTGGCCCCTGGAAGGGGTGGGGGTGGCAGGTCAGAATCAGCCCCAGCCCACCCCATACCAGGAGAGGGCCTGTAGCTGTTCCCTCAGCCCTCCACCCCGCCCTTGGGGACAGTAGCACTTTAAGGGTCCTTTGCCATGGTAGCACTTTAAAGTTGTGTGCCCCCCTACCAGCAGGGCTGCTAACTGAGGGGTTTGGGGGCAGGGGGAGAAGGGGCAGGGACGTTAAAGCGCTGCCACGGCAGCGCTTTAACTGTGCTGTCCTTCATCTACCCAGTCGGCGGCCCTGCTGGTAGGGTCTGTACCGGCAGGGCTCCCAACAGGGGAGGCAAAAGAGGCAGGAACATTAAAGCGCTGCCATGGTAGTGCTTTCATGTGGGATGAATACAGGCCGGTACAGGTTCTTACCGGTATGTCGTACCGGCCCACTTTCACCCCTGCTTGTAAGGCACTTAAGGATCAGAATGAGGTCCCATACTGGAGTAGGGCATTGGACTGGCAGATAAGAGGTTTCCCAAACCTCTAAGGAATCTTGCTGCGTCAGGTGGGTGAAGACAGAATAGCCCAAGATTTTCAGTGTCAGGCTGTATTCCAGTATTTCTGGAAGTGATGCAGTCGTTGGTGGAATTTGTCTGCAGTCACACCAGATGGAAAAGCATATCCATTTTTGAGAATAAGTGTAGCAAGCAGATTGTTTCCTGCTGTGTAATAGTACTCTTTTTATGTCTTCTGAACAAGCTCTCTCTAATCCTGTGAGCCACTGACCAACCATGCTTTGAGACGAAGCATTGTGAGATTAGGACAAAATCTTCTCGCCCTTCCGGTAGAGGAAATGGGAAGCAGTGTGGAAAGTAATCTGAGCAGGCAGACAGATGTACAAGGTAAGGCAACAATGTTTGCCTAGGCCAGGTTGGAACTATTAGAATAACCCTGGCTTCTATCTTTATTTTGAGCAGAACTTTGTCTATTAGGTAGGTTTGCCAGGAATGCATTTAGTAAAGCTAATGACCACTGAAGGTGAAAAGCAACCCATAAGGATTGGTGACCCAATCCATCCCTTGAGCAGAAGTTAGTGCATTTCTTATTTGACTCTGTGGTGAACAAGCCTCTCTGAGGAGTGCTGCATTGACAGAATATGTGGTATAATATGCTGGGGTCGGTTTCCTCACTCATGGTCTCACAAGGAGTGTCTGCTGAATCCATCTGCAGTCCCATTCTGAATCCTCGAGAGAGAGGCTGCTGTGATGGGTATCTGGTTGCATATGCACCAGTTCCAAAGCCTGACTGCCTCAGAGCAAAGGGAGGGGGATCTTGTTCCTCTTTGGCAGCGGATATTCAAGCATGTATGATAGTCTGTCATGATCTTTATGTGTTTGCCCCCATTCTGTAATAGGAATTGGAGGCAGGCATATCCTAGTACATGGCGTTCCAACAGCCTGATGTGTAGCATCATCTCTTGCAATGTCATGTAAGTGTCTAGATATGCTCCCCACCCTAGCACAGAGGCATCTGTCATCATAATGACCATTGCGGGAGGACTTGCAAATGGAACCCCTGTGCACAAATTATGTCGTCTTGCCACCAGTTTTACAAAAGGTAGGTATGGAAAAAAAGCATATTTAGACAGTTTCTAGTGGGTGAATAGACAGTTCTGAACCACCCTTGAAGGCAGTGCATTCAGAGTCTTGCATATTCTGTAACGAAGGTAATGGCTGCCATGTGTCACAATAATTAAATGCAATTCCTGACAGCGGTTTGGGGGCGGAGATTAATTGTATTTGCAATGTTGAAAAGAGCCATAAACCTGTGCAGAGAATGTAGACTCTTGCTGTCACAGTTCATAGAGGCACATCTCAGTTCAGTAAGTTTTGCACACGGATTAAATTTGTATGTTCAGTTGTAGGCCCATTTTGAGGAAGAGGTCTGTGGCCTCAAAAGTTGCCCAAGACATCACTTCCAGGGAGCCTCCCTTCAGCAAAGAATCATCCTTTCCTGTGAAGCTGTGCTGCTACCACCGACATGATCTCTGAAAAGCCGCTTGGGGCTAATGGTAGGCCGAAGGGGAGCACTCTTCATTGGAAGTGATCCTGGTCAAGAATAAAGCCTGAGGTGAAGTAGTCATGTCTGAGGCCAACTATGGTACCCAGGGATTGGGAACTCAGAGGGAAGTGTGGTTGCTGACAGTACCAAAGGTCTTGCGTGCTCCAAGGGAGGCATGGTCAGAGCCCGAGTGGGCTTCTTCGGTACCAAAGAAGAGCTCTTCTTGCTACCTTGATCCAACAACAGTCCAGATGGTCTCTCTGGGCCCATGGCTTTGCCACCTTGCGGTCTAGGTGTGCCCTGGGTACCTGAGCAATCAGGAGGCTCAACAGTACCTGATTGTGATGCCAGGGTAGCTGAGGAAACAGATGACCTCAGCTTTTTAGAGATGGGTGCTCTATCTGGCGAATCCAGGGTATGTTCTTTCTAAGGTTTATGAGGAGTCTTGGTCTTCCTCCTAGATGCCCCGTTACTGTGGGGCTCTGAGGCAGCCGACTTGTGTGGGGACCGACATATGGGGGATCCCTTGGCCTGGGTCAGAGGCCAGACGTAGAGTGCTCTCCATCATGAGAAGGTGGAGCTTTCTCTGCATTTTTTCTGGCTCTTGATTTCAATACCAGACAAAAATTGCACTTCTGAGGAACATGCAATTCTCAGAGACAACAGATACAGTGCAAGTGTCCACCACAGACGAGAATTGTTTCCCAGAAAGATGGGCAGCGCTTGAAGCCAGGAGAACCAGGCATTACCTCTCAGTAAGAAGGAGAATTTATCTAAATACTACGTAAAGAAAACGAAACAATTTTTTAAAGAAAGAAACTATATCACAAATATTTACCAACTATGAAAGCTAGCACTAACACTACTACTAACAATCAGTAAGAGAGAAACAGAGCTGAGGAAATCTCAGTAGGACAACTGCTAAAGCACTCACTCAGGCTGAGAACAAACAAGGGCGATTTGCCTCTGCAGTGCTATATAACAACAGAAGAGGGCAAAATAATGATGGACTACCACACATGTGTGGACCAAATGGACACTGCTATGAGAAATCTCTGCTCAAAGGTGCAAGGGGCACTAGCACATATAGAATGAAGCAACCATAGAGAGACTACTTGAAGAAGAACTTTAACTTATTCCTGAGTATAGCATCATGGTTCTCAATATATTATATTGTATAGTGACACTGAAGCTAAGCAGGAATGATAAAATTAACACCAGTAAAATGTGTGTTTCGTATTCATTGTGGGTGACAAACTAGAAATATTAGCTTTTTTTACTTGAAGAGTTGAGATCAAGTATTTTTAAATCTCTGTTTCTAACAAAGCAAACTACTCCATTCTTAGAAATTCTATATTTCTTTGAATTATAAGTTTCAAAAAATCAGTTTGCTAATATTTTAAACAAGAAGTTTTTCATCCAAACATATTCCCTTAAAGAAACAGTTAAAATAATCTTACTTGTTTGTTCAGGACACCTTTGCCATCTGTATCCGCTAAATCCCAAATCTAAATTAAAAAAGAATTACAAAAAAATGTTTTATAGTTTGTGCCAGCAAAACTGTTGCTAACTGACAAATCCTCATCCTACTTAGACAGGGAATGCAACCCAAGCATAAATCTCTAATCCTAGGACCACAAATTCTTCATAAAATGACCCATTTAAGGTTGACAAATGTAAATCCTCTTATAATTTTATGCAACTAATAGTTAAATTGAAGAGCAGAGATAAGAGATAATGAAATTTGAACCCATTAGCTAACTTGATTTGTCCAATTGTCAAAAGCACAACAAGCAAACCATCTAAAGAGAGTGTTAAGGAGTTAACTATACAGTTAAGGAATATTTGGCCCAATGCGTTTCATTCTTCAAATTTTACTTGCTTTACATTACTTCAATAATTTTTTTCACTTTCCACAGAATCTCCTAATCGTACCTAATGACTTATTAAATACACAAAGGAAACAGAATCTAATAATTTACCATTAAACCTTTAATGTACCTTTGTATCTTGTACCCAAGATATACTTATCAAGGGAAACAAAAATCCCTTTTGGACATCACACTAGTTTAAGGGGTACTGTATCTTTTATTTATATTGCCATAACAAAGTTCCACCCCACGCCTTCAAAAAAAAAACAAAAAAAAACAAAAAAAAAACCCATCAATTTTAAGTCTATGAAGATTAAAAATCAATTGGAGATCTGTGAACTACATTCCTTATTCTTTAAAAGATCAAAGCTGAAAAACAAACTTGGGGAGCCCACAAAGCAGTGCAGAGAAATACGTTAAAGTCACTGAGTTCAATTTTTTAAAATACATGTAAATATAAATTTTTTTTATCCAATCTGTTACAGTCAACATATTAAATGTTTAAACAAACTCACAGTTCAATTTACTTACTCAGTCACCTAACAATTTGTAGACTAGCTGCAAATTTGTCAATAGTTCAGAAATCATGGAATTAAGGTAACAATTCTGTCCTTATTTTTCATGTATTATAGAAAGTTTTTATCAGTTATAGTTCAAGGAAAAGAAACAGTCACATTTTATAACTAAAGTGCCTGCACAACTTACCTAATAAAATTCTATAACGTAGGTTTGTATCAAGTATAAAATAAATGCTAGAGTTCCAAATGACCAAAGTGTCCTTAGAATATATATTTTCTATTACTTAAAATAAAGTACCTGGGATGTGTCATTTACTGGATATATCGGGGTAGGCAACCTATGGCATGTGTGCCAAAGGTGGCACACAAGCTATTTTTCAGTGGCACTCACACTGCCTGGGTCCTGGCCACTGGCCTGGGGGGCTCTGCATTATAATGTAATTTTAAATGAAACTTTGTAAATATTTTAAAAACCTTATTTACTTTACATACAACAATAGTTTAGATATATATTATAGACTTACAGAAAGAGACCTTCGAAAAATGTTAAAATGTATTACTGGCCAACGAAATCTTAAATCAGAGTGTATAAAGACTCGGCACACCACTTCTGAAAGGTTGCCGACCCCTGGGTATATAGTCACAGGTAACATGCTACACAGGAAGTGCAGAGCATCTTCAGAGTGCTTAGTACTTGACAGGATCAAACCCTGACCCTCAGAGTAACTTGCACAGTAAGTACAATAACTATTTATCCACAGAGCTTCTATCAATGATTTTAAGGTACTTTGGATGAAAGGTGCAATATACAAAAACAAATATATTTGCTATATATAAAAGGAGACTATAAAATATCTATGCTAGTATTTCAATTCTAAGAAGAAACTGGCAACAGCAAAAGGCAGCATAATTAAACACGTCATATTACTCATTAAATAAGTAATACCTTTCCAAGTATTAAGTCTGTCAGTCCAGATTTTTTCAAGAAAGCAGCAGCATCAGAAGCCACCACCCTTCCAGAGTTACCAGAATCAACCTGCACAAGATAAAAATCACAGGTTAGCACCTTGAATTGCTGCAACGTACGCTAGCCATTAGGCTACCGGGAAGAGTGCACATATTGTTTACTCTAAAGTTCTCTCCAGTGTATTCTAACAGCTTCCTTAATTAACAAAAAAATTAATCGTGATTAATCACAGTTTTAATCACACTGTTAAACAATAGAATATCAGTTGAAATGTACTAAATATTTTTGATGTTTTTCTACATTTTCATATACATTGTATTCTGCATTGTAACTGAAATAAATAAAGTGTACAAAAACAAATCTATGTAAAACTTCAGAGCCCAGAAGTCCACTCAGTCCTTGTTCAATCACGAAGACAAACAAGTTTGTTTACATTTACAGGCGATAATGCTGCCCGCTTCTTAGAATAATAGAAGATTAGGTTTGGAAGATATCTCAGGAGGTCATCTAATCCAATCCCCTGCTCAAAGCAGGACCAACCCCAACTAATTCGTCCCAGCCAGGGCTTTGTCAAGCCAGGCCTTGAAAAACTGTAAGAATGAAGATTCCACCACCTCCCTAGGTAACTCATTCCAATGCTTAATCACCCTCCTAGTGAAATGGATATTAGGAAAAACTAACGTAGACCTCCTTCATTCCAACTTGAGACCATTGCTCCTTTTTCTGTCATCTGCCACTGAGAACAGCCTAGCTCCATCGTCTTTGGAATCCCCCTTCAGATAACTGAAAGGAGCTATCAAACCCTCCCTCATTCTTCTCTTCTGCAGACTAAATAAGCCCAGTTCCCTCAGCCTCTCCCTGTAAGTCCTGTGCCCCAGCCCCCTATCATTTCTGTTGCCTTCCATTGGCCTCTCCCCCATTTGTCCACATCCTCTTTAGTGGGGGCCTCAAAACTGGATGTAATACTCCAGATGTGGCCTTACCAGTGCCAAATAAAAGGGAACAATCAGTTCTCTCGATCTGCTGGCAATGCTCCTACTTTTATAGCTGGCATTGCAAGGCATTTACATGCCAGATATGCTAACCATTCATTTGCCCCTTTATGCTTTAGCCACCATTCCAGAGGTTTCTATGCTGATGATGACGCTCGTTAAAACAATAATGCGTTAACTACATTTGTGACTGAAAACCTTGGGGGAGAATTGTATTTCCCCTGTTCCATTTTACCCACATTCTCCCACATATTTCATGATATAGCAGTCTCGGATGATGACCCGGCACATGTGGTTCATTTTAAGAACATTTTCACTAGAGACTTGACAAAACACAAAGGTACCAATGTGAGATTTATAAAGATAGCTACAAGTACTTGACCCAAGGTTTAAGAATCTGAAGTGCCTTCCAAAATCTGAGAGGGACAAGGTGTAGAACATGCTTTCAGAAGTCTTAAAAGAGCAACACTCCAATGCGGCAATTACAAAACCCAAACCACTAAAAAAGACAACCAACCTCCTGTTGGTGGCATCTGACTCATAATTAAAATGAGCATGCATTGGTCCACATTGCTTTGGATTGTTATCAAGCAGAATCCATCATCAGCATGGATGTATATGCCCTGGAATGGTGATTGAAGCATGAAGGGACACATGAATCTTTGCAACATCTGGCACATAAATATCTTGTGACACACGGACTACGACAGCGCCATGAGAACATCTGTTCTCACGGTCTGGTGACATTGTAAACAAGTGGGCAAGATTATCTCCTGCAATTTGTTTGTCTGAGCAATTCACTGTACAAGAAGTAGGACCAAGTAGACTTGCAGGCTCTAAAATTATTGTTTTATTTTTGAATACAGTTTATTTTGTACATAATTCTACAGTTAAGTTCAACTTTCATGATAAAGAATCAGAGAGGTAGCTGTGTTAGTCTGCATAGAAGCGAGAGAGTCCTGTGGCACCTTAAAGGCTAACAAAGTGGGTATTAGCTCACGAAAGCTGATGCTTCAATACTTTTGTTAGTCTTTAAGGTGCCACAAGACTCTTTGTTGCTTATTTCATGATAAAGAGATTTCACTACAGTATTTGCATCAGGTGAATTGCAAAATACTGTCTTTTTGTTTTTTTTTTACAATGGGAATACTTGTAATCAAAAAATAAATATTAAGTGAGCATTGTACACGTTGCATTGTGTTGTAATTGAAAATATATTTGAAAATGTAGGAAACATGCAAAAATCTTTAAATAAATGGTATTCTATTAGTGTTTAATCACTTGATTAATTTTTTTAATCACCTGACAGCCTTAGTTTTTATTTATGATCATACAGAAATACTGTAATCTATTTAATACTAACATACTTACAGAGAAGGTCTGATAAATAATTTACCACAATGCTTCTACTATGATCTATTAAAACTATATTTTATGGAGACAGACAGACAGGAACATTAGGAGGGTAAAAAAAAGATACTAAACTTCATTCCAGAAACTTAACCACACAGATTGAGTTTTATTATATTCAACATTAAAAAAAAAGAAAAAAACCCCCACAAATCAGAATATTGAATGTTTAAATCAAACAATGAACATGAGTCTTTCATTACATTTAATATGCTCAGACAACTACACTCAGCTCTCCTTCAGTCCCAGGTTAGCACCCTAGCCACTATATCACCCTTCCTGTAACGGTTTATTTTAAAAATAGATTGGCTTAATTCTAGTCAGAAATGAAGGAAGATAGTAACATGCATCTAATATTAAATACTTCATTTATCTGTAAGTGCAAAAAATGAAAGCTTTAAGAGCAGCATCCAAGAGTTTTCTACTATTAACAGTGCTTAAGTTTTAAAGTCTCCAGCAGAAGGTATAGGATTTCAAGTGCATATCTGAGTAATACTCAAAAAAGAAATTGTATAGTAGAGATCTTATTTGGTTTAGACCATCACCTGAATCTCTTCCCATCAGTCCTTCCTAATTGTAGATTTTCTCCTTTAGGAACTATGTCTACAAAGTATCTGGCTTCTATGTCGATACAGAAATCCTCAGAAGGTAGGTTACATTTAATTGAGTAGTTCAGAGTTCATTATTAATAAGCCCTGGAAAAGTGTGCAATTGTCAACCGGTCCTTGGCCATCCCAACTTTTAGTGTTAGCTCAGTTTCTTCCAGGAAAGGAAAAGGCTAACTTGCTCATCCAGAAAGTCAATGATAATTTTGGCAATACACTGAAGTACAAGATTGCATTCTTCCACATTTACAAAGCGGTCCCTAGGACAGGATGTCACCTAATCTCCTCAGGGAGCAAAACATCATAGTCATATATCAGATTGTAAAGAATAAACTGAAAGCAACGTGCTACTTTGAGTTTCTGTAAATCAATAAAGTTGTAAACACATGAAATTATAGAACTTGGTCACAAAAATTCAAGTTCAAGAGATTAATATCTCCTTTTGTTTGGCCTTTGACAAGACGATTATTGATGTTCTTTTGACTGATGCATATTTTTGTGAGGCTGCCTGACCCGGTCCCAGCTCATGCCCAGACCCATGGGTCTCACTGAACATTGACAAATGCATAGCTGGAAACAAGTTAAAACTAATATCAGAATTATAGGAATGTGTTTAGACTTTATGAAATATTTGTAACATTCTGCTTGTATTAAATATTACTTATAACACCTGTACCCCATGTTATAAGGTAATATTTTAAGTGTTTGCTCTGTAACTATAAGTGTTTGTGAGGTTTACAGTTTTAGCAGTCAGGAGAAAAGCATTACCATATGTGAAATGCTAGTTTGCCACAAGAGATGTCATCTACTCCCCAACAAAAGAAGGCACATAGATACCAACCAAGCCATTGTAGAAACACATCAGTGGACAAAAGACTTCACTGATTGCTTCCTCACATCTGTGAAGAGGACATGCAAAAGCACTCATCCCATCATAGCTTGAACACTGGGGGAAATGCATAAAAATCCCTGTCAAGGAGAAATTGTTATCATTATGCTGTCTGGAATTTGGAGAGGGCAACATTTCCAGCATAAGCAAGGGATCCCGCAAGCTGCTTAGCCCTAAAAGACATGCAGAGCTTGCATACTGCAAAAGGTAATAGAAACTGCTGCAATCTAGGACTAACTCATTTGTGAGTATGTGTTTGCCTGCTTTAATCTTGTAAAGATTTCTTTTTTCTAGTCTGGTAAGAGATCTAAGGTACAACTAACATGCGTAAGTGACAGATCCTTTGGGACTGGGAGTAACCTGAATATTATCATGATTTTTGGTGAAAGGGACCATCTGCTACAAAGGCTGGCTTGCCTACCTGGCAAGATTCACTGGAGAGCCCACAGAAACTGTCTGACATGTTAGAACTGTCATGGAGCTTTAGAGTTCACACATTACTTGGTTAGTGAAATCTAATTATAGAACACACGACTGGTTTGTGGTCTGTGCCTTGTTCCTTGACAGTCTACCTTGAGATTGGCACTCAGGCTCATGAGCTACTCTAGACATCTTGACAATTTTATCTCACTCTTTTTTATACCAAGTAGAAGTACTGGGAGGACTTCAAGAAAGTCCAACACTAAGGGAAGGACATTCATTTTATCAAGCTGACTCAGCTAAGTAATGGAAGGTTATGCCATCCTTGAATATCTTAAAATAAAAAGTATATAAAAAGTTGTTGCACATTTAGCATGGATTACTTTAGTTAAGCCAGGCAAAATTTGTACACACCATCTTCTCAGATATCTGAATCCCTCAGAGGACCACTAGGATAAAAAAAATTAGTTAAACTCTCAATGGATGGGTGCATATACATGTAAATATGATATAGCGTACCAGACAGCATCCTGTACAGGCCTCCAAGATTTCTATAAGGGATCAAATGAAGTCTTGTGTTTCACATATAACACAGGATGTTATCTAGAAAAACAGCAGCTTCATGTTCTGTCTCATGGATTGTAATGCCCTGAAATTTTGCAGGATTTGACAAATATTAACAAGCATTACAAAGGACAGAGCAAAACAAATATGGCTGAGGACACTTTGGCCTTCAGCCAGTCTTTAAAGACAAAAACTGATCAGAAGCTGTTCAAATAAAATAATGAAAATGGAAAATTGAAGAATAATTGAATTCCAATATTCACCAATGTCCCATATTATATTTGGCCAATACTTTAAAAAAAAGATCCCAGAGATAGAGAGGGCATTTAATAATCCCAAAGAGAGGTTCTTTTTAATCCACTGTTTTGTTAATCAAGTGTAACATTCACTGAATATGATTTGTAGCTCTCTCTAGAATAAATTGAGAATTGCTAGTAAGAAGTGACGCCAGAGATAGTTTTTATTAGCAAACTATTGAACTTGCTCTAGAATGTTCTTGCTTATATTGGTAAATATCTACAGTCTTTTGGATTTTCTTTTAAAACCAAGAGTACGATTATATTGTCTTGAAAACAGAAATTGGACAATTCTCCCTGTTCAAGGAAGTTACAGAACATTTGAGGTATTCAGAGCACTAGACACTCCTGAAGACATTTACAGAATTCACTGATAAAGGCCTTGATAAAAATGCCCTTGACATTTGCCATTTGAAAGGCACCTTGGAGCAGGTTCACCTTTATCTGTTGATAATTCTACTTCCAGTGCTACTTTTTGTTCGCTAGCAATCAGCAGCATTTTTACAGTCTGCAAGAAAAACTACTGTGATTTAATAAGAGTCGGAAAGTGAATAAAGTTTTTAGCAGAACTTTCAATATCTTCTCACTTTATCACCAGTATTTCTATTTTTTATAATAGTGGGTTCAACCATCAGGTATTTAGGAGATGGTATATTGTTGCAAGCTTATAGCTGCCTTTTCTTACAAACCTCTTTTATAAAAAGAAGTATGTTGGGAATATCAGAGAGCTCCTTACCCTTTACATGCAACTGTATTGTCAAAACACAGCCCCATTTTATACTCAATTGGTCCTACTTGTAACTTGATCTAGTAGTTTTGGAATCCATTCAGGAGAGTGCTTGTTGGATCAGTGTTTTCCCACTTTTAGGGAAACCCCAGAGTCATAGTGAGTCAGCAGTGTCTATTTTTAAATCTTCAACTTTATCCTCTAGGACTGTGACTTTGTGGAGCTGCCAAAAGGTGGCTCTTACTTGAGCTGATTCCAGCACTGCTACTTTTTTGTTCCCTGATGTTAGGAAAGCTTATTCTGAAATCAGCCTTTCAGTTAGCTGGTCAACAAACAACTGAAGAAACTCGAATACTGAAAATATTATCCATTATAGTGATCAAGTTTAAAGCAGTTTCCTGTACAATCCTAGGGGCCAGATTGGTGGGACTTGCTGGGTGTACACCTCAGCTATCTTGACCATCTTCCCTGATTTGCTTTCCCTGTTTTCAAGTTGAGAGTCCTGAGAGCAAGTTTATCAAAGCTGTCTTCAATAACGTTAAAAATGTATTTATTGGATTCAGAAAGGTACAGGTACATCTGATTTAATTAGTTAAATGCAGAAATCAGTACTTAGAATGCAGACCTTACAAAAAATTCAGCTAGGAGCTCAGAGACATTTCTTAGATCAGAGGTGGACAAACTACAGCCCACAGGACCATCCTACTTGGTCTTGAGCTCCCGGCCAAGGAGGCTGTCCCTCCTTGCCCTGGAGCTTCAATTCGCAGTGCACTAGTGCTCTGGGCAGAGGGGCTGCAAACTCCTGTCAGGCAGTGTGGCTGCAAGAGCTGCAAGGGGGCGGGGAGGTTGGATAAGGGGCAGTGACTCCCAGGGGGCAGCTGGATAGCCATGGGAGTCCCATGGGACCTGTTAGGGGGTGGGGATGTGGACAGTGGTCGGGGCAGTCAGGGGACAGGGAGCAGGGTCCTGGGGTACAGTTAGGGGCAGGGGGTCCCAGAAAGGAGGGGTCAGGGGACAAGGAGCAGGGGATGGTTCTGAGGGGGGCAGTCAGGGAGCAGGAAGTGGGAGGGGGCCAGGCTGTTTGGGGAAGCACAGCCTTCCCCACCTGGCCCTCCACACAGTTTTGGAACCCTGATGTGGCCCTCAGGCCAGAAAGTTTGCCCACATCTGGCTTAGATATGCTGAATTACATTACTTTATGGATCTGGTTAAAAAAAACTTTCAATTTCTAAATTTCAAAGCTACATCTCCATTTACCCTGAACACCTGTGAGAACAAGTTCAGGGAGGGATTCCCATGCAAGATTCATTATGTAAATCTGAGAACAGGTGCTGGTTTTACAGATCTAAAGCCACTTTTGGTTTCTTATACCACTAATGTCAAAGCCAGTCCCACACGGAAGCCAAAATATAATAGGTACTGTATGTCATCTAGTGGCTTTATATAATCATATTTAAGAGAGCCCAAATTCAGTAACTCGGACTATGATAAAGAGAAGCTATTCAATTACAATATTATCTTCCATACAGTATTAGTTTCCATTTTGAATGCATTTTCCTACTAACCATTGCTGGTTCTCTATATATCTGTATTAATATAATTAATCTTTCGTAAGTAATGTTTAAAATATATTTACTCAAATTGAATTAAGAGGAAAAAAAAATCAGTTAACTGTATTTTTAGAGGATACATTGATCTAAGCCAGAATGCAGAAAAGCCTTTTTTAGGGAAAAAAACCCTAGAAAATTATTTTAAATGATTTCCGTTATATACTCTTGAAAAATAGCTTACCTCTAATATTATGAAATTAAGTATCCTCCATACTATTATTGAACCAATGTTAAAGACCATATTCATTTCACAACACATGCTATATAGGATGAAATCTTTTTTCCTGGAGTTTTCCTTAACACTGTGATAGTATTAAATGTTTGAGCAAATGCAAACAATGACTTTGTTTCAGCTCAGCTGGAATACTCTCAACTACTGCTACTATGATGTGCAAGGATAAAGGATACTCTATCAGCACCAAATGAAAGAGACAACCGAGGACTTGGGTATTCTAGACGTCACTTAAAAAAAACCAAACGCAATGCTCACATCAACCCTACGAACTAAGTTCAGAAAATAATGTCAAATGCAACTAAATCTTTCAAGTAAATGCATTCCACCATTATTCTTCATGACGATGATGTAAAACCTGTTGGACAGTGCAAGTAAGCAGGTGTACCAACACAGCAACCTACCTGACAGTGATGTCACATTTGAAGGTTCCCTTTTCCTGTCTTTGATTGTCCAGGAAATCTTTGAGTAGAGACTGATGCTCTGTCCAACTACATCATGCCAAAGATGTGCCAGTTAAGTTTGAAAAGACATGCCTGGGTGACTCACACAGGAATTAGAGGGGTGTGTGTGTGTGTGTGTGCGCGCGTGCGTGCTGGAGGTGTGGCCAGCTCTCACAATGAATATGGGGTAGTTTAATTTCTTGCTCTGCACATATCTCAATAATAGGGTGGGGGAGGAGAGGATGGAATCTGCAGCAACTCTTCTACATTAGGAAAAAGACTAACGATATTCAGGTTTCTGAGTGGTAGCCATGTTAGTCTGTATCAGCAAAAACAACGAGTCCTCCTTCTGGCATCATAGGGTCATATTTGGGCACAAGCTTTCGTGAGCCAGAACCCGCTCCATAATGAGGGTGGTCCATTTCTGGTCTACTGTTTGAAATGGATCACCCTCATTACCACTACAAAAAGTGATTTTTCCTCCCTTGGTATTCTACTGATAATTAAATTAGTCTCATTAGACTGACCCCCCGCACCTGATAAGCTAACTCCCTTCTTTTCATGTACTCTGTATAAATATACTTGCTACTGTATTTTCCACTCCAGTCATCAGATGAAGTGGGTTCTATCCCATGAAAGCTTATGCCCAAATAAATGTGTTAGTCTCTAAAGTGCCACAAGAACTCCTTGTTGCTTTAACAATATTCAGGCTCTTAACGTATGCTCCTCTGGCTCCATCTGAGGAGCTGTCTCTGAAGTCCAGGACACCAGGCAGTTCTGCAAAATTTCAGTTTGTGCTTCTGAACATGTGATGAATTATTAAGAAAATCATCATTATCCATGAGCTTACAAATAAAGCATTCAATCTTGATTACATTTAACAGCACAATTTAGTACATTAGCTGACTGTATTGCAGCAAGTCTGTCAGTCAGGTTATACAGGACAGTCTACATTTAAGAACTGGGAAGAGAGAATAATCATGCTGTTTGCACCTGGCTTCAATGTAATGTTGTCCCCAAGTCAGAGGGAGATCCATTCGAGTGTGTCCACCTCATCTCCAAGTCCCAGGATAAAAACTAGGCAACTCACCGCTTCTCAAATTCTTGCTTGAGTTGCTGTTGGGCTTGGTGGTAGAATCAACATAAGTTTCCCAGGTCAATGTAATACATGCAGACAATAACTCTTGTCTTGCTGAGGACCTCATGTCTTCCATGACATTGGATTCTTTCAAGGAACATCAAATTCTCCTAGGTAGTATGTCTCAATTCATATACATTGACATACATTGGATTTGTCCCTCAGTACAGGGCTGACAAGGGAAGCATGACTCATCTAGGACAAAAATGTGATCGTCATCTCCTTAAGGTCAATGTCAGCGTCCATCCTTGCTCTTGTCAAGGTGGACAACCTCTTCTTTAATGGCCAACCTCTCACTACTGGATCTAAAATACAGAGTCTGGAGGAAAAATAAAGTAGTGGAGACCCATCCCAACTCTGAGGGGAGGAAAGCAGGGGACAGAAAATATAGAAAGCAATGTCCCTTTGCAGCTGATATGGGGACTTCATTTGAAATGTATCAGATATTTACTAATGCAGCCCACAGGATTATTTTGCTAGTTGTTATATCCTACTAATCCAGCCAGCAGTATCAATTAATGTGTTTCTTTTTCTGAAACTAATCTCTTTTATTCTTATATTTTATCAGTATTAATTCCTTGGAATTTAAGATGTGTTGAGGCATGTGTTTCCTAATAAGAAGTTTTGCTGAAATACAAGAAGCCTATTGGGTTGTGAAATCCAGTGAGAACTGCTACATAGCTAAAAGTATATGCTGACATTCATAACTGAATAAAGGTTGGCAACCTTTGGCTCAGATTAAGAATGGGTCCTGAACTTTGCGGAATCAAAGGGAGGAACTATCCACATCACAGGTTTATTCTGCATCTACAACCAGTTGGTAACCGCAGGGTATCCCACAACTTGGAGGTTACCAAGAGAGCCTAGGTTGGCAGTGAGTGAGATAATCCTTATTAATATATTTAGAAAGTAAGTGTCATAATCCACTAACCTATAGGAGAAGGGTACCCATAAATTTCTTAGGTTATGGAAATAAGATTTGCATATAGTAGGTTGGGCCTGAATTACATAGGTCAGGATCCCATAAAATACCTTGCAAGAGAGCTCTTTGGGACTAGGGTATGTCTACACTTAAAATGCTATGGCAGCACAGCTACGCAACTGGAGCTCTTCAGTACAGACAATACCTACACCGACGAGGGATTCTCCCAACTACCTTGGTAATCTATCACCCTGAGAGGCAATAGCTAGGCTGACTGAAAAATTATTCCATCGGCCAAGCACTGTCTACATCAGGGGTTAGCTCAGGATAGCTGTTTCTCAGGGGGTACGGATTTTTTACACTCCCCACATATAGCTACACCAATGTAAAAATCACTGAGGGCACTAACACACACACACACACATGTGTGTGTGTGTGTGTTAGTGATTTTACATTTTATATTATATACTTAAAATCAGTCAAACCAGTTTAGGATCTGGGCCCCTAAGTGTGGATCTGCCCTACAACCATTACCATTTTAACGAAGTATTTTAAGACTGTGGTGATTTTTGTTGACACTCTATGAAGAAGTTACACAATACTGAACCCCCCCTACACAGTCTGACAAAAATATTCAATATTTATCTCTAGCAGGACTATGGCAACAAGAGAAGTTTTTAAACTGATCTAGAAAATTCAGAGCAAGAGAATAAAAACTCCTACCTGTCGATAGTACTTCTCATACACAGGATTTGCACTGGATAGCTATAAAGAAAGATACATAAGATTATATGATTAATATGCATAATTTTATCAGTTTCATTCACTTTATATGATCAAATTGCATAATTTAATATGAAAAACTAGATATTTTATATACATCTTAAACTGGCTTTTTCTGTCAAGTTATAAGATTGTCTACACTGCTGTTGTAGCTGTATTGGTCTCAGAATATGAAGCAGAAACGTCAGATGCTCTATGAATCACTTTACGGTTTGCAGACTAAATTCTTTAACAACATTCTCTGCATGCGTTCGATGAAGTGGGTACTAGCCCACGAAAGCATATGTTTCAATACTTTTGTTAGTCTTTAAGGTGCCACAGGACTCTGTCGCTTCTGCAAATCCAGGCTAACATGGCTACCTCTCTGATTCTTAACATTCTCTTTAAAAGTTCTTGATACTAAACGCTATTGGCTTTCACTTTCAGAACTGTCTGCATTAATAAGTTACCCCATTTGGAAGTTATTTAAATATTGATCTCATATCACTAGTACAGACACCAGATCCACTCTAGATGAGAGACACAGAGTTCATAGGGTAGTGCAGCTTAAATGCACCACTAAGAACTGCAGGATACCCCAACAGAAATCTATCCCAGCACACAAGTTAGTACAGCAGCACTGTGCATATAATTTACACAGGTCTGGCACAGGCAGGGTTTTACAATCGGGATGCTCCACCTGTGCTAGGCTAGCCTAAGCTAACTCCACAATGAAGGCAAACCATAAAATGATATTCTCAAGAAAAGGCCTTGAATTCACTTCTTCTGCTAGACCAAGAAAGTCTGAGTTGTGCGACTTTTGGTTCTGGGGGAAAGCAGATCTCTTTTTCTGTGTGTTTATCTGAGACATATTGGGGAGGCAGGAGAGGGCTATTATGTTTTGGGGACTGCCCTGCCTTTATCCTGAAAAATGGAACAAAACTGTAGGTTTTATTAGATGTTTATGCCCTGAAAGATATGTCTACATAGAAACTAGATACCTGCAGCTGTCCCGTGCCAGTTGACTCTGACTCAAGGGATTTGGGCTGCGGGCTTATTTCATTGCTGTATAAACTTCTCGGCTCAGGCTGCAGCCCAAGCTCTGGGACCCTCCCACCTCCCAGGGCCCTAGAGTCCAAACTTCAGCCCAAGCCCAGAAGTCTGCACAGCAATAAAACAGGCCCATACCCTGAGCCCTGCAAGCCCAACTTGGCTGGCATTGGCCAGCTACGGGTGTCTAGTCGCTATGTAGACATACCCTAAGTCCAAGACATGCTGATTGAGCACATTTTTGTAAGGTGTATGACTAGTATTATCAAATGGATAATGGGTTATATTTGCTACCCCTAACTGGGAGTACTGATTACACTGTGAATCTAGCACCTACACAAATCAGTAAGAAAGCAGAAAACCATTTCCTCTGAACAAACCAAAAATACTATTCATTCCATGTACAATGAAATATGACTAATCTTTCAACCTCAAATACGTGCATATGAGAGTTAGGACTTGACCCAAAGATTATATAATTATAGCATGTATTTCTAATTTCAGAGTTAAAAGTCTTGTAAACTTGCATACAAATTGGACACGGACAAAAATACGTAAGCAATCGTAGGAAATATTTTACTACAGTATATTACAAGCTGGGCATTACTGATTTAAATCTATTTCTCTTGTAGCAACACTTTATACTGTAACCTCTTTGGCTCAGCGATTAGCCAATATTTGGGGCCTTGCTAGGTTGTTTCCATTGGAAGAAGAAATTGACTAAAAGAGTAAAGAATTTATTTGATGCACTGCTGTTTATTGGTGAAGAATATATGCAAAGTTCACTTTTCCTGACCACAGTAGAAACAGACGACTGGACAAAATTTCCTTGTTCAGAAATCCAACTATTGGGGATCATCTAGGATGTCCCAAAAAGTGAGGCTCAGGAATCAAAACAGCTAGAAATAGACAACTGGAGAACATAGCATAAATAAAAATGATTCAGTTACTAAGCAAACTATTTAGGAAGTACAGTAACTCCCTACTTAACATCCTCTCGCTTAATGTGTTTTGATCTTGTGTCCTTGTTCCATTACAGAACATTCTTGTTTAGAGTTGTGCAATGCTCCGCTCTTACATTGTTTGATCACCTGCTTTGTCCACAGGTGGCAGCCCCCCCCATCAGCTCCCCTAAGCCTGCCCCCCACCCCCAAGCGCTTCCCGCCCACCGTAAGACCCCATGGATCAGCGATTTCTTCCTCCTCCCCCCCATCTCCTGCTCGCAGCAATCAGCTGGTTTGTGGCATTCAGGAGGCGGGGGAAGGAGTGAGGACACAGCATGCAGGCTCCCCCTTCCTCCCCTGCCTCCTGAATGCCGCAAACCAGCTGATTGTCGTGGGTAGGAGCCAGGGTGTGACTGCGTGCTTTGTGGAGTAAGGGAGGAGATGGTGGAAGAGGCAGGTTAAGGTTTGGGGGAAGGTGTGGAGTTAGCAATGTCAGTGCCTGTGCTTTCAAGAACAGCAAGAGGAGCAGCAGGACAATCCACCTGCATCCATTCTGATTCCACCACCTCAACCAAGCTTCATACTCAGCAATGATGATTGTAGTATTAAATTGTTTCTTTAAAAATGTTTAAAACTTATACCTGTATTAAATTGTTTGTTTAAAATGTATATAAGGCCTTTTGTCTGGCAATTTTTTTTTTTCCTGGAACCTAACCCCCACATTCTCATGGGGAAATTGGATTCGCTTAACATCGTTTCGTTTAAAGTCACATTTTTCAGGAACATAACTACAACATTAAATAAGGAGTTACTGTATTAACATTTGAGTATTTGCTTTCTTTTCCGTAACCCAACTCTTTGTAGCAGGGGTTGAATTCAGACCACCGGGTTTGGATCAAAGGTGTTGGCAGGAATAGTCAGAGTTGTCATCCAAAATCACATGATCTCTGATCTTTTTATGGCCAGGTTCCCTATTAGGAACTAAGTGAAACTGACTCAAGAAATCGAAAACTGACTTAGGGAACGTAAGACAACAGATACAGGAGGACGTTGCTACACTGACTTCTTTAAGAAATTATTTTAGAACATTGGTGCTACTATTGATGTTATTTACTATGAATTTCTATTCCCACTTAATCTGCTAGCAAATATCTAACCAGGAGCACCATGTTCAAGCAGTTTATAAACTGTTAATTCTCTCAGCTTGATGAGAGCTTGCCAAGTTTACATTTGAACTAATGCTCAGAGAACATCACTGCTGTGAGATTTGAAAATGTTTACAGAAGTGTATTTTTATTACTGTAGCACCTAGGAGCCCTAGTCAGGGCAGGAACCCACTGTTACATGCTGTACAAAACACAGTCCCTGCCTCAGGGGAATTACAATGCAAGTGCAAAGAAATAAAAACCATAAAACTGAATGTTTTAAAGCATCAAGTCCACATTCGTCTTTCCTGTCCCATCGTCCCTTCCCCTCCAACAAGAGAGGGACCATTAATCTGCCATCTAGATGCACTACAAAACAATGTCATACTTCTGTTCAGCAAAACACTATTCCAGCCAAACCTATCACTGTCAGTCTTGGACAGGAAACACATGCATGTTCAGGTCCTGGAACTACAAACACTTTACAAACTCAAAATAATCTTTTCATTCAACACTCATAGTACAAGCCAATAAAAATGTTCTCTAGATTTCCGATTCTGGGGCTCATTTTCATTATAAAATCAGTACAACCACAGTAAATGGAATTTCCTGTGAAACTGGATAGTTTGCAAGACAATTCCATTTTACTGGCAACAGACTTCACAGTTTTCCCATATAGGAATACTGAGAAAAGGTGAATAACAGAAGATGACTTGAATTGCTTTTTCCTTGCATCAATATATTATAAGAGTATTTTGATTTCTTCAGTGTCAGTTAGGAATTTTTCTGGGTAACACTTCTTCACTTTACTGGAACTGGCATATTCAGTTGCAGAATGGAAATTGTGGACCCTTTCAGTGTGAACAGTCAGATTCCACTGCACATAAAAAATTAAAATATACCATTGTAAGTTCCATTAAAAATTAATTACTTTAACATTAACATCTGTTCCAGTAATTACCCTGCAAAGATTACAGTTGTGTTGAGAATGTCTGGCCCTTACAGAGTCCTAACCTAGGAAACGAAGGCCAGCTTTATAGCCAGCTTTTATAGTCTCTTTGTCTTTTTGGCTTCAGTCAATCAGCCCATTATATCCTTTCATGTTTTTATCCATCACAATCACCCCAACTATTACATAGGCTTTAGCTTAGCTTAGTCCTCTTCGCTCCTAGTGGAGCATAAGGCGCCAACCATTCTTCTCGATCTTGGGCTAGCCAGTAGATTTCATCCCAGGTCTTTCCCATATTTTTCATTTTGCCTTCGATAGTTCTTCGCCACGTTCCCAGCTGTCTACCTCTCCTTCTTTTTCCCTGTGGTGTCCATCTTAGAGCAGTGTGAGGATGTCTGGTAGTATCCATTCTCAACACATGCCCCAACCATCTCCATCTTCGTTGTTTCACCTCATCCACTATGTTGTTAATGCCTGTTAGTCGGCTCATTTCTCTACTGGTGACACGTTGCGGCCAGCATATGTTAAGGATGCACCTAAGACACCTTCCTTTGAAACCCCGAAGTCGACCTTCTATCTTCTTGTTGGTCCTCCACGTTTCCGCCGCATAGAGCAATACAGAGCGGACATTCGACCTGTAGATCTTTACTTTAGTTTTAGTTTGCAAGATTGATGACTTCCAGATGTTTTGAAGTCTGTTAAATCACTGAAACTAAGTTTTTCCCCTTAGCCTCTGTCTAACAGGAAGTAAAGGAAAACCACCACCATCCACTCATGGAAAAAAAACAAACAAAAAAAAAAAACACAAGCTAATATTTTGTAGTTTTCTCCATCTCTCTCAATGCAAGACTCAAATACTATATTCTGCCTCCACCTGAAGGCATGTGAGATTAATTAGTACTTCCAGACTCACATCATTCCAAGATTGCATAATCTAGAAATGAGCAAACGCTGCTTACTTTTCCCAGTGCTGAAAGAGACCCAGAACACTAAAGGTGTATTCCCTAAAGAACAATGAGTGTGCCAGCTCTCCATTTATGTGATGTAGGGGAAAAGTGGAAGAACAAAGCAATTCTGCAGTCAGTTTCTGTCTTTTCCGTGGGGCTCCATATTAAGCTTCAGGAAAGATCTGATATACTAGTCTTCTGAATTAACGTCTCAGTGCCTCTCCCCCTTGAGATATCTTTATACATTGGTGGATTGCTCTGGCATAGTGATTAATTAGGCTCAATACAAGTGAAGGACATATGAAAACTGAGGAATCTTCACCCAAAATTAACTGCAAGTCCAAAAAAAATCAGTTTTAAAAGTGTTTACACTTTATTGGGCTTCTCTAGAACAACTCTGTACAGAGAGAGGGGAAAAACACATTAGGTCAGCTCCTCTTTCTACTTGGCAAGGTAGGACAGTTCTCTATTCCACTGTTCTGCACTGTAGTTTGAAGCGTTGAAAAAGAGAAAAGGTTTCCCATCACCTCCCTCACCCTATACCATAGTCAAGCACAGCTCAACTTCAGGATGTTTTACTTGATTTCCAGCCCAAAATTTTCCCTTCCTAATATCACCCTATTAAGCCTACTTGGATCCTCTTGTTATAATGCTATGTAATTCCACTCTGACTGCAACTCTTATAATATTTAAATATTTGTACAGGGTTCGTCAGACTTTAGGTGCTTGTAAGAAAGCCCAAATATTTAAATATGTGTGGCTTGGATAAAGTCTGGAGAACATGTACAAATACCTGAGGGACTGGTTTTTATTGCTGTCAGATGATAGACAACTCACGTCTAGTTTACTCTCCACTATCATCTCAGAGGCCTTGTTTACATCAGAAAAAAACCCTAACTTTTGTTTTGTTTTCTGTATCAGTGAAGCCCTATTAGTGGTAGCAAGAGGGGAACTGTATTGTAGACTGGGGTAGGCCATTTTCCTAACCAACACAATGTCCTTTAGGCCTGTGTAGGCTGAGGTAAAGGCAGTTTAATATTTTTGCTTTCCATTTTTCTTATTCCCATCATACATGTTCGTCTTGAATTAATTTTTTCTAAATATATTCACTTGCATTTTTCTAATCAGTCTCATTTTATTGTTTTTTCCCCCATTTCTCTAATTTTTATGCCATATACAAAAAGGTAAAAAAAGTTACAGTGAAATCCTCTTATAGGCCAGAGGTAATTCTCAACACCAAACCAATTCAGAAAACTTTATTCAAAGCAAAGATTCACTATAACCCTAACAATGTAAATATACAGTGCATTTAAAAGATTTCTAACTTTCATTCTACTTCACTATAACTCAACTGGACACCTACTGAATAATGCTCTAGTCAGTGTATTTCTACAACTGAATTTAGACTTAGAATTTAGACTGTAATGACATTCTTCTCTTTTATGCAAGTTAACCATGTTTTGATTTCTTGTTATGCAATTCCCCATCCATAACACCACAATAATCAATGCTGGACTACAAAGCCCACCTAAAATTAAAAAGTGAACTAAATGTTACTTAATATTGAGCAGTTCTAAAGTTTTCAATATGGTTTTCAGGGATTGAAGTAAGAAGTGTGTTGGTGAGCACAGCTCCTGCTCTCTAAAAGCAGACATAGCTCTCTCCTCTCTTTGGCTGATGCAGCAACTTGCTCTCCTTTTTCAATCTACTTTAAGTGGCTATTTTACCTTCTAATAGTTGGGAGTGGGGTAGGGCACCTTAGAGAATTGCACAGTTTTCCACAGTGGACACGTAGCACTTTCACTGAGAGAGAAGCTGCTGGAGTTCTCCCTTACTCTTGCCAAAATGACACACAGTCTTAATGCCAGATAGTAAAACAAAATTCTGAATTTTGTTATTTTGCAGTTTTATTGGGTATATGAGAGACGTGGCTGAGAGTTATACAGAAAAAGGAAGATGACTGGTTAGCTTTACTTCAGGTGCATGTTACCCCATAGCTAGTTTATTGAAATATACTAACATGAAATCTACTGCTTATGTGTTCCAACAGTAAGAGGTATCCAAGGGTTCTATAATTACACATTCAGATTTGTACTCAGCAAGACTATCCAGAGACCTGCTTTATGCCACAAAGTGTATGTATAATTATAGGTGCAACAGTGACACCATACTTAATTTTATATTGACATTTGTACTTGAAGTAGGACAAAATCTCTTGTTTCACATCCTAATTTAATATAGTCTCCAAAATTGGCACAATTCAGGACAATCACATATTCCACGTCATTTTTTAAAGAAAAATATTTATTAACTTCTGCACAGGAAACATTTGAAAGTGCTTCCTTTTTAAAATGTTGCCCTCCCTCCCCCAACATGTTTGTGTTTCTCTCGCTAAGTAACCAGTTCCAACCCACTCCTCCGAGTTTCCTCCTCTCTCTCTCCTTCTCCTCTCCAGTTCCCAGTGTGACACCACACAGAGGACACTTTTTAAACTTTAAACAGTAGCCTTACTTTTCAAAAGTAGTAATCTTTGAGTCCCCATCCTAGGACACCTTGAAGAGGCCTGATTCTCAGAGGGCAGGAGCTCAGAACTTTCTGAATATCTTTAAGGTTACTTCCCCCAAAATTGGAGGTACCCCAAATCACCAGTCACTTCTGAAAGCATAGGCCAAAATATTATTGCCCTCACTTGAGGTTTGACAAAATTAGACAGCCATATCAAATTACTTTTGTTTTCTGACATGTATAGCTTAACTCCCCAACTATGTGCAAAAAAGGAACAATAGTTCTGGATCACTGGTAATTTCCTAATCAGCTCTATCCTTGACTGAGCCAGCTGTGCTCTGCACATGCACTTGGTGAACCAAAGAGGCATTCTGGGCAGTGAGGTATTCTGGGATAGGCTCACGGGGGGAAAGCGTGTGACAAAGACAACAGGGTCTTTAAGTGACAAACCCAAGGTGGGGAACAATGTGTAGAGAGAGCTAAACAGATCTGGGCATTAAATACAGAATACTTCACCTCTAAATCACTGGTTCAAAGCAAATCCTTGTCACTCATGCTTTTCAGAGTTTACATTAAATGAGATTTTAGTTTCAGTTCTTAATGATGTGGATGCTAACACCATCACCACAACTGTCACATCTTGCTAGTTTCAGTGGAGAAACTGAATTGAACGGGCCATATGGTCCCATAAACAGGAGTTTCAAGTTAAGGCACATTTTTTAAAGTAATGCAACTGTCACTATCCACAACATTTCTGTTGTGCAACTGGAGGGCTTCTCTTGACTGTCAATCCAGCATTAAATTCATACATACACAGGGACAGACAGTTTCACCTTGTGCACTTCTTTACAGCAAGCAAAGTAATAAGAACAAGGCTTCTATAAGTGCTTGCCCCCACAACAAAGCACAGATTGTCTGTATAAAAAAAACCCACACATACACTGAGACAATAAAATAGAACAAACCTGGATCATGGCAAACCTGGGTGTCTCAGCCATGACTAAAAGGTTTGCCTTATCACAGCAAAGAGTAAGAGTAAGTTGAACTAGTCATTTGTACACCTGTTATCAAGAGCAACTGTTTTAAAAA
Organism: Dermatemys mawii; assembly: GCA_007922305.1. Taxonomy (NCBI): domain Eukaryota; kingdom Metazoa; phylum Chordata; order Testudines; family Dermatemydidae; genus Dermatemys; species Dermatemys mawii. Next base: position 40,435,805 of record ML677352.1, on the reverse strand, counting down.
CATAATGCCTTCAGGCCATCAAAACCAAGTAAAACTTATTCTAAATTGCACTTAAACCTTTGATCTTTCTTTGCAAGTTATTCCTTCAAGACCCCCAGGTCATTAACATTTATATTGTGCCCTAAAGATCCAGTAAGACCTCATCTGCAGATCAGGTGCAGTGAGGGAGCACACTTGAATCCACACAGGTTCCTTCTCATGCCCCTCAAAAAAAAGATTCAGAATGCAAGTCAAGCATGTAGGTCAGCTGTTTACATGTAAGCCAGTTTTGTAGGAACGTAACACCTTCTAGAATTTCTCTTACACTCCAACAAATCATGATCTTTCTGGAAACATATCCATGAGCTCTGCAGTTATTTTTATTACTATTTCTGAATTACTGTGACTTTGCAGTGCTTTTTTTCTTTTACATATTTAACAGCTTAAATTGATATTTTTACCACAGCCCATGTTTTTAATTACAGAACATACCTGTTACTCTGAGTTACATTATTTAAACAAAACGTCTGACACTAAACCATTTGAGAATAGCCTGGTTTCGGTTTGGGAACATCCAACTTCCCAGTTACACTGACCACAATCTATTATGGCTTAGGTGGGGGGAGGGAAGAAGAAATTAAGATACATAGGGACTACATTTACATTAACTAGATAGCATCCCCATTCCTCTCATGTACATTGCATGTGTTTTGTATATTTTTGGTTTCTTGTTCTCTCATTTCATTACCAGTAAAGATTAAAGTTATGCTTCTCTTTGCATTACTTCAGTATAAAATTAACTTGTCTCATTCAACTCATTTTATGTACGATGTTTTAAAAAAAAAAAACACAACAGAATAAACTCAGCCATGACATCATAGCATTTAATATATAAAATTGCCCTCACAATACTATAGTTTATGGTATGTCAGCACTTCTTATATACATCCTAAGTGCCTGGCTTTAGATCTGCATTGAAGAAATTTGTTCTGGTTTAAAAATTTAATGAACTCGGAGAACCTTGTTCAATGCAAAAAATAAACTGTCAAATAAAACTGATGCCAACAATTAAGCTGAGTAAACCTATATCTGCTATTTATACCATACAAGAATCCAAGAAACTGAAAAAAAGTTAGCCCCAAAGTCCTCTCATAATCACAAGAACTGGAGTTACTGTTTTATAACTCTTTGAGACATTTTTAAGTCAGCGTCTAAACAATTCTTCTGTCTGTTATTTGTGTGAACTTTTTTGGTACCTCAAATATATCAAAAAAAAATTAAAGTAAAAACACCACTTCAGGAGGGCAGTTTCATTTAATATCTATGCTTCTTCTCTAGAGACTTTACAACACTTGATTTCAGCTTCCCAACACAACTGAACTGCAAGCATCCAGTAAACTCACACATACCTGTCATAATCTCTTGCTTTCCTTCCTAAGAGTAACCAACTCTGCAGTCAGAGTGAGAAAACTACAAAGCTGAGCAGTTCTGCTCCCCTAAGCACCCATGAGCAGACTCCACCCCGCCCCCAAAAGGCTAGTAATGATAAGCGCATATTGGTATTTATCAGCACTGGTAAATGAACAAATTTAACATTTATAAAGAGACTTTAAAGCTCTCCTAGCTAAACAGAACAATTTCATCCTGTGTACTGAATAGCATGTCTGACCCCTAATAAGTGTGCTCATGAATTACAAGAAAAAAAATTTTCTCACTGACATAAGAAAGAGAAGCCAAGTTGTTCTGATACATATCTTATTCAGTAGGAAATCTAGGGAATAAGATAGTATCAACAGTATTCATTACTCCATACAAGAGCTTCCAAATATAGGAAATCCTCGCCAGTATTCAGACAATAAATTTAGAAGATGAAAATATTAGCCAGAAGTTTGTCTAAACCCTGAAAGTTGTGAAAATTCTCAGAGCTCTAATGCTCTCATCAGGATGGCCCTTTATCTCTTTTAGCTATCCATATTCAACTACTATAGAAGACATATACCACCACTTCAAATACCCAGATCAAAAGACACAACAGCTTCCAACCATTTCACTCTCAAGTGAACAGTCCAACAACATCTTCCTATCTTTGTAAATAAAATGTATTTCATAAGAAAAAATAGGCTTTTCAGGTAAATCCCCCTAAAGAGTTTATTCTTCAGTAATATGTTCATGTTCTTATCTGAATCTAAAGAACACTTAGGATGATATTTCAACTTATAAAAGTATTGACATTGATACTACCCTTTAAAGATCTAGTACTCTCAAGCCACCTGCTGATTGTTTGGAGAGAAGTTCTAATAGCTTGACCACAAAGAAGACGACAAAATTAATAAATGGGGTCAGCTTAAGAGATTGGGCTATGCTTGAAAGGTCAGGCACAATTACCTAACATAAAGGCATATGATCCAGTTGAATCATGGGGTTGTTATATGTCTTGAAAATCAGTGAAAAGTGCTAATTTTGAACATGACAAAGAGTCCTGTGGCACCTTAAAGACTAACTAAAGTTTTTTTAGAGCATAAGCTTTCGTGGGCTAATACCCACTTCATCGGATGCATGCATGCATCCGACGAAGTGGGTATTAGCCCACGAAAGCTTATGCTC
>ML677352.1:40351335-40432822 GCA_007922305.1 Dermatemys mawii | reverse complement strand
GAGCATAAGCTTTCGTGGGCTAATACCCACTTCGTCGGATGCATGCATGCATCCGATGAAGTGGGTATTAGCCCACGAAAGCTTATGCTCTAAAAAAACTTTAGTTAGTCTTTAAGGTGCCACAGGACTCTTTGTCACTTCTGCAATTCCAGACTAACATGGCTACCCCTCTGATTCTTGACAATTTTGAACATGTTCCCTGTGCCTTTTTACAAGGCAAAGAACAGCCTTTTTTAAAGGCTGAAATGCTACAACCCAAATCTCTTGCCTACCTTAAATATATGTTTATGGCTATTTATATTGCTAAAGGAAAACAACTCACCAAGAATTAGGCAGGTCACTGCTACTTTCTCTATGGTTTAGGCGTACATAGGCCTGACACACCATCCCTCCACAATTCTGCGAGCAGGATGGATTTTAAGAGCCTACTGCCTCTAAGAACTGAGCAACATGCACGGAGTGGCACCTGTAGACCAACATACTGGATCTAACTTTATGCCATGTAGCAGTCTGAGGGGACAGCGGGTCATTACTGAACTAGATGGACAATGGATAACTCAAGGGAGTACGCTACTGTAGAGTCACTTGCACTTCAGTACAACATGAGCCACCGCCCCTCTGACTCCTGCAGCAGCCTTCCTCCTGCCACCCCGGTGTTCTCAAACTCCATTACACCGCAACCCCCTTCTAACAACAAAAATTACTACACAATCCCAGGAGGGGTGAACGAAGCCTGAGCCCACCTAAGCCCCTGGCAGGAGAGCCAAAGCCAGAGCCCAAGGGCTTAGGTTTAGGACCTAGGCAGCGGACCTGTAACCTGACCCCAGCCATCCAGTGCTGAAGCCCTTGAGCTTCAGCACCAGACCCCAGCAAGTCTTAATGCCAGCCCTAGTGACCCCATTAAAATGGAGTCATGACCCCCACTCCAAGAACTGCTTTAGTTCATAAAATCATCCACATTTCAGATTAAGATGCAAATCCCCCTAATCACATACATCATCCCCTCTCCTATAATTGTTCCCAATGCTGAACACTTCACATTTATTCTCTACAGCAGGGGTTCTCAACCTTGCACTTTCTGAGGTCTCCCCCACACCAACATCCTATAAAAACGCCACGGCCCACTTGTGCCACAACTGTTTTTCTGCATATTAAAGCCAGGACCAGAGTTAGGGGGTAGGAACCAGAACACCTGTTCAGGGACCCCATGAAGTTAAGCTGCCCAGGCTACAACCTCAGCCCCAGTTGGCAGGATTTGGGGCCCCAAGCTTCAGTTTTCTGCCGTGGGCCTCAGCAAGTCTAATGCTGGCCCTGCTTGGTGGGCCCCCTGAAGCTTGCTTGCAGCCTCCCAGGGGCCCCCAGCGCCCTGGTTGAGAACCACTGCCCTACAAAGTCCTTTCAGCCCAGCTCAATGCAAACCAGAGCATGCACTGCCCAGTGTAATCCACATCTACAGCAGTGCTCCAAGGAGGGCCAGTGTGGTCCACCATTCACCTACCCAACAGCCCCAGGAGGACACAGAGGGGCATCAAGTAGGGACACGGGGAGAGGAGAGATTATCGGGGGCACAGAACAAGGGAAGGGGTGAAGGAGTTTTAAAGGGGGCACAAAGTAGAGGTGGGAGATTTAAGGGGGCACAGAACTAAGGCAAGAGTAGCCAGGGTTCCTGAGGGGCAAGACACAGCATGGGAGCGGGGTTACAGAGGTGGGGGGTGGGGTAACAAGGTGCAGGGGTTACAGGAGGAAGAAGACTGATGTTACCTCAGGTTACGGCGGAAGGGGCACGGCAGGATGGGAGATACCAGCGGGGGGGAAGCATGGCAGGGGGCCAGGAGTTACCAGAGGGCGCGGCGGGATGTGGGTTACTACGGGTTCCCGGGAGGGGCGGGCGTAGGGGCTGGTCAGGGTGGGGGAGGGGGATGGAGATTATAGGGAGGAGCGGCCGTAGGAGTTACCGGGAGGCGCAGTGGGACGGGGGTCACCGGGAGGGGTGGGCGCAGGGGTTTCGGAGAACGCGGTGGGACGGGGGGTCACCGAGGGGTGCAGTGGGGCGGGGGAGCTACTGGGAGGGACGGGCACCGGGGTTTACCGGAGGGCGCGGGGGTTACCGGCACAGGGAGCCGAAGGACTCAGCTCCTCTCCCCCCGGAGCGGGAGGCAGGTCCGGGCGCCGCCAGCCCCAGAGTGACACTCCAGGCCGGGGAGCCCCGATCCCCCCTGCCGCGAGGGGCACTGCAGGCCTCGGCCCCCCAGGGGCAGGGCGAGTCCCGGCCGGGCGGGCCGGGGCAGTTACCTGGGTCAGGGAGAGATGGGAGGCCATGCTGCTTCCATCATGCACCGACCGAGCAGCAAGAAAAAGCCGGAGCCGAAGCGGGGCCCGGACACTCACTCGCCAACTTCAGCAACTTCCCGATCCCGAGCCAGGCCCCGCCCGCAGCAAAACCCGGCGCCGGATCCCGCCCCCTGACTCGGCGCCTTCATCCCGCTCTCGCCACGGTGCGGCTGCAGCAAAACCCGGCGCTGGATCTAGATCCTATCCCCAAGATGGAGTCTCCAGCCTTCAGCACTTGGGCAGCTGCCTATAAGCCGTGAGCTGGAGTATTTGACTTGACTCAGCCAACCTTCCTTCCCTTGTACTTGTAAAGTTCTCTGCAGTGAAATCTCCATTGGTCCCATGCTTCTAACCCTCCTTCTGTCTTGGCTATTTCAACCCCTGTTCCCCAACCTCTAGAGAGCTCCCAATGTGCTAACCGCTTAGGTAAGGGCATCAAAGACTTTAAGGCCATAAGGGACCATTATGATGGTCTAATAAGTTGCAGCTTCTACATAAGGCAGGCTGTAAACTTAACAGAACCAGGAGAAAATCGCAGGAGGTTCCAATGCAAAGTGCTGGTGTGAAGAATCCCTCTCACACTCTCACCATCAACAAACTTAGTCTTTGATTCAGCCTCCTACCTCTTTCTTTCTCCCTCTATCCCTCACCTGGAGGAAATGAGGTACCTCTGTGCATGCCCTCCCTCAAATACAAAGGGCTGCTCTATCCTTCACTTGCTGATAACAACAATACCAGAGGTTGCTAGGGGACAAGGTACTCTTGCTATCATTGCTCACTGCCCCAACAATGGTCATTTAAATAGTTTTCCTGCACTTTTGCACCACCAGAGTGTTGGGACATTGTTACAGAATTCATTCAGTGGGGAGAGTGAATAGAAATAGTTCTAATTTTTAGATTTTAACCAAAGATGGATCAGACTCCAAATCTTTCATTCACTCAGGGCAGTGAGAGAGAATTACCAGAACCTGTGCTTATCTGCCAGAGAGTTTCCGTTTTTTCCTTCCTCTGCTCTCTTTTCTATTGTTCTCTCCCTTTTTCTTTCTTCACATCACTGCCATGCTCATCCCAGCTGGCATACTCCAAATCCCCATCCTATCATTTCTTAGCTACTAATCCCAACAGTTTTATTGCAACTGTCTGGTTCCAACTGCCAATGCCAAATGGCATTCCCTACTATCATTCCACGGCTGCCAAGTTCTAAATGTCATTCCTAATTGCCATGAAATCTTCAGGTTTCCTCATTCCACTCATTTTATGTTAAAGGGCACCTACTTGTTACAGCAGAGGAACATACTCTAACTCCATGTAAATATCTTGTTAGGTTTGCACCATCCACTCCATTCTGGAAAACTCAGTAATGGAGTTGCTGTTTACCTTACCCATAACTATCAACTCTCTCTTGGTACTTTAGTATTTCTACATTGCCACTGACTACCCTACAGCAACAGTATATTTGCTGTACAAATTTCATGCAACTCAGTCACTCAGTATTCTTTTTAGTACAATACCATGTGGGTTTTTTTTTTCAGTCTCATGTTCACGTAGGGCGGAGGATCACTTTAGACTAATTTTCCTGCATTGGGATGGGATCAGGGAGCCTGAAATGCACATTTAGATGAATGGAAATGTGGCAATTAGATTTTATTTTGAATACCTTGTGAGTAGTATAAGAAAGTCTGCATTACTGATTTGTCTCAGGCACAGCAACAGCAAGAAGAAATTATTGAGAGAGTGAAGAATGTAGAACACAATGTAATTATAAGTAATTATTCACACAGTTTTGAACACCATCGTCCAATGACATACTTCCTTGTATTTAACCTTTCTGTACTCCATTTCTCTTGAACAAAGTCCCTAAAAGTATAAGTTATCTCTTTAGTTACCTTGGTTACCCTTTCTTGAGAACAAAATGGAATTACATCCAAAAATTCATGTCTGAAAACCATGAACCGTGAGAACCATGAGAATGTATATCTGCAACCATCTCAGCTGGAGCTAGCAGTATAGAGCTTGTTTAGTGATTGGCTGAGAGCTGCACAAGAAAGACTAGGGAGGCCTGATTTTCCATTGATTTACATATTGGTCTTAATCCTTCATATTGTGAGAGGAAATGCTCACTCTCCCCTCCTCTTGGCTGCTCTGGTGATTAGCTCTTTGCCAGACTGTCACCCTCTTCTATCAGTGGTTCACGTGCCCTGCTGCCAGACGAAAAATCCTGCCCTTCCAGGCTACCCAAGTCCCACTTAATGACTGTCCTAGGCAGTCTTCTGCTCCACTGCCTCATCTGTGCCACTTCCCCAGTGGCTAGTAGGGGAACCTGGGTTTGACCACTACTTTTTCAGCCCAGGGGCCCTACGAGCCACTGGGAAAGTCACACAGACTAGGTAATGGAGTAGAAGACTGGCTAGGAAAAACATCCAGTGGGTCAAGCCAGTTGACTAATAATCCCTACTGTGTTTTGAAAAGGCTGCCTGATGTCACTGCAAATATTTCCTGAGGTGCTTTGATCCTTGAAGGGGGCAAAAATTCTCTGAACAGGAGTCTATCTCAGCTGGGCAGAGTTTGAGTTCATGGGTAATTCCAAAAGACTACTTCAAAACAGGGGTGTAGCACAGGAAAGGCAGGTTGGGACATAGCCGAGATGGGGCTGGAACACATGGCATTCTGCCCAGTCAGAACAGCTGGAACAGCTGTCCCTCTAGGATCACCTGCTACCACTGTAACTTAGAGCAATCCTTAGGCTGCTCTAAGTTACACCAAGGTCAAAATGACTCCCTAGGTCAGGGAGGATGGCTTTAAGAGCCACCTTCCGTTCCTTTGGCACAACTGAGGATTTAGCCCATTGTGTAGTCAGTCATTTATACCTGGGCACTGTGAGAATAAAATGCTACCATTCTGGTCTGGTAGCATTTTACACCCACTTTAGACTTCCCACCACTCAGGTAATATGACAATACAATGTATAAGGCAAAGGAGAATCATGGCCAAATAGTACTGTGTCCTCTTAGAAAGCTTTGAATTATGTTATAGGGATAAAAATAGGAATCAATTGTTGATCTAAAAACTACAGACTCCGCAGGTATTATATGTGGAATTTGACACATGGTAGATAATTCAGCAAGAGAGTCAGAATGCCCGTGAACTACATGAAGACTTTATTTTATTATTATGTCGATTCTACAACTTTCCCCATTCAATATTAATTCTGTTTATACAATAAATAGGTTTCTTTTTTTCTATATTAACAACTGAAGTAGGACAGTATAAGTTTACCTATTAGTGGACACTGCTGTGTCATGACGTGAAGGACATGGAAACAAGAGTTGGTGTGCTATTGTTTGAGAGTATGAAAGAATTAGTCTGTGGGATTTTTTCATTAATACATAGGTCTAACCTGAAAAGTTTGGATCCTGATCTGAACATGCCTTTTGTTTCGGGAAGGAGGGAAGGGAGAGGCTCTAGTTCTGGGGTTTTGGTTCATGAGTTGTTCGCTTAGGATATACAAATCACCAGTATATGCACATGCTAACTTTTCACAGGACACATAAAATAAGTGCCTTGAGAATAAAAGTTGGTAAGTCAAAGTAACCTGAGGCCTGTCTACCCTGGGTTTTTTGCACCAATATAGCTATGCCAACATAACTGGACTGGTACAGACCCCTAGGATAGATGTGCAGCACAGGTGTAAGAAGCGACTTGCATCAGCACAGCTTACACCAACTTGATACCCTGTGCAGCACCAAAGCAACCTAGCAGGGAAATGAGAATCAGCTCTCTATGTCCCCATGTATTTTAGCAGTATATTCATGAGTCCCCAAAGAATAGCTTTAATAGTGTTAATGACATTGCATGATATCTTCTGGTCTCCCAGGAAGTATTAACTTTAATGACTGTCCTTTGTTTTATAATAGCTTTGTTTATGCCTGGATCCAGCCTCAGGAACCTCATTATTTTTTCCAAGGCTACACCTAGATGTTTGGTATTACTGGTCTGCTCATTGGGGGAAAAAGGACTATTAAAACTTTCTAGCATTCAACAGGCTGATTAGAAAGATGATTCACTCCTGCATGCCTGTGTGTAGTATGCTTTACCCAGCTGTATGGATGAACTGAGTCCTTTTAGTTCTCAGCTCCAGAGCAAAAACAGATTAATAACTCTAATACTACAAATACATAACTTAAAACCTTAAGTATAGAAGAATGAAACAATTAGGAGTTTCAGGGGGTGTCTCATACAAACAAAGCTGTGATATATCATTATTCTGTAATCGTTACTTTTCAGCAGCCTCTTTTCAGTACATTCCCACCCCACCCCAAAATATTAGCTTGGGCCCAATTCTTCTCTCATTGGACCAGATGCTGTACCCTTTTATCACATTGAGTAGGATCTTATTTTATCAGTAGCCTACATCAGTGGAACTGCTCACTGTAAAGGTGGCAGAATCTACCCCCATTTAAATCAGTGGCAATTGGTATTCTTGTCCCATATCTGCAGCTGCATCTCCCCACCCCCACCCCCAACATGAAGCTTAATTTGAGGGCACATGCACACAACCTGCTCAGAAACCAGAGAGCCATTTCTGGTTACCTGTCAGGAGTCCTGTGACTCCTGGCCATGGCAGAGATTTAATTTCCTGTTCTTCCTCCGTTGTATTTTGGTTCCATCTCTGGGTTTTTCAGTCCACAGTCAATGGTAGCCAGAGGCCATAGAACCTCACAAGAAGATGGTATGACTGCAGTCACTGCGGGGAAGAAGCAAGATGTAGCTGGAAGGATGTTATGAGCACATAGAGAGAGATGTAAGGAAATTTGCTTATAAGTGAGGAGGGCACTGTATTATTTTGATTAGGGCTTCACAAAGCCAAGAGCCAACTCAGTTCTTATTGGGCAAGGACATGTTACCATACTTGAGTTACTAAAGGATTACGTCCAGGGAATGGGGAGGAGAATAATAAAACAATATTAGTTAATACTTTGCACCAAAAGCATCTTTTACCTAGGGGTCATGTGACAGGGTGCACCAACCCCAAACCCCCCACTCCACACTGGGCTGCCAAAGGTGGACCAATCATTATGGGCCCATCTCTTCCCCTACTGCACATACCACATAAAAGGAGGCAGCCCAGGTCAGTTGGGAGCAGAGGATGGAGGTAGAAGGATATAGCTTGCTGATGATTGTGATGCTCCTGGTAATAGAGCTTGAAGACCTAAACTACTCTGCAGGTGACTTGCTGTTTGTGGAGGCTACCAGGGAAGCCAAGCTGTTTCCAGCTGAGGAAGCTACTGCCTGTTCTATGCCCTAATATAGAGGGAAGTAAGGCCTATAGCTGGTTGGTTTGTTTTGCCGCACCCAGGGGCCATAGACTGATGTTTTGCCCTACCCAGAGGTATAACTCCTCAGTGTAACTGCCTGCCTGAGTCTGGAAGCTGCAGGGCCATAGTCTGTTTGTTTTCCCCTTCCTAGGGGTTGTAGTCTGCTTACTGCTTTGCCCCTCTCAGGGGGCTAATTCTCCAGTGTAACTGCCCCAACCCAGAGATTGCTGGGCCACAAGATTGTTTGTTTTGTCTGGCTCAGGGGCTCCAGGTCTTCAGATGGTTTGTCTGTTTTACCCATCCAGAGACTATGGGCTATTAATGGAGTGACTGGGGGTACCAGCCCTGCACTAGGCCAGTGGGGGCTCCCTAGCTCAACGCATGGACCCTATCATAGATCACAAAACACTTTCTGAGGTGTAAGAAATAATCCGTCATTTTTCAGAGGGGGAAACAGACAATCACAGATACTGATGTGAAATTGTTCCACATACGTAACTAATAGCTGAAAGATGGTGCTATTGTGTGGGTGGAAATTGTGAAGTCATGTGTGTAAAAAGGCTGAAAATAGGGGCTCTTGTTTCCATGCACTGGCTTGTAGTGAACAATGTTGCTGTTTGTACAGTTCTGTCTCCCAAAGTCTGTGTACAGAGCTGCCCTTGGGCTGGTGACACAATCATCTGTTACCCCACGTAGCAGCTACTCCCACCTTCTCTGATCAACTGTCATATTCCAACTGCCACAGAACCTTTTGATCCAACACTTCATCGGGCTGTCACAACACCCTGTGACAACTGACCCTTGTGATATTCTAAACAAAAAGAGCTTGCTGCCCCAGGCACGCGCTTGGAGCATGTGTGCCTGGAGCCGGCCCTGGACAGTATTGCTCATTTATTAAATAATATTGCAAAGTAAACACTGTTCAGGGACAGTAAGCACTCTTCAAAATTAGATCCTATGGACACTCCACTTTTGAAAATGAACAAGAGCCTGAAAAATAAAAAGAGATTGGCCAAAATGTGGTGTTGGGCAGGACCTGGGACTGTGACATTTAAAAATAAAGAGAGTAAATCTCTTCAAAGGGTGGTGGTTGTTGTTGGTTTTTAAATTCTGACAACCTGAAATGCAACAGTAATAAAACACAGTTTATAATATCCAAAAACCCTTCAAGGTAAGATTTAACCTTTCATTGAAGATTGGAAACATACTTTCTCCAGATATTTTGCACTAATTTGATGCATCTCATACCCTACACCTATTGTACAAAAATATATCAAGATAAATTAAGAATCAGAGGGGTAGCCGTGTTAGTCTGGAATTGCAGAAGTGACAAGGAGTCCTGTGGCACCTTAAAGACTAACTAAAGTCTCCTCACAGGATTCTAAAGTTAGTCTTTAAGGTGCCACAGGACTCCTTGTCACAAAGATATTAATATCTCATAAGCTAGCATGAAGGAATAAAGCAGTGCAGTCCATCACACTGAAAATTATATCATGATTTTTTTTTAAACTAGAGAAGTCTCTCAAAATGTTTATTTAACAGAATCTTCAACAAATAACAGGCAAAAGCTTAGCCACCACTTGTACTACCCAGCATGTATATAAGCAGAACTACTAGAAAGCAATGATGCTGAAACAGCCTTCATTATAAATTAAACATGTCAGCATTGTGCTGTGTAATTATTCAACCAAAATTAGGGTCAAGAACTAACATGCTTACAAAATATTGTTAAAAGCCTTTCAGCACAACCGTTTTGTCAATTTCTCTTTTTCCTGAGCATAGTGTCTGTTAAAAGTGCCTTGTTTTATAAATCAAGAAAATGCATAACAGACCTGTTTAAAACAACAAGAAATCAATTTCAATATTTTTAGTAACTAGAGAGTAGTATGGATTGAATTTTCAGAGCAATCTAAATTAAAACTATTTCTCTATGTATGTCAGAAAGTATGATTATTTCAAAATTGTAATGTACTACAGCTATACAGTTAAAAGAATGCATTACTGAGAGGTTGAATGGTTTGGTTCCCATACGTAAGACAGCCTATCATTATTTTTGTTCCATTAGAGTTCATATTTGATGTCTGTTTCTTTTTCAGCCTCTTCTTTTTCTCTCTTCCTTTCTCTCTTCCTCTATATATTTTCTTACACTAGTCTTCCTGTGCTTCTTTCATTTTCTTTTCTGCTTCCTAGTTATCAAATAAGAATTTCAAAATAGCTTTCAAATGGTGAAGACAAAATAGTGGCATAAATGTAAGTGCAATTAATGTAGGTTAAATGATAAATCAATTTTCCCTCCAAGATCACAATAATCCAAAACACTCCCTTTACTCATGGTGAGAAATACTTCGGGCACAGAGACAGAGAAGTAGTTAAGTACAGGCTTACTTTCATCCCTATTCAGAATATCTTTATCATGTGCTGAACTTTAAGCATGTGCTTAAATGTTGTTCTAAACTGGGGCCTTACTCTAAGTGATCCCCTTGACCTTGACAAGAATATTTGCGGTGAAAGGTATTAGTGGGAGTAAGGGTTAAAGAGCATTGATGATAGACATTGAGTTCAGAAGACGTGTGGCTGTTCAGTCCTGATTTTTCAGAGGTACTGGGCATATCTGGTTGGGAACCTAAAAGCTGAGATACCCCAGTAAAGTAATTTTTGCAAATTTTGGCCTAAATTCTTAGAAAAAAATATAAATTCATAAAGCAAGCATGTCTAGTTATATGAGTACTCCTGAGTTCTAATCATATCTCAGACCATGACTTCCTCGGTGGTCTTTGTAAGTCACAAACTTTTTACCTCAGTTTCCTCATCTGTAAAACTAATGCTAACTATTCTGCCTCGGAGGGTGTTTTGACAATTAATTAGCTATCAGGACAGACTACAGCTGGGCCTTAACATGTATGTGAGCGACAAGAGCACAAGAATCCTTTTCCCTCTTTTTCTGACACAGTTAGACGAGGGAGATCAATCATTATGGAAGTGTAAAGCCTTTTTCATGTTGGAAAACATGTTCACATATCCATTTTAACCACCACTATGTTAAACATAATTTTGCCTTACGGTGGACAAAAACAACTGTGTTAGCTGCTCATGATTTAAGTTATGTTTAACATTCTGCTAATTAAAGCATGTTAATTAATATAGTGCATGTGCCTGGTTTAGACACATTGCTGGCAATATGAGTAAGGAGCAAGTAGGACAGGGCCAGGCCATGACCCACACACATCTGCATCAGTCAATAGAGCAGAACTGGTGCTGGGGAGAGTGCAGACTGCACTTTATAAACTCCCGCAGACCTCATGCTGCAGGGTGCTCTCCCCAGAGACCTAAGGAATTCTGGCTGAGTACACTAGAATTCCTCACAGGATTCTTTCCACTGCACTGTTCCTTCTCAAAGCCATTATCTAGTCCAATGTCTGTAAACACATGAAAAACATACAGTGGTGTACTTCCAGATCAACAGAAGGAAAAAAACTGGCTGATGATGTGGTCCATTACTGTAAAACATCAGTGGACAAAATGTTACTCTTAGGTACAACCCCATAACCCAAGTGATATCACAGGGACTTCAGAGGGTATAAATCAGTGAGGAATTTTGCCCCAAAATCTGTTCCTCCTACCCCTTAACTACTGAACTATCACTTGTGGTCCAAGTAGATATGGTCACAAGGTACCCATAATTCCTCATTGCACACATATAGTTTACTATGCTAAACAATGTATTTCTACTTTTTTTAAAAAATGATGGAATGTTTCTCAAAATGGATAATACAATAAGCTCTCCACTGACTGCCCACCCCTATTTGTCACCTAGCACCCCACACTATAACCAATATGAAGTATTATCAAACAATTACAAGCCATACTAGATGGGGTCCACATCTTGAAATAAATATTTCCTGAACCCTCTCAGTTGCCCTTCAAACAACCTCCCAATCTCACTACGCTCATCATCAATACCAAGTTCCCCATAGACCAGGACACATCAACTCAAAGTGGCACCAGGTCTTGACATAACAACAAATGCCAAACCTGTAGCCATACATCCACTGTTATGATCAATACTGCCCACCATACACCTCTCAAGATCCATGGGTCTCACAGATGCCTATCACAATATGTGGTGTACTTTATCCAGTGCATCAAATGCCTCAACAACAATTATGTGGTTGAAACAATCACTATGCTTTGAAGTGAACTCACACAGAAAAATGATTAAAGACAAAACCACACTCGGACTTGTGGGTGACCATTCTTCACAAAACAGTCTCTGCATATCTGACCTCTCAATCCTTGTCTTCCAAGAAAACCGGCACACGGCCTTCAAAAGACAAGCTGGAAGCTTAAATTCAGAACTCGGTGAAACACCAAAAATAATGGATTCAACAGATACTGGCTTTATGTCTCATTACAAGTATCCCACTATGGCTTTGTCTACACTGGAACTTCATCAGCAAAACTTTTGTCATTCAGGGATGTTAAAAACACACTCCCCAACCACAAAAGTTTTACCAACAAAAAGTGCCTGTATGAACAGTGCTTTGCTGGCAGGAGCACTTTCCTGACAGCAAAGCCACTGCTGTTCATGCAGGGTGGAACTTTTTTTTCACAGGAGAGCTCTCTCCTGCTGACAAACAGCAACTACACTGTGTGCCTTTTAATGACACCGCTGTGTCGCTAAAAGGGAGGTAGTGTAGACAAAGCCTAACTCTCCTTTGGCCTATGACTGCAGAGGTGTTAATTGCCCACTTCATTTTGAATAGTTTCTTGCCATACATGTTCCCTTCTTCTGCTTAAGGATCTGTTCCATCCGGTATTTAAGGCACTCTGATTATCTTTCCCAGAGCTAAAGAAGAGCTCTGTGGTGCTCGAAAGCTTTTCTCTTTCACCAACAGAAGTTTGTTCAGTAAAAGATATTAACTCTCCCAACTTGTCTCTTTCAGTGCAATTAATAGTCATTTTACTATATGTCACATCATATGATTTTCCAGTAAGGTAATCTGATAGACAAGAGGGCCATCTAACAAATGTACTTTTCTGAGACTGAAAATTATTACTTTTCATGTAGCAAATAATTCTGATGCAAATCAAAGGCTGAGATGAATAATAGGCACTATTGTCTTATTTCTAGAAAGGTATGCATGACTAACTGACATTTTAATGTCTATTCTCGTATGGCGCACATACACAACTGGACCAACATGGGAGGCCTCTGAACAAAAACAATGTGCTTTGTGCATTTCTGCTTAATTTTCTCTTTCTACATTAATTTAAAAGTATAACAAATTCAGCAATATGCCTGTTGACTAGGTCTTTTATGAGACCATTTGAAGAGCGCACATGGCTGATTAGCCTCAAACATTATTGCTGGAATTTGTTTCGCTCAATAGCATGGGCCTTTGTAACTCCCCATATTTCATTTCCAACTTTTTCAGCAAAATTTTAATTATTTGAAATAAGAAAACTATCAAGGATTGTACCAGACTTCACTGTTGGAATTGAACAGCTATAACTGTAAAGATCAGAAGGCCATTCATAAAATATGACTTTGTTTATCCTATCCTGAATGAACTTCTAGAGGCAATTGTAAAAGCATTCTAATTGTTTTAGGGCAACCACAGGAAAAAAAATATTTGAAGCATGGTTCTACTTTGAAAAGTGACAATGTGAAAACCAGGCCATGGAGCATCATGTTCACTGTCCCATGATAGCTTTCAGATCCAATTTCCTAAGTTTACAAGTAAAACAACGTTTTTAAATTCTCTGCCAGCCCTAAAAACTCACCCTGGGATCTGAACAGCAGGGTGAATTTTTATCTGTTCACACATTATCACCAGTAACCTTGAACCAAATGAGGTGTACTACAGGTGTAGTTAAGGGGTAGCTGAAGAGCATGGTGAATTTTAACCTACCAATAATAAACTTCAGATGGGTCAAAATACCTGATGATGATATTCAAATAGGAAAGAACTTGGACTTTCAGATCACTGGGTGATTTTAACATGAGTAATGATGACAGAATCTGGCCCTAGAAAAGGCAAAGGCCATGCTCCCAAGGAGTTCACTATACGAATGAGACAAATGAGATTCAATATTTATTAAGCATTAACTGTGAGATTTATAAAAACTTGTACTGTCTCTTCTATAGTGTCAGGATTAGAGTTTTATGGACCTGATATTATTTCCTTTACAACTGAATCTATTATTATCCTTAATCACAGTAAGGATATGCAACAATGTTTTGTTTTATAATTCAAGTCTGAGATCATCAGTGGTTCCAACTCCTCATCCATCTCTTCATCCCAATCATCTGGCTTCTTGACATCTGGGTCAGGAAAGTGTTCTGGCTGGTCCCAGTCCTGAAATTACATTTGTGTGTGAGAAAGGCTAAGAGTTCTAAAAATATATTTGTTATGAATGAATGCTTTGCTGCGAAATGCTACGGCTCACATGGGAACAGATTTACACAATAGTCGACTTTCTCTTAAATGCGCGCCTTTGTTCACAATAAAGATGTGTTTGTTCACTGGGTTAACCAGTAACTTCATTACCTTTCATATTTTTATCTGGACAGGTGCCACTTCCCCCCACCATATCCTGAGTTTTGATTAACTGAAATCTGAGTCAGATTAACCCCTACAGGAAAAAAAAGAGATGCTATTTGATTATCTGAAAACATGGAAGCAACTTCTTAATTACCAGTAATAACTACACACAAACACAGACGCAATCAAGACTTATAAACCCCAATCTGCAACTACCACAACAATATTTAACTTTTAATTTCCTCCTGGAAATCAAATACTCATTCCAAAATGAAAGCAATGACATTATTAAAATAGCAGTTCCTCCAAGAGATACTCAAGCAACACTGGGTTTGATCACGACCATTTGTGTGCCATTCGTTTACTATCCCTGCTTAGATCTTGTAAGCAAGCCAGAATTAGTGAATTAATGAATTGTTATTACGTATTTATAAGCAGGAGGTGGACCAAATGATTTAATACATCTTCTCCATCATTAATGTCTAGGATTCCATCCTGCCTACATAAATTTAGAGAAAAGTGGAAGCAAAATATGGTAGAGTGCCCATAAATCAAATTCAGCAGTCAGACATACAGCTGCAACTCCCATTGATGTCAATGAAAATAGCAAGAATGTATTCAGATATGTAGTTTGGCCTGGCAGGTTTAATATAGGTCAGCCAGTCTAGACCAGGTTATTAAAAATGTATATAGAAAAATCAAGAGCCCTCAAGGTAATAATTATCATAGTCATGGTATCCAGAGTGAAATATGGCTATTCATTATTCTCTGAGTGCTGGTTTCTTGTCTTCAAGATCCTCAATCATTTCCCTTTCATCCAAGTCTTCAGGGTTCTTTGCATTAGGATCCTTTATCTTTTTGAGAGGTGAAAATTCCCAGTCTTCTTGAATGAATGATCCATCAGAGTACAGTTGTGTGTACATATTATCCAGAACAATAAAAGGGAAGTACAGTATGGCAATAGGTATTAGTTTTCCAATGCAATGTTCCAAATAGTTGGTTGGCCCTCTTCACCATCACACCAAATTTTAAATCTTAAGGAAATACAAAACATAGGCATGAAAACACCAGTCTATCCACCAGCTTGGCCCATTTATATACAGAATGTCAACACAAACGGCTAAAACTTGTTCTTTCATGTCTTAATGCTAAATTACTTTGAGTGTTTACAAATTAAGTTAGGGCTGTCGATTAATTGCAGTTAATTCATGCAATTAACTCAAAAATGTATTGTGATTAATTGCACTGTTAAACAATAGAATACCAATTTAAATATATTAAATATTTTAAATGTTTTACTATGCTTTCAAATATATTGATTTAATTACAACAGAAAATACAAAGTGTACAGTGCTCACTTTATTATTATTTTTGATTTGTACAAATATTTGCACTGTAAAAATGATAAACAAAAGAAAGTATTTTTCAATTCTTATCAATTCTTAATACAAATACTATAGTGCAATCTTTTTCTCATGGAAGTGTAACTTACAAATATAGATTTTTGTAAATCTAAAAATTTAGATTTTTTGTTAAGTAACTCAGAAATGAAATAATGTAAAACTTTAGAGCCTACAAGGTCACCCAGTCCTACTTCTTGTTCAACCAATCGCTAAGATAAACAAGTTTGTTTACATTTATGGGAAATAATGCTGCCCGCTTATTATTTACAATGTCATGTAGCAGTGCAAACAGGCCTTCACGTGGCATTTTGTAGCTGGCGTTACAAGGTATTTACATGCCAGATATGCTAAACATTTGTATGCCCCTTTGTGCTTCGGCCACCATTCCAGATGGTGTGCTTTGGCCACCATCATGCTGATGATGCTCATTTAAAAAAATAATGCATTAATTAAATTTATGACTGAACTCTTTGGGGGAGAATTGTATGTCTCCTGCTTTGTCTTACCCGCATTCTGCCACATATTTCGGCAATTATGGCAGTCTCAGATGATGACCCAGCACATGTTGTTCATTTTAAGAACACTTTCCCTACAGATTTGACAAAATTCAAAGAAGGTACCAATGTGAAATTTCTAAAGATAGCTACAGCACTTGACCCAAGGTTTAAGAATCTGAAGTGCCTTTCAACATCTGAGAGGGAAGAAGTGTGGAACTTGCTTCCAGAAGTCTTAAAAGAGTAACATTCCGATGTGGAAACTACAGAACCCAAAGTACCAACAAAGAAAATCAACCACATGCTGGTGGCATCTGACTCAGATGATGAAAATTAACATGCATCAGTCTGCACTGCTTTGGATTGTTATCGAGCAGAATCCATCATCAGCATGGACACATGTCTTCTGGAATGGTGGTTGAAGCATGAAGGGACATATGAATCTTTAGCATATCTGGCACATAAATATCTCGCAACGCCAGCTACAACAGTGCCATGATAATCCCTGTTCTCACTTTCAGGTGTCATTGTAAACACAAAGGGGGCAGCATTATCTCCTACAAATGTTAACAGAATTGTTTGTCTGAGCGAGTGGCTGAACAAGTAGGACTGAGTGGCCTTGTAGGCTCTAAAATTTAACATTGTTTTATTTTTGAATGCAGTTATTTTTTGTACATAATTCTACATTTTTGAGTTCAACTTTCATGATAAAGAGACTGCACTACTGTACTTCTATTAGGTGAATTGAAAAATACAATTTTTGTTTTTTTACAGTGCAAATATTTTTAATAAAAAAGAAATATAATGTGAGCACTATGCACTTTGTATTCTGTGTTGTAATTGAAATCAGTCTATTTGAAAATATAGAAAACCACCAAAATATTTAAATAAATGGTATTCTATTATTAATGGTGCAATTAATCACCCAATTAATCATGATTAATTTTTTTAATTGCTTGACAGCCCTAAATTAAATGTAACACTTGTCTTCAACTTCCCATTAAATGTTCCCTCACTGCATAAGAGTCCTCTGCAGGCTAGATAGTCTAGAGATTAGCATGCCTAATGCCGGCTCCCAGCCAGGAAGTCTTTAAATCCAGTCCCTTGTCTTACCAAAAGCAGAGTGAGGTGGGCATAAGGCTAATGCCCCTTCTCCAGTAGGGGCAGTTGGAAGGGGAGCTGGGGCCCTCCTACTCCACCAGGCTCCAACCCAGGGCCCAAAGAGGGTCAGCAGTGTGTGGCACAGTTGGGTCAGTTCCTATCCTCTGTTTCTCTCCCCAGCTCCAAGTCCAAAACAAGGTTAAAAACAAATGAAAAAAGAAAATGAAAGCTTCAGCCCCAGCCGGGGTCAGCGTACTGTCTTGTACTTCTCGCGGAGACTTGTTCAATACTCTTGTCCAGGAGCCCTCAGGGTAGATCATTCTTCCTCTCCAGCCTTCCCCCGTTTTGGGCTGAGTTGCTCCCTTCTCAACATCTTCCCCATTTGGAACATGCTCTGCAGGTCTGGAGGGGCAGGGTTACCTAGGCCCAGTATTGACCTTTAACCCCTTCAGGCCCAGTGTGGGGTTTGTACACACACTGGTAGATGTCACTATAGATTAAAGCAACAAAGAGTCCTGTGACACTTTATAGATTAACAGAGGTATTGGAGCATAAGCTTTCGTGAGTGGAAGTGGGTATTCAGCCACGAAAGCATATGCTCCAATACGTCTGTTAGCCTATAAGGTGCCACAGGACTCTTTGTCGCTTTTACAAATCCAGACTAACACAGCTACCCCTCTAATACTATAGATTAAGTTTCTTAACTCAAACAAGACTTCAGTGGGGTTGCATAGGTGAAATGAAAGACAGAAACTAGACCCTTAACGGAACAATGTCAACTTAAAAATTACACTTCTGTCTGAAAATTTTGTACCTGTTAAGTTTCAAGTAAAACCTAAGATGATAAAAGAAAGATTAGAGAAAAGAGATTTTCTGGGTTTTTTAGAGTGTTTACCTTGTGCATTTAACAGCACTATCGGTCAGTTTCTGATGTCTGGCTTTTTGTGCCCTGTGCCTGATATATGATGTTGACAATTTGTATTTTAACAGTTATAAAGCTTTATCTTTTTGAATCTTAATGTCTACTGTCATTAAGTAATTGTCTGACCACATATGATTTCCCACAACAGTGAAAATTTAAATCAATACATTTTAAATACTTAAAACCCATAATTTTGTGCAAACTGTGAAAATTTAAATTGAAAAAATAAAAAAGGCTTAAAAATAAACATCAATATTGTCCTATCAAAATTATAAAAAATAAAAATCAAATTCTGCCAAGCCTAATTATATACTAATGGAATGGATCTGACTTCAGATCGAAAGGTTCAAGTCTGGGTGCCCCGTTTGCACATTATTTTGTCCTTTACCCCAACTCTTAATCTCTTGCTAGTCTTATACTCTAAACTCTTTGAAGCTAGGGACTGTATGCCTGATTTTGCTCTCATACAGTTGCATCTCCCTATATTCAGTGGGCCTGATTCTCCATTGCCTTACACAGTTCTGAGTTGATAATGTTTGTACCCAATTTCACTTTGCACATGTGTAAATAACTT
The DNA here is from genome assembly GCA_007922305.1 of Dermatemys mawii. NCBI lineage: Eukaryota > Metazoa > Chordata > Testudines > Dermatemydidae > Dermatemys > Dermatemys mawii. The sequence goes on along the minus strand of ML677352.1, from coordinate 40,414,137 downwards.
CATAAGTAGCTAAATCCTCAGCTGGTACAAGCTGGCCTAGTTGTATTGAAGTCAATGAAGCTACTGGTTTAAACAAGCTGAAGATCTGGACCAAGGTGTAAGTCAGTAGAGATGCAGGCCCAATGGCATACAACTGTTGTAAGCAAAAGGAGGATCAAGTCCAGTGTCTTCCTATATGTATGTATGTACTTTTGGTAGTTAGTGCAATAGAAATAATATATAATGTAACAGGGAAAAAGAGTGATTGCTAAAGCATTCTTATATAAGTTGTTATATATCCATTCGGAAAAACTAACTTCAAAAGTAAAAAAATACACAGAAAAATGTGAACATTTAACATACATTTTATTTTGTCATTCTAAGCCAGTCACATTTAAATCTACCCATTCAAAGCTTGACTAATGATCCTAGTTATTATGTGTATTGTTAAGGGTTAAAATAGTCAGCTAGGCAAAAGCTTTTTGCTTCTGTAGGGTTATTGTATTTTGCTAGCATCTCTTTCTTTGACCTTGTTTTTAAACTCTGTGTTCTTTTCTCACACGGATTGCTGATTTTTGGCCTGTGCCTTTATCTTAAGATTATGCGTTTGTTACTTCTGTATTTGCTTAAAGAATGTGCTGTATTTACACTCTGTTAGAATATTGTAGCTGTTAAGAATTGCTACCCGTTGAATGATGAATTGTCTTGAGACAGATGCTGACCCAGAGGTCATGGACCCTTGGTTTATGTAACTGCTTGCCATTACGCATGCCTCTGGCACATACTTTGCTCAAAACCTCTCCTCTGTACCTTATAAATCTCTCATGCTGCCTTAAATAAACTGAACATCACATCACCCCTGCTAGCCAAAGGGGGGCGAGTAATGTTCTGCTTTAATCAAAGCTGTTTGGTTTAACTCTTCATGGTCTCTAACAGTTGTGAGCTTTACCTTCAACTCCGCTCTTTCTCGGGGTTTCAGGTAAGGGTGAGATGCGCCTTTTGATTTTCCCCTAACAGTATAGCGTTATTTTAAATCACTGTGCCTGCTGGGTGTATTGCTATAATGTAGAGGGGCTGTGAACTAACCATACTTTTAAAATTTGGAATAAAATCATGAGATGATTTGTTTTGTACCAAGTGAAATGATGGTATACCCGGAAGATCAATATGTCCTATAAATGATGGGCTTGAGGGGATCAGAAATAAGAGCAGTAGCTTATCCCCCATTGGTCTAATTAGAGGAACCAGAAATAGACTGTGATAACTGTTAAATTAAGTTCCTAAGATTTTGTTCTCTATGAGCCAGACACTGATAATGAAGCCAAAGGGAGTTTCAATAGAATTTCAATGTTTACCAGAGTTAGGGACTTGAAGGTTTGACCAAATGAGAGCTTCAGCTACTCAGAACCGTTCCATATTAAGCTCTGTGTGTTTTGCCAGAGTAAGGACTGAGTAAACAATGAGGGCTCATATTTGCATTGAGGCACAGCCCCTTGCTGGCAGAATGCATAGCCGTACTACCCCATGGAGATTTCAGGAAGTCAAAATTCATCCTGGAGCTCTGCAGTACACAGAGGAATGTGCCTGTTACTACCTCTTTCAGTGCCAGGGTATATGTATAGACAGCAGGGCCTTCCAGCCTCTTCCCACTCTTCGCCATCCCATTTGGGTATCTTATACCTCAGGCAATTCATGGACAGCCCCAGCATTACAGAACCAACAACAGTGGTTAGCTGCAACACAGAAGTATCTTCTTGTTCCTTCCCTGCCTTTTGCACATCTACAGAGCACAACATGGCCCTGAGAAAGGGCTTCAGAACATGGCCCTATAGTGCTTGCTTCAATATATTATAACATTTTAAAACGAAAACCAATATTATCAGTATTCAACACTGGGTTTTTAAAACTCAGAAATAAAACACAGAAGCAGAGAAGTTAGGGGTGGAAAGAGCTGTTAGCTCATCTACTCCATGTCACTGCCAAAGCAAGATTGTTTCTTGCAGTATATACACAATGCTTGGTGCAGTCCAGTTTTAACAGACCAAGTAATGCAGGTTCTCACCAATTTTCTTGAGAAACTATTCCACAATCTAATTAAATTAATTGTTAGAAAAAGGTTTTTGGCATTCAGCTCAAATTCTCCTTTTCACATTTTCAAACAATTATTCTTTATTATACCCTCCTGAACCACCACAAATAATTCTTCTCCTTCACTGGAATTTTGCAATATTCACATGTTTGTACTTTACTGTTATGTTCATCCTTCTCCCTTTTTAATCAGCCTATGTGCTGTTATTTCTTTTAAAGTGGGGTGCTGCTTTGAAAAAATGACAATGTAAATATGGCATGTTTTTAAAGCAACAGATCTGCTCCTTGTGTGTACTCAAAGAGTTACACATACATACTTCAAGGACTGGACAAAAATAACTTTATATTCTTTTCACCCCTATGGAGCTAACGCAACTAAGAAAGAGGGAACTGGATTCTATTCTGTCTGAGGCAGCAACAGAATTATTAATTAAGGGCCAAATTCATCTCAGTTGAACAGACAGTACTGGGACAATAGACAAGACAGTTAGTTATATAATTTAAATTTCCTAAAATATGTGATTACAGTTAGTTTATCCATATGTATTAGAAGATTATTTTATCAAATGGATATTATCAAGCATTTCTAACAGATATAGAATTTTCAGAGACCTACCAAACATGATGTAATAATTAGACTCTCCATGCATATCCTGTTGGTTAAGTTCTGCAGGAAACTGTTTAATATATCCACCAGCACAGTCGATCTTCTGTTTATGTTTTACAGTAAATGGAATTACTGAAGTCTCACCCTCATTACTAAAGGGCTCAAATCTTGCATAAAATCTAGCATCTTGATTAATCTGAAGACCAATAATGAAGACACACAGTAAGATCAAACATATAAATATAGAAAATCTCTACATAAAGTTACATTTATCCTGTTAGTGTCCTTTCTGGCTCTTCCATCACTGCCCTGTAGGGTCAAATTCCCCTCTCAGTTACACCAGTTCCATTCCACTGACCTCAATGGGATTACATCAGAATAACTGAGAAGAGGAGGATGTGGCCAAATATCTGTAAGTATTGGTAACTAAAGACACTAAAAGATACTCCATCTCCAGCTAAGGAAGTTGTTATTCAGCACAGAAGCTACTGAACCACAGAATGATGATGTCAATTCAAGAGGGAAGTTACATTCTAAACTAAAACTTAGATGAGGAATTTACTTAAAGCCCACAAACTGGCTGAAAGATAAAAGTAACTGAATAGGAGATATGGGGCTAGGGAGGGAATAAGAAAAGCAGGGACAAAAAGCAACAAACCAAACACCACACAAACAACCAAAAATGTAGTCTTAAAAAAAAAGTTTGTGAAGCAATTATAATGGGAAGATGAGGGAAATCCCACCAGATCACTAAAAACAAAGCAAAGCTTTAACTTAACATACCACTAAAGTTTATGGGCCAGATTCTCTTCTGAGACCAAGGTATACTTAGCTCCTCCTCTCTTGCTGCGCCATCAGAGCTGGTTTCGGATCCCAGATTCTCTGGCCAGCTCTACTCCAACACTGGTATAGAGATAGTGATAATTTCTGAGGCACTTTTGCCTCACCTCACCCCCAGCACATCCTTGACAACAGGGCTGCAGAGCTGGTGGCTATACCAGCTCTATGTCTACTAGGGACTCCCCCGCATGCTGAAGGAATCCCTGGGGAAACTGGGTGACTTCCTCTCACTCTGCACTGCTCAGACAGTGAATCTGGCTCAGTAGTCTGTGCATTTACTGGTTCAACATTGCTTGTTATCAAGCTGTGTGCGTGCTTCATACTATGTAAAATAAACTAGCTGAGTTTATTTGAATGTGCAATTATTACATTTGTATTTAAGATCACTGAACTGCACATCCTATTCAAATGTCATGTGCTCTGGGAAGTCACATCCCTGAATGCAGTGTGTCCTTCTGAGCACATGCTGTTTCACATAGACAGAAAAGCTCCCAGACCCGCTGGGCCTGTTCAGATGCTACCTGAAAGGTAAAGGTTAAGTGGAATAAAAGTTTTCCCCACATGCCCTTTCAGATAACAATGAAAGGGGTCCAGTCAGCTTGGGAGCCTCTCTTCTCCAGTCATCCATTGGTGTTGCCAGTTCTTGTGATATTCTTTTGTAAAGCTCCAGCTATGGGAATCAAGAGATTGCATGAGAATCTGAGCTTTAATTTAAATAAATAAACAAATGCCTACCCCCTCATGGTTGTGAAGAAAAGCTTGAAAACATGACCCAAGTGAACCCTAAATGATAAGAAAGCAGAAGGCTAACAAAAATAATTGAGTGTTTTGTTTTTTTAAAAAAACTCATCAGTTTTAAGATGTCATGATTTTTTGGCACCTGACTCATCATTTTTGCTTGCTTGGCATTAGCAGTACTGGATCACTCAGAAATAGAGTTGACTATGAAGTTTAACGATTGCACATGGAAATACACTTTCCTAAACAAAGCCACATGAATGCTTCTCTCACCTGCTAATATTTCAAGATACACCAGCAAGAGACTCTTTGATACATTTACTGGTTTTAATGCCTTGAGGGAGTGCTTGCTTCTTGCAGGCACTACTAACACTTGGCTACATCTTCACTTGAGTTACCTACACTTGAGTTAGCTCCTCTCAGGGGCTTGTCTACACTTAAAACAGGGCAGCTGCTCTCCTGTAGTGCGTCAGTGAAGCAGCTACCTAGGCTGATAGGAGGAATTCTCCTGTCAGTGTAGGTAATCCACCTCCCTTAGAGATGGTAACTAGGTCAATGGGAGACTTCTTGTATTGACCTAGTGTGATCTACTCAGGGGGTTACAAACAGCAACACTAAGCCCTGACTTTTGAGTTGTTTCATCTTCCAGAATGAGGCATGGGACCTCAAAGTATAGTCTCTATAGACTGCTGTCTAGAAGTTAAGTGAGGACCCTCCTTGTGTCTTACATCGTATCTGTACCGATTTTTCAGAAGTGTTGAGTCCCCACACCACCATCTGAGGTCAATGAGGCCTAGTCTACACTAGGAAATTCAGGTTGGTATAATTATGTTGCTCAGGCATATGAAAAATCCTCTCTCCTCAGTGATGCAGTTAATCCAATCTAGACTGCGTGAGTTTGCTGGGAGAATTCTGTCGACCTAGCTACCACCTCTTGAGGAGGTGGAGTACCTGTGCTGACAGGAGAGCCACTCCTGCCGCTCCAGGGCTGGAGCACCCGTGGGGGAATAGATGTTGGGTGCTGAGCACCCGCCAGCAGCCCCCCTATCAGCTTCCCCTCAAACCCTCCCCCCAGTGCATCCTGCGCTCCAGCAGGCCCCGCAGATCTGTGCTTCCAACTCCCTCCCCATGCCTGCAGGAGAAGGGGAGGGAGGAGCAAGGATGTGATGTGCTCTTGGGAGGGGGGAACTGGGCGAGAAGAGCCGGGGGTGGAGGGGGGGTGGGAAGAGGGGGGCCGGGGGGGGGGGCAGGGCCTAGGTCAGAGCAGGGGGTGAGCATCCCCCAGCACTTTGGAAGGTCAGTGCCTGTGCCTACAGTGGTGCTGCAATAGTGTAGATAAGCTGTGGGAGCTTCAAGTGCTAGGAACTTACGAAAATCAGGCCCTCTGCCATTAAAATGTAAAAACAGGGCAAAAGCAGAAATTAAAATTAAATCTCCACAGAAATTCTATATTTCTTTTGTGTGTGTGTGTGTGAGAGAGAGAGAGAGGATATTCCTTGAAATCTGTCCACAGGTTTCTATAACTAGCCTCCCAAAAGTAATGGCTTTAAGGGAGTGTTTAATACAGTCACAGGGTAAGTTTCTTACCTATCACTGACTTGGGAGGGAAACTCCAGGCCTGGTCTACACTTAGGTCAAAGAAGCTACAGCGCTCGGAGGTGTGAAAAATTCACACTCCCTAAGCAACATAGCTATGCTGACCTCTGCCTGGTGTAGCTTCGCCTCTTGTGAAGAAAGCTCACTTTGCCTGAGCTGCTGTGCTGTAGGAGCGCGGAGTAATGGAAACACCCCTTCCATTGCTGTAGAAAGCACTTCTCTATGACACTGCTGTGGCGCTGTAGCTGTGCCACTGTAGCATCTGTAGTGAAGATGTGGCTCCAGTCTTAAGCCCTGAACATAAGGCAGCAATCTGGGTTCATTCTGCAAACTCTCTTGCTTTTTCAAGACTACTTCCTCCACCTCTAGTAAAACAAAGGCTATGTCTACACTACGCACCTTAGGCAACATAGCTGTGCCGCTACAGCCATGTAGCCATGTAAAAGGCATGCAGTGTAGCCGCTCTTTGTTGGCAGAGGAGATCTCTCCCGCCAACAAGGAACCACCACCCCCAGTGAGTGGAGGTAGCTTTGTCAGACTGGTGTTTTCCATTGGCAAAACTTTTGTTGTTCGGGGGAGTGTTTTTTCACACCTCTGGACAACTCGTTCAGGTTCCAATGTAGACAAAGCCAAAGTCTTTCTCTCTCTTCCTCTTACATGGAACAGAGCAAGAATAAACCCTTCAAATGGGATGACCTACAATTCCCAGACTCATGTAAGATGCAGGTCAGTTAAAAAATGTATTTTAGTGAGGAAAAAAATAACTTTGGCTGGAAAATTCTAAAAACAAGTTCTAATGTAGCAAAAGTAACTGAGAACTCTATGTATAATAATACAGCTCAAGGAGTGCATTGTCCCGTGGTATTTTTGATTAAAGTTACAAGTCTCTTGAGAGCAGGTTCTCACACAGGCTTAACTTCTTCTAAAAACACTTAAAAATGCTTCCTGTTTATAAGAAAAGGCCTTCAGATAAACGATTTATATATATTTTTCTTTAGAGGTATATGACTTTTGGAAGACCTGTATTCTTGTTGATAAAGGCCACTATGTGGATGATTTTTGCAAGTGTAGATCAATTTCATTTATAATATTTTGGATGTCTATCTAACAAGTACTTTACAACATTAACTAATTAATCCTCACTACAGTAGTGAGGCAAGTACATTTCATTGTTCCCTCTTTACATGAGTAAACTGATGTATTGAGAGAAGTTAAGGCCCTCCTCCTTCCAAAGATCTGGCCTAGAGTGACTTGCCTAGTGTGCATCAGAGCAGAGTACAATGTCCAGATATTAAGGAATATGTTCATTTTTGGACTTGTGTTGTATCATTTTCATCAATGAATAAATACAACCTGCTAAGCATGTATTTTAGAATGCATGCAATCAGATTTGAATTCAGTCCAAATAGAAGAACATTGCAGAATGCTCCTATAATTGATATTGTGTAGATTGCATTTTGGTAATAAGTGAGCTTTCTGTTTTGTTTAATTTTATTCCCTAGTTCAATCCTGCAAACCCTGTGCAAAAAACTCGCTCTGACTTAGGCATCTGCCCAGGCAGGTCTTGCAGTATCAGATCCCAACTGTGTAATCGGATGTATTACAGGGATGTATGCAGATGAAAGTTTTGGAGGAGCACTTTGGCCTTCCTCCAAGTGAAAGCCCTACAGTAGATCTCCAAATTTCTGAATGCCAAATCACATCAGCAAGCTGAGAAGTGCACTTTGTGAAATGGGTTATTGATTTAATAAAATGTATGTTTACATTCTTTGCATCTGCTAGCTAATGTGCAATCAAGACGGACATCTTAAGTCAATCACATTCCCCCTTTTAAGCGCCATTTAAAAAGATCTTTAAATCTATGCAAATTTTATAAAGCTAAATTACTTTACAGTGTCCCTTTAAATGTGTTTCCCTTGAGACCTGTAATTAGATTAGGTAAAGAAGAGGGCCACTCAAGAATGTTTAACTGAGCATCATTATACTCTGCATTTAACTTGCACTATAACATCAGACAATTTCTTCCTAGTCCCCAAGGGATCACCAGTGCCTGTTGGTTCATGTTCAGTTATTTGTATGACTTTTTACATGATTATCCTCCTGGACGTGGGACTAGCACTGTTAAAAAGGGCTAAATAAATAACTTGATGAATCAACCAGATCTCAAAAAATTCTCAGAGCAGCATCTCAGTGAGGGTGCTAAATATCACAAAAGCATTTCACCTTTTCATAAAAAGGTGAACATAACATAACACATTGTGCCAGAATAAACTCTCTATATAAAAGCACATCTCCTGGGGAAGGAAGCGACTATCCTACTGCTCAGCTATGCACCCCAAAAAATATCCATGGGCAGAGGAGAAGGCCTGGAGATGGGAGATGACAGGACAGAAGATGGAAATCTTCATAACTCTCTCTTCTGAATGTAAGATTTTCCCTCTTCCTTTTATGTCTCTCTTAAGAAACCTAGTCCAGACACAGATATAAATACTCAGTCTAAAGCAGTGGTTTTCAAACTTTTTAGGTTGTGTACTCCTTTCCAAATAGTCTACTGCATACACTCATCTGAGATAGGGTCATAATATACCTATTACATTGCCAAATCTCACTAAATAAAATGTGTTGTCTGCCATTACAGGATTTGTCTCTCATGCCCCTGATGAGAGTTCAGGTATACATACCCCAGGTTGAAAACCATGGTCCTAGAGGAATAAATTCCATTTAATTAGCAAAGAAAAGGAAGGGAGTACAGGGGGGAAGCTTTCCAGGTACAGGGATGGGTGGGGGGACATTTATTGCTGGTGCCTGTTATTTATTTGGCACATATAGCAATAAACATCGGAAGGAAAGTTCTAGGATATTTTATCTGTTTGCATCAAAACTGAGACACAGGACCCATTGCTATTCTCCTCTCCAGTGTGAGGACTGATTTGTTTAATCATTTTGTATATTTAAATAACTCTAGTACAAAAAATCACAAGATTCCTTTTTATTATTACACGTGCCAGAAGATGAAGGATTTCACTCTTCTCTTTTCTCCTGAAGAAGTGTATTTGAAGGGTGGAGGTGTTTGTCACTCATCTGCCCCCTCACAAATTCCTACAACAAATGTCATTCTGAAGCAATATTCACACACACCCTCAAAAATGTAAACTCTGACCCCACCCGCTCTTCCGTTCCCTGTGCTCTCTGTTCTTACAGGGCAGGAAGAAGGGAGGTAGGAGGCTCTTTCATAATCCACTTGACATTGATATATTTAGTTGTTATTTATCAAACATCATTCACAGACAGACATAAAATACTCTTATATAATTAAGAATCAGAGGGGTAGCCGTGTTAGTCTGGAATTGCAGAAGTGACAAAGAGTCCTGTGGCACCTTAAAGACTAACTAAAGTATTAGAGCATAAGCTTTCGTGGGCTAATACCCCTTTGTCGGATGCATGCAGTGGAAGTATCCAGGGGCAGGTATAAATAGGTAGGCAAGAACCAGGTTAGAGATAACAGGGTTAGTCCAATGAGGCTGAACCAGCTTGTTATCTCTAATCAGGGAGGGTGAGGTATTCCTCTAGCAGCTGAACTGGAGGTGTGAACAGCAAGAGAAGAGAACTGCTCTTGTAGTTAGCTAGCCATTAATAATCCCTATTCAGTCCCGACTTGATTGTATCAAATTTGCAAATGAATTGCAGCTCTGCAGTTTCTCTTTGCAGTCTGGTCTTAAAGTTTTTTTGCTGCAATATAGTGACTTTTAAATCTGTAATTGTGTGTGCAGGGAGATTGAAGTGTTCTCCTACAGGTTTTTGTATATTGCCATTCCTGATATCTGATTTGTGTCCATTTATCCTTTTTCGTAGGGACTGTCCAGTTTGGCCGATGTACATAGCAGAGGGACATTGCTGGCACGTAATGGCATATATTACATTGGTAGATGTGCAGGTGAATGAACCAGTGATGGTGTGGCTGATCTGGTTAGGTCTGTTACTATCTTGTTGACTCTGTTAAGGTCTTTGCTACTTTGACTCAAGCTTGTTTATGGAAACTGCTTACAAAATTTGGATGCCTGCAAAAATATGTTAACTGTGTGTGCCAAAAGCACAATGGAAGGTTAAGGAAGTGTTTATATTGATGGGTCTCTGCCTGAAATAAGATTAGCAAGATTATTCTGGCTATTGTATTCCACCCTAATTGTACTGACCCCTATAGTTTATATTTCTCTAAAATATGTTGATGATAATAAAATAACACTTTACCTAATGATGTAAAGTAGGGTGGTGTGCTTGTCTCTCTAGCCTCTATTTTGCATTTATGGAGGACTGTATCACAAAAAACCAGTATGCAGATGCATAAACTATAATACTTTTAAAAACACTTCTAACCTGAGCAGAGCATGAACACAGAAAGAGAAACAGCAGAGTTAATTAAGGAACTAATCCGGTGACTGCTCACTCAAAACTGAAGACATACATGCCAATGATTATGGAGGGGTCATACAGAAGCTGTGGCTAAGTTCACTTTACTGATATATTAAAAAACCCTGAAGTGTTTGTACCAACCTTTTGAAGTAAATTCTACATGGCACCTATAATCGCTGTTAGTGGGATCCACTTGAATAAATTCAATTACCATGGCAATATACTCACCAAAGATGCTCACATAAATAATGAAATGATCACACGCGCACACAGATAGGAAAAAGGACAACTCACCCTATGTCATATTAAGAAAGCGGGTAAGAAATAAACATGGGACCAATTTGATGATGAAGATCAGATCATAAAATGATGTAAGATGCTGAGACTTGCATACTACTTAAAGTACATTAACATTTCATATTTATTTATTTAGATTTTTATGGCTTCCTTTTAGTATTTTAAAAATGCACAAAATGACGACGACGCTCTAAATCCTGCCATATTACACACAGATTCTCAGGACATACTTAAACTAGGATACAAAATTTGTTTTTAAAAAAGGGTGACCCTAGGGTTTTTCTTTACCACCTAACATGTTAATACAATTTGCCTATCTATCCTATGGTTTAAAAAGTGTTAGTTAAAATGGGTGTGCTAACATGTTTTAAAAATGTACTCTTTATCCATGTCTAGATGAGCCCTCCGCCCATTTCTCATTAGGAAAATCCCAGGACAAAAAGTGGGCTTTGCAGTGTGAGCTGGAGATCAACAAATCAATGCCCCTCAACACAGCAAAATAGATTCTGTCACACTAACTTAATATCTTTTTTTTTTTTATGAGATTGCAAGTTTGGTTGTTAAAGTAAATAATATTGATGTAATATACTTAGACTTCTGTAATGCATTTGACTTGGTACCACATGGTATTTTGATTAAAAAAACTAGAATGATATACAATTTACAAGCGCAGTCATTGGCTGTCTGGCCCTTTGAAGCAAGCTGTGTTCAGCCTTTATCCCTCAGCCTCACTGATGAGCTGACAGCATAATGGCTAAAAATGACCCCCAGCTGGGTGTAATGGGGCTTAATTAGAAAGACTGACCCCAGCTGTGTTGGTGAAGCAGGGAGAGCATTACTTAGGCCTTGTCTACACTGGCAAGTTTCTGCACAGTAAAGCAGCTTTCTGTGGTGTAACCCCCAAGATGTACACATTGCCAAGCCACTTAGTGCGCAGAAACTGTGCAGTTGCAGCGCTGTAAAAAAACACCCTGACAAGAGGCATACAGTGCCGCAGTGCCAGTGTAGATACCTTGGTCGATTACAGTGCTGCAATTGGCCCCCGGGAGGTGTCCCACAATGCCTGTTCTCACCTTTCTGGTAATCAGTGTCCAACTGTGAGCCCCACCCCTTAAATTCCTTGGGAATTTTGAAAGTCCCTTTCCTGTTTGCTCGGTGCCGCATGCATTGGTCTCAGCTTGTCTTTCCAGATGACTATGCCTGCTCCAAGCACCAGGCAATCCTCCGCATGGAGCAATGCCAAGCTGCTGGACCTCATCAGCATTTGAGGATAGGAGGCTGTCCAGTCCCAGCTGTGCTCCAGCCATGGGGACTTGTGATACTGGACAGATTTCACTATGCATGACAGAAAGGGGCCATGACCGGGACACACTGCAGTGCAGGCTCAAAGTGAAGGAGTTGCGGAACGCCTACCACAAGGCATGGGAGGCAAACTGTTGCTCTGGTGCTGCTACAAATAGCTGGACGTGATACTCAGTGGTGAACCCACCTCCACTGCAAAGGCCACTGTGCATACTTCGGTGGCTCATGTGCCAGTCAAGAGTGGACTGAGCCAGGAGGAGGAAATCTTGAACAAGGATGTGGAGGGGAAGGGGAACCCAAAGGAGGAGGACAACTTGGAGGTCAGAGATGCATGCAGCCAGGAACTCTTCTCTACCTCGGAGGAGGCTAGCCAGTCCCAGCTGTCAGAGCTTGTTGAAGCAGAAAGAGGAGAGGAGGTCTCTGATAAGTAGCTTGGATTTTGGGAGTCACTGAAGCGAATTGTTGGGGGCAGGATTGTTGCAGAAAGCAGACTTGTGTTTGTATGATGCGCATACCACCACATGCTTAGTCTGAGCGGCGGAACAGGGTATTGATTGACTCCCTCACTTCATGGGAATCTCCCTCAGAGATGCCACAAAACTCTCAGGGAGATACTGGGAAATCTCTTGCCATAGGTTCTTTGGCAGAGCTGCTTCATTTCTTGCCCCAGTAGGGGTAATTTTCCCATGCCATCTGCTGTCACTAGTGAGGTGTGTGTGTGGCAGAAGCCACAGTCTTTGAGAAGACCCTCCCCGGATTCCCTGCTCACCCTCGGCAGCGAGACAAAAGGGGAGTTGGATTTTTTTAATTTTAAAAATTTCTAGCCTTCCCATTGGCTCTTTTGGCCAGCTGCCCACTCACTTCCTTTTACTTGTGCATAGCAGTGAGACTTTGTAACCCTTTACAGGTAAACTGATTAGAGAACAGCTACTAAGAGGGATTTCATAGCGATGGGCTGGCTGGATGCCCATAAAAGGGAGCTACCTCCCCTCCCTTCATTTATCACAGCTCAGAATATCGATGCAAGTGCCACAAGTGTGAACATGCTATTGCGTAAGCAGCTGACAGTGTGAACACACAACAGCGGTTTCCCTTAAGTGCTCTCTGAGCGACGATGTAACTGCTGGCGATGTAACTCTACCAGTATAGACATATCCTTAAAAGGAGCTGAGCATGCAGTAGATAGAAAAGGATTCTGTAGGGAGGAACAAGGAGAGTTACATAGATGCCAACTCCGTGGGTGCTCCGGGACTGGAACACCCATGGGGAAAAAATAGTGCGTGCTCTGCCCCACCAGCGCCCAAGCTCCCTGCCCCATCACCTCCTCCCCTGCAAGTGCATTGCATCCCTGCTCCTCTGCCTATCTCCCAGTGTTCCTGCCCCCGCCGGCTGACACCAAACAGCTATTTGGCAGAGTTAGCACACTCTGGAAGGGAAGAGGAGGAGAGGGAACGTGGCTCATTCAAGGGAGGAGGTGGGTAAGAGGTGGGGCTGGGATGGGCATTTGGGGAAAGAGTTAGAATATTGGCAGGGAGAGGGTGGAGTTGGGGCAGGGACTTTGGGGAAGGGGTTGGAATGGGGGCGGGGAAGGAGCAGGGCCTCATGGAGGGGGTGAAGTGAGGGCAGGGCTGGGGCAGAGAGGGGGTCAAGCACCCACGGGAAAGAGGAGAAGTTGGCACCTATGGGGCATTATGCTTTGGGAAGAGGCTAAGGAACACACAAGCAGCAGAGTGGCTTCTGTGGAAGAGCCCTAAGCTAGAGCCTACAAAGGCAAAACAAATTGATGTTGGGTTCAGAAGGGGTAAAGAACTCTTTGTCTGTGAAGTCAAGCGTAGGAGTGGTAAAGGACCTCTTATTCAGAGCTGGACCCTGCAAGGGGATTGGATGGGTGTTTGAGCTGGCCAGAAGGCTGAGTCACAAAAGACCCACTGAGGGATTCTGGGAAAGAGACCACCTATGACTGAGAAAGTGGCTACCAGAGAAGATGCATGAAGCAAAAAACAACCTGGAATGCCATGTCCAGGCACGAGGGGTAACATAGAACTGAGAACATCAATTTATAGGTACACATGAAATTGGCTTTAATATAACTGTAAATTGGGAATCATCTTCAAGGGGTGTGTTTCCAGGGGGATACTACAGGGATTGGTCCTTGGTCCTATGCTATTTAACACTTTCATCAATGACCTGGTAGAGAACATGAAATAATTTTGGATAAAGTTTGTAGATGACAAAAACTGTGGGGAGTGGTAAACAATGAAGGGGACAGGTTGCTAATATGGAGAGATCTGGATTGGTTAGTGAACTGAGCATAAGCAAACATTATGCATTTTAATAGGGCTAAATGTATACAATTAGGAACAAAGAACATAGGCCATACTTACAGGACAGGAGACTCTAATTTGGGAAGCAGTGGCTGAAAAAGATGTGGAGGTTATGGTAGCTAGTCAGCTCAACATGAGCTCCAAGTTCAAATCTTCACCTAAAAGGACTAATGGGATCCTTAGATGCATAAACAGGGGACTCGAGTAGAGTAGACTGGTTATTTTACCTATGTATTCGGTACTGGTGCAACTGCTATAGGAATACTGTGACCAGTTCTGGTGTCCACAACTCAAGAATGATCGTGATAAATTGGAGAGGGTTCAGAGAAGAACCATACGAATGATTAAAGGGTTAGAAAACATGCCTTTTTGTGATAGACACAAGGAGCTCAATATATTGATTTTAACAAAGAGGAGGAGGAGGAGTGACTTGATCACAGCCTATGTGGCTCTAGCAGAGAAAGCTAGAAGCTGAAGCTAGACAAATTCAGACTGGATAGCAATAGTGGAGAATACACCACAACCCTCGGTAAATTGTTCCAATGGTTAATTACTCTTACTGTTAAAAATGTACACCTTTATTTCCAATCTTGATTTCAAAGTTATGTTTCTAAAAGCTAGGTCTAGGAATTATTTTGGAGACATTTTATTACCTGTATTACAGAGGAAGTCAGACTAGATTATTATAATGGTCCTTTCTGGCCTTGGAATCTGAATTTCAGGCTTCATCAAACCAAGACGAAGTGCAAATTCCACAGTGGAGGATCTTTCTCTGAGAATGTGCTGCCTCCGGCCCTCTCACAATTAAATAATACATTTGAGGTTCACTTGAGGTCTTTGTATGGTCTCAATTGCTGTGGTATGACAAGGTGAAGCAAGTGATCTGAGACCAGCAGGATCCAAGCCAGTGAAAGGTTTACATGTTAAAACTAGAGTTTTGACATTATGTAATGTTTTATTTGACTTATGTTGGTATAATCAATTCTGCGTTTAGAGATACTAAAGCAGTAAACAGACTTTAGTGGGGACAAGTACAGCTACAAAATAATTGTTACAAGTGACAAAAATTTCTGCAAGATTGAACTGTCTACATCAGGGGTAGGCAACCTATGGCACAGGTGCCAAAGGTGGCACACGAGCTGATTTTCAGTGGCACTCACACTACCTGGGTCCTGGCCATGAGTCCAGGGGCCTCTGCATTTTAATTTAATTGTAAGTGAAGTTTCTTAAACATTTTAAAAACCTTATTTACTTTACATACAACAATATTTCAGTTATATATTAAAGACTTATAGAAAGAGACCTTCTAAACATGTTAAATTGTATTACTGGCACACAAAACCTTAGTTTAGAGTGAATAAATGAAGTTTTGGCACACTACTTCTGAAAGGCTGCTGACCCCTGGTCTGCATCATCACAACAGAACTTGTAAGACGGTGTGTAAGGGCACCATCTGGTGCCTACCAGAAATATTACAGAAAATGCCTTATATTGCAGCTGGAAACAAAGTAGGAACCACTGTGAGGTTTTTAGAGCAGTCAGATGTGAAATGACAGGATAAGTTATAAACAGGAAAGTATTTGTTCTCTGCTGAGGTCAAAGATGAATGTTTTTGCATTACAGAGAGGAATATTAATGAAGCCTGATTCTCCTTTCATAACACTGTAAATCAGGAGTGATTCCCCTGTCGTCATTAGAGCTACTCTGACATAAAAGTGGTGTGAGATGGGTGGATGACTAAACTCTTAAGCAGTTTTCTGGTCTAAAACCTTAGACCAAGTGCAGCCCTTGTGTAATGTAAACACAGGTTCGAGCAGCACAGTGAGTAGCTTATACCAGGCTTCAACCGGGCCCATTGTCCGGGAAATGTAAGAGAAGAAGTTGGTACAAAAGGTACCTGAATGGAAAGTTTTACACAATGAATCTAAATGAAACTTGACGGAGATTGGCAGGGCCTGCAGTGCCACATCTGTAAACTACACCATTGAGTACAGAATCAGAAAGAGGCTAGTGGGCCCTGTAGTATTCAAGGCAATAGATGCCAGCAGAATGCAGGAACCCATGTCGTACCCTGTGCATGCTCCCCACACCTTGCCCTGTCCCTCATCCATGGCTAGGATGGCATTCAGCTCCCACCCCGTGGCCTTGACTCAAGCTACATACTCAGTCCCCGGCCCAGGCCCTGCTCATGCCCACTGCTCCCAGCTGCGCATTTGGCCCTCCCACTCTGGAGCCCCTGCACTCACACCTCCCCTCCCCTCCAAGTTGGCCCCGCTGCCCAAGGCAGAAACCATGTCTTTGGGTTATTATTACTTCCAGACACCAGGTGCTGCAGCAACCCCAGTTCCAGCATCTGTGCTGCCCAGGGCGCCTGACTTCATATAATATTCTTCAGACTTCATGCGCTGCTGGATGCCCCCCCGCAAGCTCTGACTCCCCCCCTGCACCCAGCCCTGGTGCAGCACAGAGCACAACGCCCACGACCCGAGCCGTTGCTGGGCAACCTGCCGCCCCCTAAAGGCCCCCGCCCGGCCGGGGGGAGTGAGGAGCCAGGCCCTGCCCCAAGCCCCGCCCCTGTGTGAAGAGACTGGCACCCCCTACTGCTCTGGGCGGGGCCCCGCTCCCGCGAGCTGGGACACACCCCTCCCAGAGGGAAGAACCAGATCCCGCCCACTTGCTGAGCTCACAGTTACCCTGGGTGAGGACCCAGGACATGGCCCCGCCCCCTGACCTGAGCCTCGCCCTCTTTTTCTTCGCCACTTCCGGTGAGCTGCCAAACTCCTCCGCTCTATTTCTCCATCTCGCGCTCAGTTTAGCGCCTAACTCCTCCCCTCTCCGCGTGCCCAGACAAAGGTCTCCCTCCGCCCTAGCGCGTTGTTTTGTTGGCGGATTGGCCACGCCTCCTTTGCGTAAGCAAGCCCCGCCCCCGGTCGTTTGTCTCTCCCGGCTGCCCCTCCCCTCTGTTTGTTTAGTCCCTGTTCCTCTCCCGCTGCGTGCCCGGCCCCTGCCCGCTCGCAGTGGTGCCTCCCTCATCCCCGCCGAGCCTCGGGCTCTGTGGGGCCGGGCTGGCTCCCAAGATGGCGTCCATCATGGAGGGGCCGCTGAGCAAATGGACCAACGTGATGAAGGGCTGGCAGTACCGCTGGTTCGTGCTGGACTATAACGCGGGGCTGCTCTCCTACTACACGGTGAGGTGCCGGGCGGGCCGAGCTGGGGGGGAGCGGGCTGGTCATTGGGCGGCCAATGGGCAGGGAGGAGACGGTGGTGGTAGCCAATTGGGAGCCCCCTGTGAGCGATTTATAGACGCGGGGGGGGGGGCCGAGAAGGGTTTCTCTTGTTGGCAGCCGCGTGCGGGCAAAGGAGGGGGAGGGGGTGAGCATGTGGGGAGCTGCCTCGGAAGGGTGTTGGGTAGCGCCCCCCACCCCCCCGGTGACACGCTGTCCTCGGCTCCCTGTGGTCCTCCAGCGTGGAGGGGCTGGAGGGAGGGAGCAGCTGCTAACCCGTCGCTGGGCCCGGTGGCTGGAGGGGGCGGCTACGTGAGCGCTCCTGGCTCTCATCCCCGGTTCCCAGCGGCTGTGACCTGCCTCCCTCCGTGACTCGGCATCTCTCCGGCGAACGGGGCGTTTGACCTTCCTCGCGTGTGCTGCTGCGAGGCTGAGTTTCTACGCGTTTGTAAAGCCCTTGGCTCTTGTGTAGCACCGTGTCCCCAGGGATCTCAGGATAGTACTAGTGGGTGTAAACCCCACGCCAAGCACACATGACCCCCCTTTAGGTTCTTACCTTGCTGACTGACTACATTTCTATCCATCGCTTGCGGAGTATACAAAACGTTTATGTAACCAGTACATTAAAATTGTGAATTTGGGGAGAGGGGATATGAGATATTTTTTAAAAAATAAGTGTTTTTTTTCCACTTTACTGAAAGAAGCGATTTACTGCTTACGTTTGTCAGATTACTTACTCTGTAAAACTCATTGTGGAATACTGTCCCCCTCACTGACATCTCAGATTTGCTTAGTTTACAGAGAAAAAGGTGGTTTTTCTAACTGGCAACCTTGCAAAAGTCAAGTTGGGATCAGAAAGACAAACGATGCTTTCTGGCTCATGCCTTTTCAACAGAAATAAAGGTTAAAACATCAGTAAAATGTTGGTCTGATAGATCCATCACTTTGCCAACAGAACTGACATTGACATAGTCTCTTCTCCCCCCCCAATGTTAGTGTTTTGAAATCAAAATTTAATTATACAAAATCCAGCTACTTATGTATGCTATTTCAACTGCATTTTCAATACTTTGTAGTAATCTGGTTTGACTTTTAAAATCACCTTGAAAGTTGAATCCAAAATCCAGAAATTTATTGTATCTTGCATGTCACACTCAGATTAGTTCATGTAATAGTTCAGTATAAAAATTTTAGGTTTTAGGTTTGCTGTACTAAATGAAAGTAATGTTTTAGCAGTGTAATGAAAACTGATAAATGGGCACAGTTACTTACTCTGTTTTTTACAGGTTTGTGTAGGTGAGATTGTAAACTAATTTTTATAAATGAATCTCTCTGTGTGTGACACTGATTTTTAGAGGATTATAGACGTTCTGGACCTTATTAATTCTTGTTTCAAATACCACTCCAGAAAATTGAAGCAAGTTCAAAATAGTATAATTTAAATACCATTTGTATCTCTTTTTCGTGAGCCCATCAGCAACACTTCTGTGGCAGGTCTGATTAGACAGTCACTTTTCATGGTGACTGAAAGGCCAGACCGGATGTCAGCAACATATGTCAGTGTAATTATATATGGAAATACACTTTTCATGTGTTCATTAAGTAAAATTCGGTAGCTTCCAGTAGGTTTACAGTTCTGTCATCACTAATTAGTTACAGATATATTCATATTTTACATTGGCAACCAATTCGGGCATGGTGGGAGTGTGAAACAGTTACTAGAAAGGGTCAAATTTTACTTAGTGGAATACATGCAGAAAATCCACACTTCCTTCTGGAATCTGTTAATAGCAAAATGGAGGCAAAATTTGGCAGATGGAGGAGAGGAAGTGGGCTTTGCTTTTAAACTTTTCTCCCCCTGCCCCTCTGGCCTCTTTTGTATCATTTTAGTTAGCTACAGTCTTGAACATCCCCACACTTTTGTATTTTGTCATATGGACCTGCTGTACCTCAGGGATATGGTTCCTACAGAACCAGAGTTTAGACGTATTGCTGAATAGGAGGTGAGTGTTTCATAACAGGAATCTAATAGTGCCACATTTCTGTAAAAATAGGGACAAAATAGATTTTTGCTTTTGGTCCAAAATTTTTTCTGTATTTCCACTCTAAATGAGCAGAAGGCATTAATTGCTAATTGCCAAAGAATTGTTTATTTAAAGAAACTAGTTGTGCATCATTGAAAGTGCGGTTTGTTGGAGAAGCAAATCTAGGTGAAGTGTAGCCCAAGTTTGAGTGTGATTATATGAACCTGAGGAGGCAAAACTGAAGATGGATGAAGAATATTGCCTATTGCAAATGAAGCCTCTGAAATTAGCCATATAGCTAGAGACCCCTTACACAGAAAAGAAAATGTAATTGTCAGCTAAAATACAACTTGGGCTCCTTAAGACAGTTTCTTAAATAAATCTCAGAAGTGCCAGCTTAGCAGGAAAACAAAACTCAGTGATAAACTCCAAAAAGGTCACTGCATTCTGTTCTCAGCTGACATAGTGAACTCTCCTTCTGCTGGTAATAAACTGATTGTTTTGTTTTCACTGCCTGCAATCACTTAGAAAATGAGTTTAATCATTCAACAAACTCATGTGATTAACAATATGCAAGATTAAGAAGCAAGTAGTATTTTAAAATCTGGTCCAAGTAATCTAAATGCAAAAAGAATTAAAGTTTAATGTGTTTTGCACTTTTCTTAAGTAAGTGAGTAAAATATTATTTGAAACCAGGATTTTGTGTGTCACACTTTGGTTTACTTAAATTGTAAGTCTTCAAAAATGCATATAAACTAGATATGTGGACCCTCCAAAATCCAGAGGAGGAACATATATTTCTGGGGTTTTTGGGCATCTTTATGAATAAACTTTAGGGAGGGACCCACTCTCATATTCTTTTCATAGGCCCCCAAATATTTTTAAGCTTTCGTGGGCTAATACCCACTTCGTCGGATGCATCTTTAAGCTTTCGTGGGCTAATACCCACTTCATCGGGTGCATCTGACGAAGTGGGTTTTAGCCCGCGAAAGCTTATGCTCTAATACTTTAGTTAGTCTTTAAGGTGCCACAGGACTCTTTTTGTCATTTCTGCAATTCCAGACTAACACGGCTACCCCTCTGATTCTTGCGAAATATCTTTGTTTGTGCTTGTTGATTGTCTTGTGTGTGGTATGTGCTACACTAAAGAACATTTACTTTTTAAGATTTACAGATGTCTTTTCTTGTGTTTCCTTTAACAGTGATACATCATTGTTTTTCCACTTTAAAATAAAGATATCTTTTGTAAATAATTTTTATTAAAGAAAAGGTGATGGAAATGTTTAGTGTCTCCTGACATCGACATCTCTAGTAGTTCTCATATATAATAACTCTTTAAGAGTTCCTGATCCTTAGCAGAACATGATAAAAATCCACTGTCAGTACTCTTAGGCATTGTCCACCCTAGCTAACGTGTGGTAAGAAAACATTTTTTGCCCCTAATGTGGCAACTAAAATGCAGTAGAATCCTAGTAAAAGACAAACTGCCTTGTCTTCACTAGGATTTGTTACCAATTGTTAGCTAACATGGTAAGAAACCATTTTTTCTGGTGTGGCTGCACTCTTCATCTTTGACTGTTTAGTTCAGGATTTCAAGGTGGTGTTAGCTAACATGCCAACACATTCTAAGCAGTCTTTTGTAGACTTGAACACATGCAAAGCTGGTTAAGTCTACACTAAACTCGTTTATAGTGTATTGGCTTACACATCTTTAGATCCTAGACTAGACAAAGCCTTAAAGTTCAGTCACAAACATCATTCCATGTTTGTTCAACCCTCTGTGTTGATCTTTTCAGCTTATCTGTCATGTCATGTTTCTAAATTGATGTTTTCGACCCTTTCCAAAAGGGTTACTTTAGATTTTGGATAGTTTAAACATACCTTACAAATTTCAAGCAATATGTATGCAACATACTAACATGTTCAATGGTAGGAGCGCTTATCTGCAGAAGCATTCATTATGTTAAGAAAACCAAACAAACCAACCCTGAAAATACTAGTTTAGTTTTAAATCCTAGTTTGGAATTTCTAAAATAATCATTCTGGGCTCTGTAGCTGCCTCCGGGGAGGAATGTATCTGCCCGAATAATGGGGTAATCCTTACTTCCTGGAAACAAATGTGGTTGGGTTACATTTTATTGTGTTTCCTGTGCAGTTATGTCAAAATCTACTTTCAGAGACAATGGAGTAATTCCGTTTTCACATAGTTTGTATGGATTTACATAGATGTAAATCATTGAAGAATCTGGTTCAAAATTAGTGTTTAAATATAAAAATTAGACTATTCGCTTTGAGGTGTTGCTCAAAACAAAACAAAAGAACCTAACTATTGCTGATCTTAGTTTTTGTAACTATTGTGCAAAACACAGTATTGATAAAAATATGAACCAACCTGTAGATCGCGATCCTGAGGACGCTCCCAGTCGATTGTGATGTCCGGGGTTGTAGCGGGGCTGCTGCTAAGCCAGGTTTCCTGCTGACCCCATGCTGCTTCTGGCTCCGTGCGTTGCTTCTGCCTGCAAACACTGCTCCTGCAGCTCCCATTGGCCAGAAACGCGGAGCTCTGGCCAATGGCAGTTGTAGGGGTGGTGCCTACAGAGGGGGGCAGTGCATGGAGCCATGTGCCCCCTGGGGGCCACAGGGGTGTGTTGACCCCTTTTGGGAGCAGCGGAGGGCAGGGCAGGCAGGGAGCCTGCCTTTGCCCTCACCTCTGGCAGCTCCCAGGCAGAAGTGTTGCCTGACTGGAGCTTGCACCACAGTGCTGAGCCCCATCCCGTAGCCAACCTCCCATACCCCCTCCTGTACTCCAAGACCCAGTTGTGAGCCCCCTCCTGTACCCCCAAGCCCCAGCCCTGAGCCCTCTCCCAGGGCCAACACTCCATACCCTGTCCTGAATACTGAACTCCCTTCTGTACCCCAATCCCCAGCCCTGACCCCCTTCCTGGAGCCAGCATCCCATCCCCCCATCTGCACCCCATTCTTCTGCCCCAGGCTCAGTCTGGAGCCCCTTCCACACTCCGAACCTCTTGGTCCCAGCCCAGATTCTGCTCCCGCACCTGAGCCCTAACCCCCTGGTGAAAGCGAGTGACAGATGGGGGAAGGGTGGAGTGAGGGGTGAGTGGCTTTGAGGAAGACGAAGCGGACCCTGGGTTGCTCTTAAATTCAAAAAGTGATCTTGTGCATAAAAAGGTTGGAGACCACTGCCTTAAAGGTACTGGGGTCCATGCTATTGGTGTAGTTTGCAGAATCAGAGCTTAACTGAGTAAACATGCGATTAAAGAAACTGGAAAACAGATTTTTTTTTTTTTAATAGTAAGCTTAGGCATTATAACCCTATGATTGTACAAGTGGGCTTTTAAAAAGTTGACTGAACTCTTAAAACAACAAAGTTTTTGCTTAATGCTAAAATGTTTGTGATGATGTCACTGGCAATGACTTCAGTATTCCATAATCTTCTGATAAGATAGTAATAAATGAAGTGACTATTCTAACCCTGCAAAGAACCTTGACTTCTACGGTCAAAAATGTGAATAGTTAATGCCTTGTAAGTGACTTGTAAGCGTCATATTTTGAGCAAACTGTTCAGTAAAGTATGGGGAAGTCAAATTTTACATTTATCCATTGAAATTCATTCAAAAAAATCAAAATGGTTGAAGTTTTTCTGTTGTAAAATTGTCACCTTCAAGCCGGAAGAGTACCCAAAGTCACCTACTACAGGACAGGCCCAACAAAGAAAATAACAGAACGCCACTAGCCGTCACCTTCAGCCCCCAACTAAAACCTCTCCAATGTATCATCAGAGATCTACAACCTATCCTGAAAGACGATTCCTCACTCTCACAGATCTTGGGAGACAGACCAAGTCCTCGCTTACAGGCAACCTGATGTAAATACTCACCAGCAACCACACGCTAACAAAAACACTAACCCAGGACCCTATCCTTGCAACAAAGCCCGATACCAACTCTGTCCACATATTTACTCAAGTGACACCATCATAGGACCTAATCACATCAGCCACTTTTCCAGTTTAGCTTATGTCACTTCAGAAGCAGTTTAATCTAAGGGCTTGTCTTCACTAACGCGGGGAGAGATCGATCTTATGGCGATCGATTTGTCTCGTCAAGACGCAATAAATCGATCGCCAGCGGTGCCCCCGTTGACTCCGTAACTCCAGCTCGCCAAAAGTCGCAAGCTGGAGTCGACGGGGGAGCGCGCCGCCGCCCCCGTGAGGACGGCAGATAAGTCGGCTGTAGATACGCTGATTTCAGATATGTTATTAACGTAGCTGAAATTGCGTATCTACAGTCGATCCCCCACCCTAGGGAGGACCAGCCCTAAGTCAAGAAGCCATTCTTGTTTCAGAAAAAGTGCCCACAGGGAGATATGCTGGAATAACTATTGTGGTTTAACTATGCTGCTGTAAGTTTCCTAGGTAGACAAGCCTTTATTTTTGTACAGTCCATTTAAAACATGGGGCTTCATATGATGCTAAGTGCAGGGTCATTTGTGAAACTGGTGGGAATGGAAGGACCATTTTATGAAGTCACTATTCTGCCATTTTCCATATCCTCCTGTCCAGTTCGACTTGCCTTTGCTCCTCTCCACTTGGTTTAGTGGATGAGTTTATGGAGCCCTTAGTCTCTTTCTTCAAGAAGTTTTATATGTGGTTTGATGTACACATTATTGACTCTCTATTGTGTGACACCTTTAGAAGAGCTACTGTCTCATGCCATGACGTTACCTCCTACCATACTTAACACCAGAAAACAGGCAGTTGTGTGTTGTGGCTTCTTTCTTCCTGTGCTATATGGAGTATAATCTCTGTGATAGCAGTAGTTTTATTTCACCAGTCAATAAAACTTTATTCCAAAATGCTTTACTTCTTTCCAGATTGTCTTGAATAATTTTTTTATGTGAATTCCTAGTAAGTTTATTAATCCAATTAATCTGTTCTCTCTTTCAGTCAAAGGACAAAATGATGAGAGGATCACGAAGAGGGTGTGTTAGACTCAGAGTAAGTATTTTCTCTTATGTTTCTTAACACCTTACCATGTGGGTAATGTGCTTTTACTGGATAGGGCACTGGACTGGGGTCTTCAGACACCTAGGTTCACTTCCTGATCTGCCACAGGGCTGGTGGTTCACCTTGGGCAAGTCACTTGATTCCTCTCTATCCCTACCTCATTTTCCCTATATGTAAAACAGGTATAACAATACTTACCTCCTTCATCAGATGCTCTGAGATGTATGGATAAAGAGCTGTATAAGAACTAGACAGTATTGTGATCCTGCTGACCTATGTACAATGAGAAAGTCACATGCTTTTGGTTTTTACCTTTTAGATAGTTTGAGAGAGCAAGCTTAGGCCCAAAATGCCTGCTGAACTATCACACTATCTACCTAAAAATGATTTTCTTGGTCACTGATCTGACATCTATGTAATGTTGCCACTTTGTCTTTCTGCCCCTTTTATGCCATTCAATAATACCTTCCTCTCGACAGTGCTGTTATATTCGGTGTCACAGCATCAGACAGCTATTGACCTGAGGTAGTACACAGAAAGCTGAGCAGAACAAAAGGAGTGTGGGGGAAGAAAGAGCACAGCAGGCAAAATCACAGAATTTTCAGCTGATGGGGAGCAGTGTGAATTAAGGAGATAGGGAGACCCAGTTAGCTGCATCAGAGAACCTGAATGTATCTGTGTTGAGGCATTTGTACTTGAAGGACAACCTATGCTGAGGGGAGCTCTCGAGCATATATAATTCTCTGCAGACACCGAGCTCCTCCCCTCCACCTCCCACACGTTCTCTCCCCTACCTTCAAAGTCCCACCAAGCAAAACCACTTCCCTCACCCCTCCATTTGTACTCATCCCCATCGCTCCTGGTACACCTAGTGCAAATGCGGTTGTACCATGGGGAGCTGAGAGGGAGTGAGCAGATGTGTTGGGGAAGAGTGAACAGAGATGTGAAGGGACCCTGTGAAACTATGTGGAGAGCATGGGGCAAAGGGGGTTTTGTGATGAGGGTCTGGAGTGGGAACAGTGGAGGGAAGGGGAGCTGTACTCTGATGCACCGTTACATTGTGTTGGAGCAGAGCTCCTTGCTTCTGTTCCATTCTCGTTGTTTCTAAGATTGCAGGTGGATTCCTGAGAGCCCACTAAGGGGATTTGGGGAGCACCAGTATCCTGATGCTCATGCAGGGAGGTCACCAGACTGAGAGAAATAACTTCAACTCCATATTCCTTGTTTAATGTTTTGAGTCCTGTTGGCTTTTTAATTCTAACCTTTTTAAAGGCAATATGCACTCAAGCTACTCTCTGCAACCTAAACTTCCTCTTGACAAATCTTTGTCTTGAAGTGCTATCCTATGTGAGAAAGGACTTATTCACTGAAAAGCCATTTATGCCCATCTTCTGTCTTTTCTCGGTGGTGGTGGGGGTGAGTTATAAATTTATCAGGCTATGTCTATTCTTACGGCAGCCTGTAGAGTAAGTACACTGTATGCCCCTGTGAGTGGGAAGGAAGGGGGGGCCATGTTGGGCCACCCTGCCTATGGTCAGTCTGTGATATCAGTCCCACCTAGTAGTTAAGGAGATAGGGGAATCCAGACCCTTCCACTCCCCCTGAACTTTAATCCAGGGACCCTCTGTAAGGAAGGCACTCACTATCTGTAGTCCAGCTTACACTCTCTTCTGGGCCTCTTCCTGCCCCTCCATACCACCTCAGGGTGCATTGTGATTTGTGGTTGTTCTTTGTCATCCAGCCCATGAGCCTCAGCAGGCTAGGAAGTCTTGACTGTGTGCAGTAGTTCCTTCCTAGGGATACCCGTCTGCAGTAGTCCCTCTTTAGCCATGAATACAAGCGTGTCTCTATCTGCCCACCACCTTGCTATGCTGAAGAGACTGCCTTTTAAATCTCTTCTCCAACTGAGCATGCCCATCAGGCATTCTGGAGTTTGTTCCCTAGCTTATGGGCTACCTGGAAGGTGTAAGGTTGAGAGGCCAAATATTACCTCATAATCTGTGGGTTTTGTCTCTTTCATGGTATTTATCCAGTGGATGGATGCATGATCAATTATCAGGAGGAAGGGATTTCCCAGTAGGTAATACCACAATGCTTCTATGGCCCATTTCACCACCATGGTCTCTTTT
Source organism: Dermatemys mawii (assembly GCA_007922305.1). Taxonomy (NCBI): domain Eukaryota; kingdom Metazoa; phylum Chordata; order Testudines; family Dermatemydidae; genus Dermatemys; species Dermatemys mawii. Next base: position 40,387,553 of record ML677352.1, on the reverse strand, counting down.
TCTATGGTTGAGTAGGTCATCTTGGGGGAGTAGTTTCTGATCAATGTAGCATATTGGATTTTCTTTATCTTTAAAGTCTTGGGATAGTGGTGACTATAGCCCCACGTCTGTGTGGCTATATGAAATGCCTGTGTGGAATATGAACAGTAAGGTGAAGTCCGGGTGGAAGAGGACCAGTTCACTGGTCAGGCAGTCTTACAAGATCCTCAAGGCTTTGTTACAGACCTTGGACAAAGTGATCATCTTAGGGATAGATTTCTTCACTAAGTGAGTGAGGAATGCAGTTATCGTGTTGAAACAGGGTATCAACTGTTTATAGTAGCCAGCCAGAACCCCAAAATCATCTAACTTGTTTCTCTGTTGTTGGCACAGGGCAATCAGTCAAAGCCTGGATCTTCCCAATTAAAGACCTACGTTTACCCCTCTTAACTGTGTAAGCGAGATATATCACCTCATGAAACCCCAACCAGCACTTGGCTGGATTTGTGGTGAGGCCAGCTTCTTTGAGGCCCCTAGAACCACCAGTGTATGCTTGAGGTGTTTCTTCCAATCATAACTGTATAGGCTTATATCATCTGTGTAGCCGGCCTCATACTGGCTGTGTGGTTGCAGGACTGTGTCTGTCAACTGTTAGAAGGTGGCTGCGGCCCTGTGAAGGCTGAAGGGCATAGTTTTGAAATGGTACAGGCTGAAAGATGTTGCGGAAGTTGTATTTTCTTAAGAAGTTTTGGTCAGATCTGAGGTTGAGATGTACTTAGTGGCCCCCAATCAATCAACAGTATGAATATGCGTCAAATGTGGTTACTGCATTCACCTTTCTGAAGTTGCAAAACCAAGTTGTCCCACCTGCCTTGGGCAGCTGGACATTAGGTTCCCACCATATGTAGGATTCCTCTATCACCCTGAGGTCAAGGCTGGTGCAAGGATATTTTGCTCCCTAGGCGAAACTTCCACCTGCGTCCTTGCCCCAGATCATCGCTGCTTATAAACTTTCAAAATACTTTAAAAAATACACCCTTTTTAATCATGTACACTTCATTCATTCTTTCATATCAAAATCTACTACATTTTATTCTACCTTTAGAATATCCAATTATTGTTGTTAATAAAATGTGCAAGATCAGAATGGTGGATACTTGGTCATATAACAGCTGACAATATCAGTATGACACATTTCAACAACCTACACACGCGTATTTATACGTAAACATATACACTCCAATACTTAACATACACATACAATTGGTGCAAAGTATTAGCGAAATGATGCAGCAGCACTTGCCAGAGTCTTAGATCTGATACAGCTCAAAAAAAATAGTTAGCCTCAGTTGACAACCTCCAAAAACTAGTAGACTTAGCATTATAAACAGCCTGTCAGAACAGATAATGGCTGCACATGACGAGAAAAATGACGTCATTGCCACTTTGTACTGTAGTGAAGCAGTACGCTTGTGCCCGCAACGCAGAGCTGGTTTAGGCTATAGCTGTAAAGTACGAGAGAGCGACAAGTCAAATGCATGTTCAACGATGTTTCTCTTTTCTTTATTCATTCATTTTCCAGGAATGGTTTAAAATAAATTTTGGGTGCTGCTTTTTGGTGCCCCCAAATCTTGGTACCTAGGCAGCCACCTAGTTTACCTAGTGGTTACACAGGCCCTGCCTGAGGTCCAGCATTGCCTACAACTCCTAATGGATAGCATCCTGCGTCTTTCTGGACAGGGGATGATGTCTCTCACAGGCCTTGTGTCTGTGCTCTGTTGTGTGGTTGACAAAACAGATGGTTCATCTGGGTTGTGCGTAGAACATGGAAGGTAAAGATTGGACTATCCGCAACGTCTGAGTCCATTGGGACAGCCGAAGCTCCCCCCCCGACCAGGGAATTGTGTCTGGCCCTGGGATAAGGGTGCATGAGGACTCAGCTCTGGATCAGGAGGTAACAGGTTTATGAATAAGCTCTTTTGGTCTTGTCAGGCCTTAAGAATATGATATGATAAACCAGGGTCTCTTTGTTCTTCCTAGGTTGTCAGATCTTGTAATCCACTGCTCCTACCTGGTGTACCTCTCGAAAGGTCCTTGTCTTTAACTTTGATTCTAAGCTGGGCAGTAACAGCAATACGCTCTCTCTGAGTTGGAATTTGTGTGGATGGATTGCCCCTATTATAGGTTTGTTCTTGACAATCTTAGGCCATTAAGGGGCAAAAATCCTTATTGTCTTCAGCTTCCCTTGGAGCTGGAGAATGTGCTTTATTAGTGCAGTGACTCTGAGAGGAACAAGATCTCAGGTTTCCCAACTAGATGTAGAATCCCCCGGGGTTGTCTTCCATATAGAACTCGAAGGGTGAGAACCCTGTAGATAAGTGGTCTTCAAAGTGGGATGCATGGGACCCCCCATACGGGTGTGTTATGTCCTCGTGTACCCGCAGGATCGGCGCCAGGACACCGCCGAAATGGGAAGTGTTCTGTTTATGTCCGCCGAAGGGCCGCCAAAAGCGGAAGCTTTCTATTCGGCAGCATTTTGGCAGACATACCCCCAGGCTGCGAGAGGACGGGAGAAACCGGAGAGGGGCCGTAGAGGGAAAAGTTTGCGATGTGCTGCTGTAGATGCTGGTGAAACCTTGTGCACCTCAAATAGCGGGGGCAACAGCAAGTGATCCCTGCGGTGAGGCTCTTCAGCCATACACTTTGTCATCATCTCTGCAGGGTCCTGTTGAAGTGTTTGATTAGTCTCTCTTTTGGTGGTAGACGACAGATGTCCTAGAGATTTGATTTTCTGTAGCTCACATGTTTTTCATCACTTGTGACAAGAAGCTCATCTCTTGGTCTGTTTCTGTGGGGATTCCCATCCACACACAGACCATCATGAGTTCCATAGCTGTGGTCACCGCATTTGGTTGTATGAAGCTAAATAGCCTCTGAATACCATGTGCCATAATCCATGATCAACAATCCTTGAGGCACTAGGTGATGGCAGGCCCCCGGCAGTGCTTTTCCCTCTGGAAGCACTGTCGGTATGTCTCTGAGGAGGACGACTGCCTTGACCTTATAATAGTTTTATGATAGGGCCTATGTTCATCAGCCTGGCCAGGATCCCTGGCATCAGGCTCACCCTAGGGCAGGGGTCTCCAAACTTTTTGAGATGAGGGCTATGTTAGATTTTTGAAGGGGCTTTGTGGGCTGCTGCCGTGAACCCACTTCCCTTTGCTCCTCTGACTGCGCCGCAGGGGCATTCACCCCTTTGCTCCTCCAGCCATGCTGTTGCTGCGACTCCCCCTCCCCCCATTTGCTCCTCCATCCGCACTGCGAGGGCACTCACCCCTCCGCACATATGGCCTCCGGCAGCAGCTCACGAGTGGGGGCAGCAGTGGCTTCTCCATGTGCCTGCTCAGCTGGGCCTGGGGGGCTGGACAAATCGACACCACGGGCTGGATCCGGCCCCCGGGCCGTAGTTTGGAGACCTCTGCCCTTGGGGACCCTGACTCTGGGTTAGCAGTGGCTTCTGGGGCTTGTTGTGCTGCCATCTGCTGGACCTGGTGGTGTTGCTGTTCTTGGTGCTGAGTGGTTAGCTTCCAGATGAATTGCTGCTGTTTCTGGGTGGCCAGCCATTCCAGTAATTGATTCTGTTGCTGCAGCTGGGTCACCTGTTGTTGGCTCTTCACCACCTACTTCAGCAGCTTCCTCACATCCATGTTGCCCCTCTTTCTTCCTCGCTACTTAGTTGGCCTTTCTTATGTCCTTCAGCAGGACTGGGCCATCATGTTCGTATTCTCTACCAGCTGGAGGCCCACCCAATGGTCAGAGTCTGTGGTGGCAGCCCTGCTCTGTGATGGCAGCTGTGTCTAGCTGTTAAAGGAGTAGGAGGAGCTGTCTCCCTGTAAACCCCCCCCCCCCACTCCACAGATTTCTGATCGATGCGCTCCTTGGAGCGCTGAAAGGAAGTCATCCCTATCTGCAGTGAAACTAATATTTCCTCATTGCCTCTTCCTACCACTCTCTGCATTGTGGCTTGTAGTTGTTCCTTGTAACCTGGATCATGGGCCTCGGCAGATGAGGGAGTCCTGGCTTCAGGCAGCAGTCCCCTCCTGGAGATACCTGTTTGCTATAGTCTTTCCATAGTAGTGAGTGCAGGCTTGCCTCTCTCCACCCACTACCATGCTGTACTGAACAAACTTTCTTTTAAACTCCTCCAACTAGAGCATGCTCAGCAGGCTTGCTGTGGTGGGGCTTCCTGGGCCCAGAGTGGTTCCTGCATCCATGTTTCTCCAGTGTGGGATTTATCCGCCTCATCACAGTCCCCCAAACCTGGGCATAAATAGCATTGTAGGTGGTGAGGTACTGCTTAGGGGAGTAAAGATATGCCAGAACCTTAAGGTATATATCATACATGGCTCTCTGCATTTAAGCAGTGTGTGAGATGTCTACACTGCTATTTTTAGCAATGTAGTGTCCCACTGCTTTCCCCCTACTGCCATATGTAACTACACATCGCAGTGTGGACAGTCTGTTTTTTCAGTGTGGCATGTAGCTGCACATACCCTGCATGCCACTGTTAGTGTAGATATGCTCTCCGTGCAGAGGCTGGTCACAGCAAAGCCTGCCTCTTTGTGGAACATGTGAAGTTCTCTTCCAGAAAAGGAGTGGCAGTTGATATTATTACAAAGTTAACCAGATTGCTATCAGCAACTATCATAAAAGCATAATAAGAACATTAACTTGGCTTGATATTTCCCAGGTTACTCTTTGGAGCTTTTCTGAGCTGTCATGTTCATTGCCCTTTCTCTTTTTTTGAGTGTAGGTTTTTTTAGATCTGCTTTTCCCAGTATTTCCCCACTCAGTGTCACTTAAGCTGCTGTTATGGCAGATGACAGTGGCTTATAAGGAAGACTAGAGCAGGAGGAGTGTAAATCTGAATCTCCAACAAAGATGTCCTCTATGTAAATTATTCATTAATGACTGCAGTTAAGTAGGTGTGAACAAAAACAAACAAAAGTGTTTTTAAACAGTCTGTTCAGAAATCCTTTCCACATACTGATCAGATTTCACTCACTCAATTCTCATGGTGGTGTCACTTCACTAGTTTTCCAGTTATGAGTGTTTAAGGTCAGAAAATACCCAAATTTCTAATCTGATATTTTGCCATGGAATACACGTGGGGCTTGCTCGTTGCATAATCTACCTACAAGGCCTGTAATATTTGACTACAACATAGCCTTGTTAATACTGCCTTGTGAGGGAGTTGGGTGCTGTTGAGACTGAAGTGTGAATTTATTTGGCACCATTCCGATAACATTAAAGGTAAACAAAGGGGATCTTGCAGAAGATATTAAAAGCACTGTGAAACATACATTAAAATGTTGCCAATGGTTTTTCAAACGTGCAGTTCTCTTCTCCAGTCCAGATCTAACTACGGAACCAGTGCTGCGGAAGCTGCTTCTGTAGCTTTCAGAGTTATGGGGTTGGAGATGTTCAGACAACCAAATGATCTGATTGGCAAAATATCACTTTATAATCTCATTCGAATCCAGCCATAAACTGAACAGCCCTCAGGCTGGATTATTTATTTTCTAAACAGGTTTACTCTGGGTAGGAGGAACCATTTAAAAACATCTTTGAGTTAGATATATTTAGTTTTATCTAAAAACAAAACTCATTTTGCGTAACCCACTGGTTTAGAAGTTCATGTGGGTAACAGTGCCCCTCATGTATTCTACTTCAGATTAGTGAACTTTTATTAATATGAACACGTCTCACCTTTTAGGTTTGTGGCCCCTCGGATGGCACCAGCACTATGAAAACTAAACTGTCAAATTCTAACCAGTTTCTGTCCTGTCATTATGTTGGTTTGAGAATCATAACGTTAGTTTTATTTAAATACTGGTTTTGAGTACTGTCTCCCAAGTTTTCATGCTCTCTTGAGGCCTCTGGAATTTGTAAACTGGATTGAAATCTAAAACTGTCTCCTTCATGCTAATGCTTTTCGCAAAATGATCACTTCACATCTGTCCTCGTCCTCAAAGGAAACCCACTTATACCACCTGTAATGGGTTGGAGCACAGAAACCCACTTCGGACTGCCAACTGCCAGACTGCTTCTGCCCCTGCTTCCTTGCCCAGCCAGCTTGGGACTCCAGAGACTCGTCTGGTTTGAGCCAGACCCACTAGTCTGCTTCAAACCCAGATCTGAACCACATCCCCTAGCAGCAGTAGGCTTACCTGGAAGCAGCTTAAGAAATGTTCCTGCCTTCAGCATTCAGATGCTAAACTCCCAGTAGGGTCCAAACTCCAAACAAATCCATTTTACCCTGTATAAAGCTTATACAGCCTAAGCTCATTGATTGTTCACCCTCTACAATGCTGACAGAGAGAGAGAGACAGCTATTTGCCGCCCCCCCCCCCGTACTAATACATACTCCAGGTTAATTAGTAAGCAAAAAGTGATTTTTATTAAATACAGAAGTAGGATTTAAGCGGTTCCAAGTAGTAACAGACAGAACAAAGTGAATTATAAAAATAAAATAAAACACAAATCTATCTCTAATACAGTAATAAAACTGAATACAGATAAAAACCTCACCCTCATTGGTGTTCCATTTAGCTTTCTTCTACAGACTCATCTACCTCTAGTCTGGGTCCAACAATCACTCACACCCCTCCTGTAGTTACTGCCTTTGTTCCAGTTTCCTTCAGGTATCCTTGCGGGTGGAGAGGCTGTCACTTAAGCCAGCTGAAGACAAAATGGAGGGGTCTCCCATGGATTATTATAGACTTTCTCTTCTGGGTGGACACCCCTCTCTCCCCCTGTGTAGAATCCAGTTACAAAATGGAGATTTGGAGTCACATGGGCCAGTTGCATGTCCATGGAGGATTCAGAACTTGCAGGTAGCAGCCATTGCTCACATGCTACCTTGAATGTCCCCAGGTAGATCTCTTATGTAGATTGGCACCTCCCAAGCTCTTTTATCTGTTAAGTGCCCAGTCAAGAAGCACTTAGCATGCACATTCCTTACTCAAGGAGCTGACCAACTGTTTTTACTAAGGCTACTTAGGGTATGGTTACACTTACAAAATTATAGCGCTATTGCTTATAGCGCTTGCCTTATACAGCAATAATAATAGCGCTATTGTATGTCCACACTGAGATGCTCCAGCGCTATAGCATGGCCACATTTGCGGCACTTAATACGGCATTAAGAGCAGCGCATTAGGGCATGTATCCCACAGTACACCTCTTCCTGATCTGGCGCAATGCCTTGTGGTGGGGGGGGCGTCACTTGCGGGGCATTCTATATCCTGTTTGAACTACCCATGATGCTTTTTGGCATATCCCAGCAATCCCTGTGTTTCCTTCCACCTCCGGCGCCATCTTTCAAGGGTTTCAGCAAGGCACGCTCCGTCTTCCATTGTCGAGTGCTGCAATGAATCCAGAACTGCTGAGGGACATGCTGACGACTGTCGCCAGCACATCTCTGTGTGCAGTGGAGTTATTCCTTGACATGCAGGATGACAGTGATGATTCCGAAGACGAGATCGAAGCGGTGAATGCATTCGACACAAAGCTTCTTGTCTCATTAACGGACATGCTCACGGCTGTTGAACGCCACTTCTGGGCACGGGAAACGACCATAGAGTGGTGGGATCGCATCGTCATGCAAGTCTGGGACGACGAGCAGTGGCTGCAAAACTTTTGAATGAGAAAAGCCACTTTCATGGGACTGTGTGCTGAACTCGCCCCTGCCCTGCGGCGCAAGGACACCAGAATGAGAGCTGCCCTCCCGGTGGAGAAGCAGGTGGCTATCGCGATCTGGAAGCTGGCTACACCAGACAGCTACCGATCGGTGGCCAACCAGTTTGGGGTTGGAAAGTCGACCGTTGGAGTTGTGCTGATGCAAGTGTGCAGGGCCATCAATCGCATCCTGCTACGAAAAATCGTGACTCTGGATAACGTGCATGACATCGTGGCTGGCTTTGAAGAAATGGGTTTCCCTAACTGTGGAGGGGCGATAGATGGGACCCATATACCCATTCTGGCGCCCGCCCACCTAGCTGAGGAGTACGTTAACCGAAAGGGGTACTTCTCCATGGTTCTCCAGGCGCTTGTGGATCACCGTGGGCGTTTTACTGACATTAACGCTGGCTGGTCTGGAAAGGTGCATGACGCATGCATCTTCCGCAACACCGGCCTGTTCATGAAGCTGCAAGCGGGGACTTTTTTCCCAGACCAGAGGATCCCCGTGGGGGAAGTGGAAATGCCCATAGTGATTCTTGGTGACCCTGCTTACCCTTTAATGCCCTGGCTTATGAAACCGTACACAGGGAGCCTGGACAGCAGTCAGGAAAGGTTCAACTACAGGCTTAGCCGTTGTCGAATGACTGTGGAGTGTGCTTTTGGGTGTCTCAAGGCGCGCTGGCGCTGTCTTTATGGGAGGCTAGACTTGGCCGAGGGTAGTATCTCCGCGGTTATTTCCACATGCTGTGCCCTACATAATCTTTGTGAGCGGAAGGGCGAAGGCTTCACTCAGGCATGGTCCTCTGAGGTTCAACGCCTGGAGGCCACATATGCCCAGCCAGAGAGCAGGGTTCATGGAGGGGACCAGCGCGAGGCTGTTAGGATCAGGGAAGCCTTGAGGGAGCATTTTGAGGCTGAAAGCCAGTTCTAAAGTGAGGTGCAGATGGAGGGAGGGAGGGAGGGAGCATTCTTTTAAGAGGAACAGGCATTTGCTTTTCTGTAGCCTATGATAATGTATGTACACTTAATAAAGAAACCCATTTATTAAGAAGACAATTCATTTATTGAACAGGTACTTCGGTTGCTGAAAGAAAATATTGTGATGCATGTGAGGGGGAAGGCAGGGGAGGTGCAATGGGGGTGTCGTGGGGTCAGTCAGAGATCGGAGTATGTCCGGGTCTCTGAGTCTCCAGTGCCCTCACAGTGGCCATGTCCCCCGAACCCCATTTGCGGAGGGCAGTAAGGCATGTTATTAGGGGTAGACTGCAGTGGATAATGGTCTGGGGGTTCTTCGGTGAAGACAGAGGGGTTGGAGGCAGCTGTGGATGGTGATAACCATTTGGCTGATAGTGGCCTGGAGGGTACAGAGGCAAAGAAGGGGAAGGGAGTTGGGGCAAACGATAATTGGGGTGGTGGGTGCGGAGCTTCTCCTCCTGAAGGGTGACAAGCTGCTGCATAGTCTGCAATTGAAGCTGCAGTAATGAGAGCAGCTTGTCGGTGCTTTTCCGGCGGTGAATCGCGTTCTCCTTCCGCGCCTTCTCCCTCAACTTGCTCTCATTCTCCCTCCACCTCTGTGCAACTCGATTCTCCGTTACAGCCTGTTGCATTACTTGCTGTACAAGATCCTCTTTGCTCCTTCGTGGCCGCTTCCTCAGTCGCCTGAGCCTCTCAGCTGTTGATAAGAGCGATGGCGAAGGGGTGAAGGACGACCCTTCTAAAATAAAAAGATACATTGCACAGTGGTTCCCTTGTAAAGAGCAGACATGCCTATCATTCCCCCGCATTCCCCGTTTGCCTGTCCCGCAGACAGCACAGATACAGCAACGGAGCCCCTGCCATGGTGAGTGGACTCCAGAGGCAAGGGAAATGATTTTTTCCCCTGCCCTGAAAAGCTGTGGAGGGGGAGGGGGTGGGGAGTGCTGGTAAGTGGCAGGAGCCATAGTGTGAGCAGCAGGCAGCGGGAAGGATTTCTTCCCTGCCCTGAAAAGCTGTGGCGGGGGAGGGGGTGGGGAGTGCCAGGAAGTGGCAGGAGCCCTACTCTGAACACTGTTCCAACATTCTCCGTAGGTGTTTGTCCTGGAAGATATCTCGTTGCTTCGAGTCACCGAGGAGCAAAGGGAAGGGATTTTATTAAGATGCGGCTTCCGCCCAGGGCCATATGCAGCGTGCCTATGTGCAGCAATGCTCCCCCCACCCATTGTAGCACAGTGGCAGGGACTAGTGACCGTGACCGGGACGGGGACCACGCTGGCTCTCCCGGGAAACCTGCGCAGGGGTATTGCAAGTGCTCTTATTGAGACCTTTGAAGAGATTACTGATGATGACTACCGCGAGGTGATAGACTACATCAATGCACTATTCCATATGTAGGCAAGCATGCAAGCATCCCCTTCCACCCCAAGCTGCCTGCCTTCCCCATAGAAAAGCAGCTTTACCTCCGCAATGCACTGCTGAGCTGGCCCCTGCAACCGCCGGACGCTGTGGCTGGCCGCCCTCCTGGGTTGAGAAGAGCTCCTGGCTGCATGCGTCCAGGGACTCCTCCGTGCCCTGGATCGCTGCTGCCTCGTCCTCATCCTCCTCCTCTTCTTCATCCTCCTGCTCTTCGTCCTCCTCCTCACCCCCCCCCTTCACTGGTGGGCTGGGAAGTGTCCGTGGTGGTCGATGGAGTGACCGTGGGATCACCACCAAGTATCGCGTGCAGCTCCTTATAAAATCTGCAAGTCACCGGGGCTGCCCCTGAGCGGCCGTTTGCCTCACGGGCTTTGCGATACGCATTCCTAAGCTCCTTTACCTTAACACGGCACTGCAGTGTCCCGCTCATGGCCTCTTTCTGCCAAGGCCCGTGATATCTGCCCATAGGTGTCAAAATTCCTGCAGCTAGACCGCAGCTGAGACTGAACAGCCTCTTCCCCCCAGCAGCTGATGAGGTCCAGCACCTCACTATTGCTCCATGGTGGGGATCCCCTATTGCGAGGAGGCATGGCACGTGGAGTCATGGTGATCAATCAGAATGATCACCTGCAACGATTCCCTGAGACCATGCCACGCAATCAATCAGATCAATGAGAATGATCACCTGCAAGGATTCCCTGAGAGCACGCCATGCTTGGCTGGAGCAAACAGGAAGGGGATTTTCAAATTTCCCTGGAACTTTAAAGGGCGGGTCTGACGTGTGGTCACCTGAGGACAGACAAAAGAGTTTGCAAGTGATGACCAGAGTGGCTCGAACGGGAATTACGGGACAGGCTGGAGGCCAATTAATACGCAGTGGGTGTCCACATTCTTCCTGTAGCGCTACAGCAGGTGCGCTACAGCCCTTATTCCCCATGAGGAGGTGGATTAATAATAGCGCTATAACTCCGCGGTTATAGCGCTATTAGTGCCTTGCCAGTGTGGACGGAGAGTAGGTTATAGCGCTCGTGGGGGCTTTATAGCGCTATAAAGTGCCAGTGTAACCATGGCCTTAGAAATCCAGCAAGTATACCGCCAATATTCATAACTTTGAACACAAAAATGATACATGTGTACACATAGGAGGAATATATTCAGTAGATCATAACCTTTACAGTGATGTTACATGGCATATGTAGCATAAAACATTCCAGTTATATCATATATACATTTATAAGCAAAGATAAGACCACTTCTCTTTGAATAGTCTCTTATAGTATGTGTTAACTACTTATGCTAAGCAATCTGTTCCACCTTGTATTTGGCTGTGACTCTCTGAGGGCTTGTCTACACTTGAAATGTTACAGCAGATAGCTGCGGTTGTGCCTCTGAAGTGCTTCAGCATAGATATTACCTGCACTGACAGATTGGCATAGGTGATTCATCTCCCTGGGAGGCACTGGCTAGGTTGATGGAAGAATTCTTCCATAGTACTGTCTATGCCAGAGGTTGGCTATGCTGCTCAAGATGTGTGGATTTTTCATATCCCTCAACAATATATCTGGGTCAGCATAATTTTTTAGTGTGGACCAGGCCCCACGCCTTTTCCCAGATCTGAGGAAGAGTTCAGTTCAGCTCAAAAGCTTGTTTTTTTCACCAACAGAAGTTGGTCAAATAAAAAATACTACTTTGCCCACCTGGTCTCTCTCTAATACCCCAGGACCAACATGTCTTCAACAATACTACAAACTTCAAAGTGGAAACTCACTTTGCTGAGCTTTCAGACAAGAGTGAACCCATTTTATGTGACTGATGTAGTGTGAGATTAACTTACTGCCATCATGTAGGTAACGTGATCTCTGCACGTTGAGGTTTGCTGAATGTTCCAGTGAATCCAGATCAATTCCTAGTTTCACTGGCTTATTAAGAGCTTGGCTACACTTGCAGCTGTAGAACGCTTTGGGTTAAACCAGCCTTCAGAGAGCGCCCTAGGGAAAGCGCCGCAGTCTGTCCATACTGACAGCTGCAAGTGCACTGGCATGGCCATATTTGCAGCACTTGCAGCCGCATTGGGGGCGGTGCATTATGGACAGGTATCCCAGCATTCAGGTGGCTGCAACGGGCTTTTCAAATGCGGGGATGTGGGGTAGATTGTGAAAAGAAATGTGTGTGTGTATGGAGGGAGAGAGAGTGGGTTTTTGGGGTGCTGAGATTGTCAGCATGCTATCTTGTAAGTTCAGACCCCCCTCGCTAACTCAAAGCAAACATTTATTGTTTGCTTTTTCTCGGATCAGATAAGCAGCTGGCTGTCAGAAACAGAGCTTTGAAAAGGCACTTCTTATAGTGCAATCCTTATAGCCGATCTCACAACAATGAGAAGAGAGGCCACTTGACTTAAGGGAATTATGGGATGTTTCCAGAGGTCAGTCAGAATGCAGTAATGCAATTCCTCGTCCACACTGGCACTGTGGTGCTCCAGCAGGGGTGCATCAGACATTAATCTTCTTGTCGAGGTGGAGTATCAGGAGCACTCCAGCCAGGGAGTCAGCGCTTTATGTGCCTTGCCATTGTGGACAGGGAGTAGGGTAGAGTGCTCTGGGAGGCTTTATTGCATTATAACCTTCAAGTGTAGCCAAACCCTAAGGGTATGGTTACACTTACAAGATTATAGCGCTATTGGTTATAGCGATCCCCTTATACAGTAATACGTATAGTGCTATTGTATGTCCACACTCAGATGCACCAGCGGTATAGCATGGCCACATTTGGGGCACTTAATGCAGCATTAAGAGCAGCGCATTAGGGCAGGTATCCCAGCATTCAGCTGAGTGCAACGTGCTTTTTAAACGAGGGGGGGGAGGGGGGACGCGTTGTGTGTATGTAGAGGGAGAGAGCCAGTGATTTTTCCGATCTTCTGAAAGCCTGTCAGCGAGCCTCCGTTCACAGAAGGCTTTGTTTTCACACAGGCTCCCTCCTTAAACATTTGCATTGCTTATCTGCCGAGTTAAGAGAGAAACTCTAAAGAGGTACTTCTGCATTCCTCCAGCCGAGTTCAAAACAAAGGGAAGAGACGTCAATTGCCTTAAATGGCTCTAGGCATCTCCCGAGATCACTTGTAGCGCAGTGGGTGTCCACATTCTTGCTGTAGCGCTACAGCAGCTGCGCTACAGCCCTTATTCCCCATGCGGAGGTGGATTAACAATAGCGCTATAACTCAGCAGTTATAGCGCTCTACGTGCCTTGCCAGTGTGGACGGGGAGGAGGTTATAGCGCTCGTGGGGGGCTTTATAGCGCTATAAAGTGCCAGTGTAACCAAGCCCTAAGTAATTAAAACCTAATAGCTGGCTTCTTCAGGCTTTCAGGCAAAGGTAGTGTAGGGGAATTCTGTCCTTGATGTGACAGTGTTTGCACTGTACATCCAAGAAGCTTGTAAGAGCATCTGTCTGTCTTTCAGAATATTTTATGCACAGCTCCTTCTATCAAGTTTGTGTGTGGTGTGGGAGAAGGAAAAGAGATTTTATTGTACAAAGTAACATTTTGTATTATCAGCTTTCATAAAGTGTATCTCTGTTTTAGGGTTGAAATCATGTAATGAGTAATAGAGAAATTAAGTATTGACAGGGCAGAAAACATGTCTTTGGTTGCTAGTTAAAATGAGAGAGACTGTGTGAGAGGTAGAAACTTAGATAGTTTCAGACCTGTGTGTTGCACAGGAGAAGGCTCTTGAATGGAGTGCAATTGTAAAGAAAGGGCAGAGAGGAAGGTTGTTGCTAGATGACTTGAGGAAGAAGAATAGAGGTTGGAGTAAATCCATGGATGAGTTAAAAACCTTTTGAACTCGATGCTGAATGTACTGGAATGTTCCTTATTGTTATCCTCCTTCAGGCATATACAATTGTTTTTCTGTGAACAAATGTGAAAGTGAACACTTGAGTATATATAAATTGAAAATATCTGTCTTGCTTCTAGTAACTCAGCCCATCAGAAAACAAAGGCAAAAGTTAACCACTAGTCATACATACTACTGACTGTTAATCTTGTTTAGAGATTGAACAAATCTCCTGAGAGACTTCATTTGATTGTGTATTGAAAATTATTATTGTTTCATACATGATTGTGTTAACGATATTCCTTACTTTTATTGGTGTGCAATACAAAATAGAGTGCTGTCTGCTTTATAATGGTGCTGTGGTAAATGCTAAGTCTATTTCAAAAACAAAACATATACACTTATTTAGAAAATCATGAAGCCTTTGTAGAAATAGCCATTGATTTTCTCTATAGCCAAGGTGCAGTCTTTTCACCAAGTATCTGGTTTAATTATTATACTTAAATACAGACAGTAAATAGTCCTTTCCCCCCTCCTCTTTGCAGTATTCTGGTTACTTCCAATTTTGTCAATGCTTTTTACATTCCGGTAGTGTAGTGATAGTGTGCTGCTGATGTCACTGCTTGCCTTATCAGGATTTTTGCTCTTTGTTCACAGGGAGCTGTGATTGGCATAGATGATGAAGACGACAGCACCTTCACAATAACTGTTGATCAGAAAACCTTCCATTTCCAGGGTGAGCTGAAAGATGATGATTTTTTTTCTTGCGATAGATCCGACTGCGCCTGTCTTTCTTCCTGTTTTGGTGTTTGATGGATGATTTTAAATGTTTGGCAATAGAACTGCATGAATGAGCACCCTGGGAACATTCTGGATCCAGAGGTGTTGCAAGATTAGGCAGGGATATATAGCTGTAGTAGATACATATGTGCTAGAAAAGACTCTTTGGCAGAATTTGGTGATTAAAAATTTAAAGGATAAATCAGTCATAATGGGCTTCTGCTGATGGGTGGTGGTGGCAAAACATTGCCAGTTCTTCATTGTCAGGATATATGATTAAGCCTTTCTGCATGAAGAGTCACAAAACCAGTGTGAAGGTTGCAATTTGTGTTCATTTGGATTTGAAACTCTGTTTTGAGGAGACTAGAGGCAACATTTGGCTTGAAGATGGATCTTTGCTTCAAGATCTGCAAGTTTGCATTCATTTCATCTGCATTTCTGAGTCTTGTCTGCCAACCACCATTTCTCTGCTCTTATCCTTTTAATCATATTTACTAACTCCAATGCCATCTGCCACTGCTATGTTTCGTCATTGCATGCTATGGTTCACCGGTAGAAAGGGTAAGGTACTGTATAATCGTTCTTGTGATTGCTACAGAATCTTTAAATATCTTTGACAACATTCATAAATGTTATGACGTTTTGTTCTAAAGTATGTCTCTTCTCCTGTTGTACTGTTAAAATCATGTAGTTGTTTCTTGGGTTAAAATTAAATTAACATCTATTTGTCCTTTTCCTGGTATTCCCTTACCCCCATTGCTTCTCTGAAATGTATAATTTTATTTACAACTGTCTTATATGGAAGGTGTAAGTGAATCTTTCAGGGTGGTGTATGTGACAGCATTTATGTTTGTATAAAATGGGAATACATCTCTAAACTTCATTGTGCTGTATACATTTGCAAATTAATATTTCAAAATCAGTGTGCATTTTAAATGGTTCAAGTGGAATACGGGCAGTATTTGAGAATGTATTTGTATAATATCTAATGATAAACATATTAGTCATGCACCATGTTTTTCATTGGCTTACATATTTCCTATGCTACAGTACCTCCTAAATGATACGGCTGTATTCTAGCTTCGCTGCATTAAGCTTCATAAACCTTCCCTTTATAAAGCTCTGCTGACAGCAACATTTAACTCCTCTGTTCTCACGGATAGCTGATAAAACACAGATAAAAGGTAAGCTAATTTCTGCTGTAGACAACTGAATACAAAACACTGGCCACCTTCAATGCTACAAAGCTAAATATTTATAAATATTTCTGTATGAAAGCTTGATACAGGTAAAGGGTGAAACCTGGAATTCTCTTGTTTTCAGTTTCTAAGGAAATACCTCTTGTGCAGTTCTCTCTTTTCTGTAGTTCCTCATCTGCTGTATTGTTTCCCTATGGAAGGGGATTGAAGCCTCTTGAGAGAAGACAGTCATTTGATACAAATATTAGTCTTGCTTATAATAAACTGTATTTGGAAGGATAGTTAAACAATTCCTCCATAAGTACTAATTCTGTCATTCATATTCACATAGATATTCATGTTTTAGAACTTTAAGATGTTAAAAAATACATGTAGATTTTAAACTGTTATCTTGCTTGTTTGTTTTCTAATTTAAGATCTAAGTCCAATACAGAAATTTCTCTATTAGAACAGCTTTTTAAAAGTGCTTACATTAATTTGCTGAAGACTGTAACTTGGCCTATAGCCAGCAAATTGTGCTAATGTTAGGGGGGGAAAAATCAGTGTACACTGCTGATTCTGCATTTTCAATTTACAGTAAAAATTGAAATGCTAAGAGGTTACAATGTAAAACAAATTTAGCCTTGTGGAAGCTTTCTTTTTTAAAAACTATATTTTTAAAATGTATACTACCATATCCTATATAACAAATTGTGTAATGTATGCAAATATAGTGTGTGTGTGTGTATATATACACGCATACATAAATGAAATGCCTGGAATATTATGGCATAAAGGTTTTATTGGGAATGAATATGGGATGATTACATCAATCCTGAGTGAAGTAATGACTGAGTTGTTATACAGATTTTTCTAAATAAGTTCTGATAAAACCTTTAATACAAACAGATGTTGTTATAGATTGTATATATGTAATAAATTCTTGCTGAGCAATGCATTATGTACTATGTAAGATGCACACTATCAGTATTTGTAGTGACCTTTTAAATAAAACCCCCACATGCTACAGAAGAGCTACTCTTGTATTTTCCATATATTAAAAAAAATAAACGAGGGGAGATCTTTATTCTTCAGTCCATACAGACAATACAGCATGTGCCCAAATTACCTGGAGTTGAATTGAGAAGGGAAAGAGGAAGAGAGAGTCATAAATATAAAACATACATGTAAACAGTCTAAAATGTTTTATAAACCTAAAATTTTTATTATTTTAAAATTCCTCCTTCCCTCTCGGCATTGAATTAAAAGCACCCTCAGTGTAAAGGTCTGTTAGGTGTAGGAAAACTGTCAGTGGCCCAGGACTTAGTCCTTCCCATCCTGTGCTTTTAGATGCAGTTTTTCTGATGTGTTGTGTGGAATTCCATGTTTCGGGGAAGGAGAATGAAACTCCTGTTTATTTTCTTCCTGGGCAGGCTGACTTTTAGTTTGTAATGCGGTATCTGTTTGAAGCTCTACCTGTGTTTTGGAAAGTTAAAATATCTAGAGAGGTAGGTGAAAGGGTAGAAGTCAGGTGAGAGAGTCAAAAATGCATGATAAATTGCAGAGCTGTATGATCAATTTGTCATGTGGATGTTGCCTTGCTCTGTTTTGTGTGTGTTGGACCGGATTTTCAAAAGTGATACGCATCCAGCAACTCCCACTGACACCAAAGCAAGGTGTTAGGACATTTTTGAATCCTGGCAGTGGTTAGCTGGGCATTGGCTCCTGCTAAGACTCCTAACCTGGCTTTTTCTGACAGCTGTGGATCTTTTCCACAGCACTTCTTAGTGACCATCTGAGTGCTGGAAACTGGTCAGTTACTTAAATCATAAAGTACTCTAGGATTAGCCAGTTTTGGGTCTGATTCTGGAGTGCACAAAAAGCAAGTGGCTGCTTTTTTGCCTCATGGAAAGGGCATTTGAAAGCTTTGCAAATCATGGTCTGTCAATATTTTCCTCTTCATCATTGGTTCTAGAGGGAAGAACAGTAAATTCTGTGACGACTCCATCCCAGCCTCCAACAGCAGGACCATACTGAAAGTCATCCTAGTGTCTTTGTTCTTTCTAACTGCTCAGGGCTCCACAGATCATGGCTTTAACATAGGGGCATTCTGTAAATCACATAGCCCTGAGTATAAATCTAACCATCATCAAAACAAATTTGTTGGGTTTTGCCCCATATATCATTATGCAACTTCTCCAATATAAAAATTATTGCCTATTGTACCTTGATTGACCTTGGTAATTTATACCAAGTGATACAAGGTCAGATAATACCTGGATAGGTGTTCTCAGTAAACTGATTTAAATATAAAACCTTCAGCCAGTTGTTCAATTACAGAACAGTGATGTAAAAGTTTGTCTTCTGATTGGGTTAAGGTTGGAGCACCCATGTTCTTTAATGGAAGGGAAATACAGTCTTTCAATAATTGTTCAATAAGCAACTGTCATGACTGCATCAACATTAGTCAGGCCAAAGAGCAGTAAAGTAATGTTTTTTGATCACTTGATATAAAAGAATAAGATCAGTGGAATAAATGTTTGCCACGAGATACATTTATTTTTGGTTAGATTTGACTTTGTCAAGGTGCTTACTTAACAGTAGATTTCCACTTTCCTGTGTCAAAGTTCTGCTTCTTTCTTACTAAGAAAAAGAAGTGTTGTTGCAAATTCTATCTATTTACTTTGAGGTGGGAAACTAGATGGAAAAAAACTTGAGTAATCTAGCTTATCCCTTCTCTACTTGAACAAGGCATCACTGGCCCTTCAGTATGACCCGTTCTAGGGCTTTAACCAAAGCCCACTGAAGTAAAGAGGAAGACTCCCACAAGCTTTGGATCATGCCCAGATTTGTTCAGGATATCTGTGAAAGTCCCAAGCATCAGGAGAGCTTTCACTGCTCTTTTAGAGGCTGGTCCATAGCCTAGTACATCTCACTCTCAGGAAGCTTTTTCCCAGATACCCTAAATGTTCCCTTTCTGTAGTTTCATCCCGTTGCTACCAGTTGTACCATACTAACTTCTCCCTGGTGTAAGGTCTGGTCTACACTAGAAAATTAAGTTGTCTTAACTATGTCGCTCAGGAGTGTGAAAAATCCACGCCCCTGAGAGGTTAGATAAGCCAACCTAACCCCCAGTGTAGATAGCACTAGGTTGACAGAAGAATTCTTCCTTTGACGTAGCTATTGGGGGAGTGGATTATTCACACTGATGAGAGGACTCTTCTCATCAGCGTAGGTAGTGTCTACACTGAAACGCTAGAGTAGTGCAGTTGTGGCAGTGCAGCTTTGTTGCAGTAATATTTCCAGGGTAGACAAGCTCCCGAAGTGTTCAGACCCCTGAAATACTTGTAGAGTGTTTTTCCTCTGCCCACCACATATTTAGCTCATCACTTAGCCAAGCTATACATATTTAGTTATTTTTCATTTGGAAAGTCAATTCTTCATCTCCTTACATCACTTTGTTCTGTTTAATGCCCTCTATAGTGTTAGTGTTTGGAAACAAATTTAATGAACAGAACATAGTGTTCCAGATACAGTCTTGCCTTTTTTTGTGCGACTTGGTGTCTGTTGCAACTTGCAATCGCATTGTGGATGGTGGCAGGTGTTGGTTTTCTGGGTAGTTGTTTTTTAATGCGTTTATGTAAAGAAATGTGAATTGTGGATCCTTTTTAACTTGGAAAAGATACCATCAACTTGACACATTCACTCCCATCTGAAAACGTATGGTATATGTACAAAATGTAGCTGTTCTAGAGGCTACTGCCAGAGCATCTGAGTAGGCAGCCAATATGTACAGCTCCCTCCCCCAAGGTAGAATGTGCTTGGGCCAGAGAATCTCTCCTCAGTTCCCTCAAACCATGCAGCTCTACATTCTCACCTGCCTCTCTTGCGCTTCCATGGCTCGGCTTCTCACCCAGCTTCTGCCGTCTTCTCTAGACTCTCATGCAGGGCTCTTCCTTTAGGGCTCCCTTAGTTGATTATAGCAGTAGAGGTGACATATGAAGGATAAGGACCCAGAGGGCAAAATAACACCTAAAATGGCTATAGCTGGAAGATTCATAGATTTCCAAGGTCAGAGAGGACCATCTAGTCTGACTTCGTGTAGAACACAGACCATATATTTTCCCCATAATAATTCTTAGAGCATGTATTTTTACTAAAACATCCAATCTTGATTTAAATATTGCCAGTGATGGAGAATCCATCACGATCCTTGGTAAATAGTTTCAAGGTTTAATTGCTCTCATTATTTAAAAGTTACTAGATTAGAGACCTTATTTTTCTAGCATTTATACCTTGTATGTAGTGACTTTTACTGTTGCTGCTGGTCATTTCTATGACTCATACCTTGGTAGTGTTCTTTGAGACTTTTACCAGCAGGGAGAGTTGGATAGAGGGCAGGGGAGTTTGGGATCGTGGTCACAGGGTGGGGGTGTGGATAGGGCTCGGGGCAATCAAAGGATTGGGAACAGCGGGGTTGAATAAGGGCAGGGGTCCAGGAGCTAGTCAAGAATGAGAGGAGGGGTTGGATGGAGTGACGCGGGGGGGGGCAGTCAGAGGTGGGGAGTCTTGGGGTGGTCAGGGATAGGGAGTGGGGTGTGTGTGGATGGGGTAGGAGGCCCATGGGGGATTATTGAGGGGGTGGATGGGGTAGGAGGCTGGGGGTGGGGCTGTCAGGGATTGAAAGCAGGGGGAGGTAAATAAGGGACAGGGGCTGGCCCACACCCGGCTGTTGGAGGAGGCACAGCCTCCCTTAACAGGCATTCCATACAACTTCAGAAATCTGTTGTGACCCTTGGGCCAAAAAGTCTGCCCACCACTGTTCTAGAGGCTACTGCCAGAGCGTCTGAGCAGGCAGCCAATAATGCAAGCTCATTTTCCTACTTTCTCTCTGCTCCCTTTTCTGCCCAGTGCATCTCAGTGCAAAGTGCAAAAGTCTATACTCAGACCCACACAATGAACAGACCTCATTGGGGCTGCTCTGGACTCCACCACCAGCCCATACTTGCCCATGGACAGGTTTGCCACAAGGTCTAGCTTCATTTCTACAATAGAGCAAAACCCACAAACCACAGAAGGACTTGTCTTCAACTTCTGGGCTATATGGCAGCCTTCACATTTGTTACACACTTAGCAAGACTGTGCTCTCAATATCTTCAAGCCTGGTTGAGGACAGTCTACATCTGCAACAGTCAGTCAGTCCGAATGGATGATTAAAATTCTCCACACTTTCAACTGGTGAAAAGCTCCCCGAAAGGTCTCTGTGGGAGTGCCATTCTTGCAACCTTTCCTCACAAAGACCATCACCATGGATACATCCCTACTAAGCTAGGGCACATGCATTCAGGACTTCACGGCGTGGGGTAAATGGTCCCTGCAGGAGGTGACCCTCTGCATCAACGTACTGGAGCTTAGGGTGACTTGTTATGCTTGCCATCACTTCCTACCCCACCATGTCAGGGCCCACTCAGTCAGAATAATGATAGACAACATAGTAGCAATGTATTATATCTGCAAGGCTACCATCTGGTCTCCAGCGCACATCTTTTCCCAATTCTATGCTCTCGTGCCTGTTTCCAGAGCCGAGACAACTTTGAGTGATGTTCTGTAGTGTGTATTGAATCTGCCATCTCCACACTCTCCTATGTAATCAAAGTATTGCTCTGGAGTCTCCTGAAGTGGAGCACCCTCGGGTGATAAAGAAGGAGAGGTTTCTTACCTTGTACAGTGACTGGAGTTCATGATCTTTTGTTCCTATGGGTACTCCACTATCTGTTCTCCTTTCCCTCTGCTTCAGAATCTTTCTTTCTGGATTTCGTGGTTAAGAAGGAACTGGAACATCAGTGAGTCCCCCTCATCCCTATGTACTCTCACATCAGAACCCAACAACCTCCTTCTGTGGATTCAGTGAACCAAGATGTTCACAAGGCTTATCTTGATGTCTGAGACATCTGTCTATTTGGAGCTTTCTTCTAGATATTTTGACTTTCTGTGCTGTGGCTTTTTAATTGCAAAGGCCTATAATGTAGACAGGGTTGTACAAAGTTATGCTAATTACAATATAATACTGGTAGAGAAGGGTTTTCTGGATGAAAAACTTGTTTACAGGTTTTTGTAACTTCTAAATACCTTTTTGGATGAACTTCTAATAGTTCATCCAAAATGTTTTGGTAAAATTGCTAGAATTCCATCTCTCCGGCTGTATCAGAGATGGGTGCATATGGTGTCGTTTGCATTACTTAAAACTAAATATTGTTAACATCTCCCTAATTCCCTTCTTTTTCACTTGAACAGCTTTTATTAAAAACTTCAGGATTGAATGGGCTTGGTGCAAGCTATTTGTTTTGTGATACTAGAAATTTCATTTAAAGTTACCTGTGAAAATAGCATACTGTGGAATGCTAGCTTTTTATTCTGATTGAATTGCATGTTGTGTATACTGTGACAAAGTTCCTCCTCTGCCTTGATGGGTCCTGCACTTATTGGCGGATTTGCTCACCTCAGAGATTCATCTAGAGGATTAGGGAACAGGCCAGAGACCTTCCCTTCTGGTGGAACCCACAGTCCAAGTCAGCTCTTCTGGTATCAAGTAGGAAGTTGGGGGGATTAGGGAAACCTGGGGCCCACCCTCTACTCTGGGTTCTAGCCCAGACCCTGTGGATTGCAGCTGTCTAGAGTGTCTTCTGTAACAGCTTTGTGACAGCTACAACTCCCTGGGCTACTTCCCCATCTCCTCCTCCCAACACCACCTTTATCCTCACCACAGGACTGTCCTCCTGGTGTCTGATAAGGCTTGTACTCCTCAATCCTCCAGCAGTATGTCTCCCCACTCTCAGCTCCCAGTTTCTTGCACATGCCCCTCACTGACTGAAGTGAGGTCCTTTTTAAACCCAGGTGCCCTAATTAGCCAGTCTGTCCTAGTTGATTTTAGGAGCCTCTTAATTGGCTCCAGGTGTCCTAATTAGCCTGTCTACCTTAATTGATTCCAGCAAGTTCCTGCTTGTTCTGCAACTGCCCCCCTGTAAATTACCCAGGGACTGCTTAATCTGGAACTAATATACTTGCCTTCCATCACTCTTCTGTAGCCATCTGGCCTGACCCTGTCACAATATGTACTACATGAACATAGATTAAAAGAAAGTACAAGATCATTTCCATAGAGGGAGGGAAAGATATTTACTAGATTTTCACATTAGTAAAAAATCTGCCTTGATAGTCACCAATGGATTAAAATAAACTGTGCATTGTTACATATTCTAAATGTCCCTTTCAGAAACCTCTGAAGAATTTTCTATTCTGAACCCAGGTTTCCAAAGAAACTTTTTGGTACTTGCTTTTAAACACTGTTTAAAATCAGCTATTCCTCATTCACCTTCCAGCATAGTCTGTTTATGAGAGGGAGGAAGGAGAGGTCAAACCGGTACTTCTGGTTCCTCTGGCGATGCCCTCATTCCCGCCTCACTATCCACTCCAGCTGACAACCACCAATATCAAGAACTATTACACTGGGTGGTGATGGATCTGGGGATCCTGTTGGAGGAGGTCCAGGACACGCAACACCAGCTTCTGGACATCCTCCAACCCCAGGGAGACCTACTCAAGTAGCTCTCCCCATCAACAGTGCTGTCCTGCAACTAGTGCAATTGGTGTGGCATACTCCTGTGCCGCCGTTCCTACTAAGGGAGTGGAATTCCTTTTTATCCACTCACCTGTCAGTTGCCTGGCGGGTCTCACTGAGGCAGAACGAGTCCGCCAGCACCCTCAGAAATCCTCTTTTCCAGACAGAATGGCAAAAAAGATGGATCTGCTGGGCTGGAAAGCCATCTTCACATGTATCGGCTTCAGGTCTGGCTCCTCTCCGTCTACAGAACACACCACGACTGCCTGGACAGCGAAGTCCTGATCTCCCAGGAGATAGTGATGTCCTTCATATAGTGGACTGACACTTCCCAGGTCCTGGTCAGTACTCCCTTCATAATTGTCATGCCACAAGCCAGGCTCTCAATGGATGCTTCCCTCGCGGGTTGGGGAGTTCACCTAGACTGCCACACTGCATAGAGCATCTGGATGCCTCAGGATGCATATAAACATCCTGGAACTAGGGACGGTCCATCTAGTCTGCCACTTTCTTTCCGTCATTTGGGCCAAATACATCAAATTATTCTGACAACATTTCAGTGGTAGTTTACATCAACAAATAGGGCAACGCCAAGTCTCCCTATCTCTGTTCAGAGTCCATCCACCTTTAGAACTGGTGCATCAAACATCAAGTCACACTCCAGGCCGCGTACCTCCTGGGAGCCCAAAAACTCCCTGGCAGACATGCTCAGCAGGACGCTACCTGAACAACAAGTGGGAGCTGCACAATGCCACGTTCTGGTGCCTCTTCCACAAGTGGGGCATCCAATGCTGAGACCTCCTCTCCATTTGAGAGAACCGCAGAGTTTCACTTTATTATTTTAAGGAACCATGTGAATGTGGAGGTACAGGTTGGATATTAAGAAAAACTTTTTCACTAGGAAGGTGATGAAGCACTGGAATGGGTTACCTAGGGAGGTGGTGGAATCTCTCTTCCTTAGAGGTTTTTAAGGTCAGGCTTTGACAAAGCCCTGGCTGGGGTGATTTAGTTGGGGTTGGTCCTGCTTTGAGTGGGAGGTTGGACTAGATGACCTCCTCAGGTCCCTTCCAACCCTGATACTCTGTGTTAGATGTGGTCTCAGTCTTCCACTCTCATCTGTTCCACTTTCCTTTCCTCCCTCACCCGAAAAAAAGAAAAGCACAGGTGTTTATCCTCAGGACAAGTATTCTGATGCCATGGAGATGAGCATGCTATACAAAATTAGATGGGCACAGCCCATTCGTTTTCATCCACATGTACCAACCATGGTGAGGCAACCATTTTTTTTTTGGTGGGGGTGGGGTAAGGCGTAGGGGGAGTAAGAAAGAAGGAAGACTGAGAGAATACCAAATCAGCAATTTGGTATTGTGAGGAGTATAGGTAGGCTTTCTCTGTAGGTTGAGTCTCCTTACTTAGTACTGTCATTTATTCTGGTATTTTCTACCTCTGAAATCTTTCCTGTCTCTGCTGATGAGCCTCTACACTTTTTAATATATAATGAGGCCAGTCAGCCTATCTTCTGCATAGAAGATTCCCTAGATGGAGCGCCTGTCATTTTATCAGTAGCTTTTAGGGCTGTTGAGTAATCACAGTTAACTCTTGCAATTAATTCAAAAGTATTAATTGTGATTAAAATGAATCACAGTTTTAATTGCACTGTTAAACAATAGAATACCAACTGAAATTTATTAAATATTTTGATATTTTTCTACATTTTCATATATATTGTGCTCTGTGTAGTAATTGAAATCAGTGTATATCTTTTATTACAAATATAAAAATGACAGTATTTTTAAATTCACCTCATACAAGTACTGTTGTGCAATGTCATAAAAGTGCAACTTACAAATGTAGATTTTTTTTGTTTTGTTACATAACTGCACTCAAAACCAAAACAATGTAATACTTCAGAGCGTACAAGTCCACTCAGTCCTACTTCTTGTTCAGCCAGTCACTAAGAGAAACAAGTTTGTTTACATTTACAGGAGAGAATGCTGCCCGCTTCTTATTTCAGTGTCACAAGAAAGTGAGGACTGGCATTTGCATGGCACTTTTGAAGCCAGCATTGCATAATATTTACATGCCCGATTTCCTAACGATTTGTATGCCCCTTCATTTTTCAGCTGCCATTCCAGAGGACATTCTTCTGTGCTGATGACGCTTGTTTAAAAAATGATGCGTTAATTACATTTGTGATTGAACTCCTTGGGGGAAAATTGTATGTCCCCTGTCTGTTTTATCTGCATTGTGCCATATGGTTCATTTTATAGCAGTCTCAGATGATGACCCAGCACATGTTCATTTTCAGAACAATTTCACAGTAGATTTGACAAAAGTGCAAAGAAGATACCTCAGTTTTTGTACATAATTCATTCTGCATTTGTAAATTCAACTTTCATGATGGAGATTGCAATACAGTACTTGTAATGGGGGAATTGAAAAATACTTTTTTTACTGCGCAAATATTTGTAATAATATAAAGTGAGCACTGTACACTTTTTGTATTCTGTGTGGTAATTGAAATTTATATATTTGAAAACATCCAAAAATATTTAAATTATTCTTTAACAGTATGATTAATTGCAGTTATTTTATTTTTTTAATCTCTTGACTGCCCTAGAAGCTTTACCTTTTCTGTACTCTTCACCTGCCCTCTGCTCAACTGAGGGCAGAAACAGCTTAACTTCACTCTTGCTATACTCTGTCATTGCAGACATGAACAATTTGTTTGCCTTGACTGAAAGACTAGAGTTTAAGTGACTGACTCTATCCTCAGCCTGACTACAGGCTAGGAAAGGGAGCTGACTGGAGAGAGTGAGCAAGCAGTGGAACTGTTGTATAGTTATATTCAGTTCATTTTGCATGCTGCAGTTCTATGGTTAAAATGTCCTTCTCCCAGTTTAGAGTCCTCTACCTAGAATGTGGTAGCCATGAAATAGTCCTTTGGTGTTACCACAGTGAGGTTGGACTTTTCCCGCTTTAGCTGGCATTGGGTGTGAAATGCTTTTTCCACTGAAGTCAATGGGTGTTTTATTACTGATTTCAGTGTAACCTGATTTTCACACCAACAGTTTGGCTATGTTTAAAATAAACTTAGTGCACAGGGCTTGATATTACTACAGTAAAGAATTCAGGAATTCCCATTAAGTCTGTGGGAGTTTTGCCTGAATAAAGAATACATAATTAGCCCCATTGTCTCAGTGGGTGGAACAGAATTTTTCTCCTGGTTAGGGAGACTGCATTACTTACAGACGGATCAGCCAATTGGTAAATAGGTCAAAATGAATGAAAATAAAACTTGCATTTCTCCCTCACAGACAATGTGTGGTTTTTATAACAGTGATTTTTTTAGAACTAATTCTCTAGTTTTTCCTTTTCTTAATCATGTGCTGTTGCTTTTTTACAGGGATGCTAATTTTGAGATGGTGGGTTTGTACATTGTGTCCTTATGTACTGCTCTGTATGACCTAAAATGCTCACTGTTTTAAACTAGAAGACGTGTTGAACATATTTATATCTCACCTTTTTATGCCATCAGACCTTTGCTATGAAAAGTAATCTGTTGTGCAATACTTTCATATTCCACATACATGTTACATAAACCCACATAATCTCTTTTCACTGACAAAGTAAACAAAGTACTAGAATACAATGGTGAATCTGATTCAGTAGTTTCATCTTCATTCTGCAGTATGGAAAAGGATACTGTTGAGAGCATTCATATATCAAAGGAAATGTGACCTCTTCTTTATCTTCCTTTTTATCATCTATTTAACGTCATCAAACAAAAAAAACACTTCTTTTTTTTGTATTCTTTCTAGTGTCTGACTCAGCCCTTCTGGTGTCTGCATTTCATGATGCCTGGCTGAATCAGTGCTTCTGAGACAGCCTCTCCTGTTTGGACTGACAAGGATCATGGTTTCTGATGATGGGTTTTCTTTCTTTTGTGTTTGTTGTTTTTTCTTCCTTTCCTTTTTCTCCTGTTAGAGTGGCTGTAAGGTAGAAAGTAAATTGTAATTTTCCTTTCTTCATCATCTCTCCCCTGTGAGATGAAAGGAAATGGCAGAGGGTGAATTCCAGATTAACTTAATACGTAAAGAAGGAAAAAAGGGCAACTTTAAAAACCCACAAAGCATTACAGCCCATTTTGAGTGATCTCTGTGCCCTTGCGCTCCATATTTGATTTTTCTTCAGAAAACTTGTGATGCTCTCATATTACTTACATTTTGTAATTGCATTTCACTACATATTTTGTGTGTGTCCATCTACTCGTCACAGATTGTGAATCACAGTCCTTCAGTGTTCCATGGCTGTGTCAAAAGGTATGTCTACACAGCAAAGAAAAACCTGCAGCTGGTTCAGGCCAGCCTCCTCGGGCTCACAGGCCTTGGGGTTGTTTCATTATTGTGTGGACTTCCAGGCTTGAGCTGGAGCCTGGGCTCTGGGACCCTCTGACCTTGCAGGGTCTTCGAGTCTGAGTTCCAGCCTGAGCCTGGAAGTCTGTACAGCAATGAAGCAGCCATGCAGCCCAAACCCCGCGAGCGAGTCGGCTGGTGCTGGCCAGCTGTGTTTTTTTCCTTTGCTGTGTAGACATACTCTTTGACACACCTGAGATGTCACAATAGATTACATAGGTAACTTCCTACAGATGTACTGTAGATACAAATGAGGCATATGCTGAAAAGGCTGAACATATTGA
The DNA here is from genome assembly GCA_007922305.1 of Dermatemys mawii. NCBI lineage: Eukaryota > Metazoa > Chordata > Testudines > Dermatemydidae > Dermatemys > Dermatemys mawii. Next base: position 40,359,336 of record ML677352.1, on the reverse strand, counting down.
AACAAATCCTAATCTGTTACATCAGTATCAGCAGCTCTGTTGCTAATGAGTTGAAGAATGCTTCATTGAGCCTCTCATGGTAAATGTGATATGTTTCAACTATTATGATAGACTCAATTTTGTTCACTGAAGTAATCAGGATGCTGAGGGTAGGTTTACCAGACTTTATGTACAAACATCACTAGCAAATCTTAGTGGAAAAAATGTAAAATCTGTCATGGATGATTTTAAAAATGAGACCAGCAAATTGACCATAATTGCTGAATTGCCTCCTGGTCTAATTTTGTCTGTATTTCTGTGCCTAGCTGACAGTCAGTGTATGCTGTGGTTAGTCAGTCTGGACAACTCTCAGGTTAATTAGTTGGACTATCACCATAGTATATCTTTACACAGTGTGTAGGGTTCTAACAGCATATTAATTTTCCTTCTTCTCTAAAATGTGTAGAGAAGTTTGTAAGCACCTGAATTCACAGTTCAAATTTTAAATAGGTGATGCATCTTTTTCACATGGATGTCCTGTTCAGTGTTCCCTCTAATTTTTCCCACCCATGTGCGGAATGAATTTTGTTATGCACACCAATATGGAGGCAGTGTGTGACACATCACCTTCATATTGGTACACATAACAAAAGTCATGTGGCGGGGGGTGGGGCTGAGGGGTTCGTAGTATGGGAGGGGGCAGGGGGTTGGAGTGCAGGGGTGTGATGGCTTGGGTGGGGGTGTGGGCTCTGAGGTGAGGCGGGGATGATGGGTTTATGGTGTAGGAGGGTGCTCTGGGGCTGTGGTGGGGAGAGAGGACTCCCTGCAGTAGCACCTGGGTTGGGAGGAAGAGCCGCCTTTCCCTGTTGTGGAAGCTGTGGGCAAGAAGTTGCAGGATAGGCACCCCTCCCCTAGTCCCAGCCAGGGTCCAGGTCACTCCAAGGTCAGGTCAGGCTAGACCTGGGGCTGGGCTGCTATGCCACCGTGCCTGGGGCCGGGCCTCAGGCTGAGCTGGTGGAGGGGTGCCCCGGCCACAGCAGACTGAGGACCAGGGGATGGTCGCCCTGACCATGGCAGGTCCCTGGTGACGGTAAGCAGGTCCCTCAGTGGGTTCCCTGAGTCCCTGCATGGTGCTAAATAGGTCGCTGTGTGGCCACACAGCTGGGTAGCTTACAGGGAACTTAGGTGCTGATACTATTTCTGATTTGACCTTTCTAGTGATACTGTTGCACTATGAACAACACAGTAGCACTAACTTAAAAAAAAAAAAAAAAAGTGGGGCGGGGGCAGGGAGGAGACAGCTTTGTATCTGGAAGTACCCAACACTGTTAATTTGTTTTTATGGTTCTTAGCCTGATCTGCAATGCTGAAACCTTACCCAGCTGTTCCTTATGTTGAAAGAATATGATGTGGTGTGTGCTACAAACTTCTTAAAATAACAAGATGTCAGAATTGTATACTTTTTTAAATTAACAAGGTCAGAATTGTATACTTTAAATCTTTTGTTTTTCTCTCAAAAATAAAAGGTATATAATAAACTTAACCTGATTCCCAGAAAGATTAGTCAGAAGTGATAATTTCCCACTTTGTGTCTACTGCAGGTTTTCCCCTAAATTGTTCTGAGTGTTTTGGCTAATCCTTCTTTGAATGTTTCCATTGATTGTGCTTCAATGACTTCTTGACTGTTGTTCCATTCCATAATTGCTCTTACTGTTAGGAAGCTTTTCGTTGTGTTTAATCTCTCAACAGTCGTTTTGATTAGATTTAATTTAACCTTTCTGCTTGCTCTTCCTGAGAATTGCATGCTAGTGAAGCTTAGAGGTCAGTACTGAGCAGATGGATGGCTGATGAGTTACTATTGACTAGAGTGTGTCTGTATGTAGGTCTCTTAGCTGGCAATAGGTGATTGTTCATAAGACTGCTGATTGGCAGTACTAAAACCACCGGTAAATAATCTTCACATTGCAGTCATTCCAGGATCTACAGTGGTCGAGGAGACTATTTTAGTATTGAGTGTTGATGTGATTCCTGAATTACAGCTGTAGTTCATATGAAGCTGAGTGACCTTGACCAACAGTCTAGTCAAGGGTGGTTTCTTCATGCTGTAAGCATATCATCTATTTTTGGGACAAAGTGCAGGGTCACTACTGAGTCCTCAGTACTCACAAAGAAACACCATTTTCCTTTCCCCTCTATTGAACACCCATGAAAAAGGGAAAGGTGTATGAAATGCTACTGGACGGACAGGAGAAGGAGCATGTATGTAGGGAAGACTCTCAAGGCTGGATTGATGCCTGAGCTTGCGGAAGTTTGTTCCTTCTTTGAACTGTGTCGTTTGGTTTGTATAAAGGCTCCTTGCTGCTGAATAGATCTTACTGTCTGTGGCTGTTAAGTTTCTGCCCAATCATCCCAATTTATCTCCGTGTTTTACAAATCCTTAGCTTTGTGTATGAGTCCTATAGGGGGTAGTTAGGAAATCTTACCATATTATCTTGAACACTGTAATACTGCTTCAGTGTCAATTTGGAGGATATGTGAGACACCACAACAGAAAGATGAATCAGTAAACAACCCTAGCTGCACACTTTACTCTAAAGTGATTACAGAAACACAACTTGGGCAGAGGGTCCTGTTATGCCATGAGCCACTTAAAGTCCTGTGGCTTTGACTACACTTCACTTTAATTGTGCAAGAAATTAGTAATCCCTTTTTCAGGGAGGAGGTCTGATGGCAACCATTTTGTATTTGTAGTACATAAGGATTTGAAAACTCCATAGCCACTTGAAATATTGGTAAGAATGAGAAGAATTAAACAATCTCAATATATATCACTGATGCTGATAATTCATTGGTGTTTGTAGCATTGTTGTAGCCAGTTGGTCCCAACATATGAGAGAGAAGAGGTGGGTGATGTAATATATTTTAGTGGACCAGCTTGTTAGTGAAAGAGAAGCTTTGACCTGAAGAACAGTTCTATAGGCTCGAAAGCTTTCACCAAGAGAAGCTGGTCCAATAAAAGATATTACCTCCCCCACCTCGTCTGTTTAATTCACTAGTGGTTTGTTTAAGAAGTGTAAACTGTGTGAAACTTCCCTGCTCTGCCAGACAATCGGATCTCATTCTTTGGGTGGGACCAGAGACCTTTCTTATGAAAAATATAGTTAAGCTATATGCTACTGTCAAAATGAAGGCTATAATGTTTTGAAATTAGGCATATGCCTTCTGACTTTAAGGTATACTGCTTTTCATAATAGATCTTGTTAGTTATGTGGAACAGTAATTTGTGTGTTGCATTAAACTAAATCTGTTTTGTAATCATCTGTTTAGTTTGGAGGTTATGGAGGCTGGCAATACTGTCTTTTTAGTTCTGTTGCATTATAACCTGTCCCCAGCAGTTTCTTAATGTTAGATTGGACCCAATTAGTGTGCCTGTGTCTGAAACCATGGTAGTACTATGACAGCACTTTCTGGCCACTGTCATGGTATCATATCCTCAGTGAGCTATGTAGAATGCCATAGGTGGGGGAGAGACAGACTACAGCTCATAACATGGTGGTGCTGGCTGGTGTCCCCAGTGAATTCTTTGTGCCATTCCATATGATAGAGGAAGGATGAGGGCTGTCCTGTCTGTGCTGTTGGGGAAGAAGAGGGAAAAATTCAATTTCTCTAAAATAAGAGACCAACTCTAGGGTGACCAGATGTCCCGATTTTTATAGGGTCAGTCCTGATTTTTGGGTCTTTTTCTTATATAGGCTTCTATTACCCCCCACCCCCATCCCGGTTTTTCACATTTGCTGTCTGGTCACCCTAGACCCTTGTTGTCTGGAGGGGTCACACTGAGATTGCTTAATTAGGGTAAACTGCAAAGAGTGGGGCAGACTATCCCCCAAAACTGGTGGTTATTCTAATTATTCGGTTCACCAAGCCAGCAACAAAACAGCTTCATACCTTACTGGTTTCCCACAAGGCAAAAACACAGCTCCCTTAAAGCAATCCAACCTGGGGCTCCCATCCAGACAGCCACTCAAATATGATGAGAATTATTAAGAATCTTTTTGCTATCTGAAAGTTTCTACCAATCCCAAGGGATGGAATACATTACCCACCAGGTCAGTGAATATTTCCTTAATACCTAAATACATGTACTCCTCTTGTTAACCTAATTTTTTCTTCATTCTGCTCACCTGATGCTGATGGTCAGCCTTCCCAGGCCACTAAAACACTTGATAAACAAAGCGGACAACTATAGCAATAAACTACAAGCTGAACCATACAATTATCTTAGTAGTCCTGTGGGTCTCAGCAAACATTAAGGCTGTGTTCTTATCTTTCTGATATCCTGTTGAATTTACCTTTTTAAAATTCCTTTTTCGGTAGCTGAAATAATCTTTGGGCATGCACTTTCAGAATCTGACATGCAAGCACCTCTGTCTTGGTATTTATATGCTCCCATCACCATATAATAGTTCTTGAGAACTTCTCAGAAGTCATTGATACTAAAGGCGGAAATGATCTATTTGGGCATCCAATTCATTCTGCTGCTGTCTATAGAAGTTTTCTTTATGTTGTCAGTTCTCTCTCTAAATTAATTAAGAAATCCAGTGACAGAGCTTCAGTTATCTACGCAAATATATTAGTATTTTGTATTGCATCTGATGATGAAACCTAAGTACAGAATGACTAAGATGTATTTGAAGGACAGAAACAAAATTACAGAACATTTTTCGGGATACCCATAGCTATTCATACAGACGTATTGAAACTGTGTGCCTCAGTTGTTGCAGTCTCAATCCTGTAAGCTTTGAAGACTAACATCTTTGTACAATTAGTCCACTTTGATTGTTCCCTTGTAAACAGGAAGCTCCTTCAAGTGGTCTTTTACATCATACGCACGATTTGTGTTATTGGATGAGGAACTAGAAACAACTGGGAGTAGTTACTGGCATGAAGTCAGTGTTACTTCCTCTTCTTCTCCCTCAAATTCACTAAATGCCTCCAGTTGCCATCATTCTTTTTTTTTTTTCACCCAGTTTCGAATACCCTTGTCACTTCCTGTACCATTGCTGCGATATTCCACCACAGCAAAGAACTTCTTCGTATGCTTTAGCCTCTGGTGGCACATGACCAAGATTCATCATGGAATTTGGTCCACTGGTTGGATCATTAGTTTGCTTGGGTACTGACGGGGAAAGAGATGTGAAGACTGATCCATGCCCCCCAGCAAGGAACTCTTTCAGGCTAGCAAAGTACAGTGAAGCTTTTGTACTGGAAAAAACAGAGTATTAGAAAGTGGGTAGTTTCTGGATTTTTTTTCCCGCCCGCAAAGCTCTACCGTATCATTTTGCATTTCATACCACCCCCCCTTGATCACCCTTGCCTGCGAAATGACCCATCTTCACCTGACCCTACTTCCTGCTTCTCAATAAAAATTGTGTAGCTGTGTGGTGATACAGAAATAGGTGGATCATCTTGTGTATATTCTTGCCAGTATACGAGTCCTGGTTTTGTAGAAGAAAATGTTTAAACAGGATTGTCTTAATAAACATTATAATTAAACATGCTTTATTTTAAAATGGATAGATACTGAAAAAGAGATTAGGCTTACTTTGTCTAAATTATGATATCCATAATGAAGTAAAATTAGGAGTAATTTATTACAGGTAGGAGCCTCTGGTGGCTCAGAAAAATTTGAAAAACATATTGTGAAGATACAAGTCTGCTGATTTCATATTTTCTATTTCTATATTTTTTTATTGTAATGTATTTTACATAAAAAACCTCCTCCTTTTCTTGAGATAATTGGCTTATGTGTTTATTTCTCACCAGGCACTGTATAGCTTTGTGATATTATATATAGCTGCTGTGGAAATGATTAGGATGTGTCATATTTAACTAATTCCATTTAATGAGGAATGTTCATGGGAGCTGATGAACTCAAACAGTACAAAAGATCCTGTTCTCATGTAAATAATCTTTAATAAGGCATATGTTTATCTTGTCCCCTAGAAAATGGTAGAGCATTGGTAGAGCAGCAATACTATTTGTCAAAGGCTCTAGAAGATTAGACCTTTAAAAATTCATCACATGCTACTGATTTGACAGGCAGATAAGTGCACCTTCTGATCAAGAAATGTGATGTTATGCAAGAACGTAGTTAGATTTTAAAATACCTTGATTAGAGTAGAAAGCATCTCTGAAAGAACAACTATTAAAATGTGCAATGGCAATTTTTCAAAATCTCCCCATTTAACTCTCCATAAATAGCACCACTGTTGACATGGCATATGCTAATCTGAATCTGGAGTGATTTTTTTTTTTACAGCTAAACTATAAACCTTGAAGAACTGAGATTTTAATGGAAAGGCTAGTGTATTCTCTATAGCAGGTACAATGTAATTTATAGAAGTGAGAAGCGAGGCATCTGATTCAGCAAAAGTGTGTACAGGTTCTTCATTGAGGGCTTGTCTATATGAGAACTTGCTCTCATTTAACTAAAGTTGTGATTTTTAAACTCGTGTAAAAAGCTGCTTAGATATTTTTAAACTAAATCAAATGTCAGTTAAACTGATTAACATAAACCGAAGTAAGCCACTCCTATTGAAATCAGAATCCACTTGCTATTGAATTCTCTTCTAGATAACAATTTTAGGTAACGTGGTTTAATTTAAAAGTTTTAGTCTGGACACAAAACACGGTTTTTCAATCTAAAAGCCTTGAAAAAGTGTCAAAGATTTTAAGAAAACCTTGAATATTTTTTTGCAGCTAGAGATGCTGATGAGAGAGAGAAGTGGATTCATGCTTTAGAGGAAACAATTCTCCGTCATACTCTTCAGCTTCAGGTAAGTTAACCTTCACTCTTGATCCTGAGGCTCTTTCATTTTCAGAATACTAAATAAACTTGCTGACCTAACATTCTTTCATTTTCAGAATACTAAATAAACTTGCTGACCTAACAGCTGACAGCCGATATTCCAGTGTAGTTTGTAAACAACTGGTTATCTGCTGGTACAAGATACAGTACATAGTGATATGTCAGCCCTGGTACCTGAGGTTACTGTTTCTATCCAGCTAAATTTAGGAAAGGTCTCCTGACTTGCTAGATTGTATCTTGAGTAATTTATTGTATTGGTATGATTTCTTATTTATCTTCCTCTGAAATAATAATCTTCTTTTGGTTTTGAAAGAGGTAGGCTGGCTGGCTTTAAAATGAAAGTCATAGACTGGGTCTTGGGGAAATCTAGGCTCAATTCCTGGCTTTGTTAGTCTTCCTATGTTGACCTTAAGCATGCTGCTTAATCTTTTGCCTCAATTCTTTATCTGTACAATGGGGCTAATGCTTCATTTCTCTTTTACTTTGTTGTGTCCACTAAGATTGTAAATTCTTTGGGCAGGGACTTTCTCTCACTATATTTGTACTGTGCCTAGCACAATGGCACACAGGTCCCTTACTAGGCCTCCTAAAGTGAATATAAAATTTAATATAAATAATAAATATTTTAAAGTAGTGTTAGACTGGGCCCCCTCAAGTGTATAATCATCAGTGATTAGAGTGCCATTTTGCTAGGTACTAAGGTTTTACTAAAAAATCTTAATCTCAAGGGAGGAGGAGAACATATTCAGATGATAGTGATTGGGTGAGATGTGAGAGGGGGAGGGTGCTATGCACATAGAAATAGGTACAGTCTCTATCTGTAAGTGTTTATAGTCCAAGAAAATTAGAGAGGTAGGTGGCAGGGCAGTGAAACACGAACAATTATATTCAATCTCTATCGAGATTTTTTTCTCCCCACTTACCAAATGTAGCCATCACCTTGTTGACTTTATCCAGAAGTAGTGGATATTGAGTTCTGACTCTGATTAAACTACATTCCTGTTCAAAATGCTCTTCAAATGAAAAAAAAATTATATAGGTAAGTAAATGAAGCTAATAAAAGTTAGTGATAAATCATTCTATTAAACATTATAACAAGAAATTTTATTTTTATTTTGTGTGTGTGTGTATATATATGTGTGTGTGTGTGT